>JXOR01000355.1:0-216536 GCA_001014335.1 Coboldia fuscipes
AAAAAAAAAAATTAGGAGAACTGTAGAAATATTCATGAAATTATTTTCTTTTCAACTGAAAACAGTGTATTTAGTATACACCCGATAAAATACGATAAATGTATTCACAACATTATGGTGATCTATAACAGAAAATTATGAATATCAGCAGCATATTAATCGTTATTTTGTATTTCGCAGCCAGTCGATTATTGGATACACATTAAACTATCATGTCGTGAAAGGCCAATCGTTATAATTTTCAATTTTTCTCAACTCATTTCCAAAAGTGAAACAAAAAGTTAAATTTGGGCCAAAACGAATCTATGAAAACATCAATGAAAATTCTTTATTGGACACATTGAAATACATACATCCTTTTCATAATAATATGCATAACACCCGTTTTATGTTTATTATTGATACGCACCCGAGAGTCCAATAATAGACTCAATATTTATGAATTATATGAACCATCTGCTGTTATTCTATGAAATTGTTTAGTGGTACCATATAGACATACCCAAAATGAAATATTTGCGCGATTAAAGGGAATAACATTTATCGGTTAATTCTTACCAATGAAAATTCCCAATCCAAAACCGAATTCTCTAACAAAAACATTTGTTATGATCATTTCAATTGAATATGGACAAAAAGAACCAAAAATAAAAGATTTCTTAATCAAATTGATTTTATACACCGTTTCGAATACAAATATTACAGTGTTTTCAAAGTGACTAAATAAAAATGTTTTGCTGAAAATAGCCAGATCACCCGAATAATCATCACTCTTAAATAGTTAACTCGAATTAGAATACTCTCATACTCCCCCTGGCACCCATTTAATCTTCGATCAAAAACACAAAAACAATTTTAAGAAAAGAAAAGAGGAAAATTTACAATCAACCATGATGTTTGGCCGATTAATCCACTCCACACCATCAACCGATTTAAAACAAGAGAGATCAAACTAAGACTACTGCCTATGCGGGATCAAACATACACAAATATACCGTGAAATTAGTCAATCCTCCAATCTCAGTAAATCTTTTATCATGATTTTATTGTGATTCAGTGTATTCTATTGAAGAATGTATTGCTAATTTTCTCTAACCATTGACTCTCAGTGCCGCATTTATGCAATCAATGATGTTTGCCTTTTTAAAATAAATTAATTTACGGTCTTGTTCATTCCGTTTTTTTCTCACATTAAAAATCTATTCTACAATCCCGTGTGTTATAATAGTAAATTAACTGGACGGGACGCAACATAAACATCTGGTCTAATTCACAAAAGATATTCTGATTCATACATGTAAATTTTCTCACTCTCTCCCCGTATGTACCAAAAATTATCTGTCGATTTCTCCTGTAAATTTTTTACCCATTGGTATTTGATCTAAATTTTTCCTTTACGGTGACGTGTTTTATTTAATTTATCTAAATAAAAAACTCTTATTTCCTCATGATATTTTTATAAATCAACGAAATGAAACCACCATAAATTTAGCATAAAACGCACGATTTAACTTCTCAATTAAAACATACAGAATACGAAACGAATCAAATCCATGTCAACCAGACGAACACACAAAAAAAAAACAATCGTCTTTTAAATAACTTGTAATTGATTCAAATTGTAACTAATGGGACCAACAGCACAAATCATAGAATTTAATTTCAGTGGAATCTCAAAAAAGGCATTCAATGTTAGTCTGTTCACAACAGTTTACATTGAAATCAACTTACTTGGCTGGTGGTTCACTGTCAGCTTCACATTCAATCACAAACGGTTTATCATTTTCATTAATTTGAGCAACCTGGAATAACATTTCATCAGATGGTGGCTGCTTCGTAATCACAGGTGGATGATGCACTATAAATAAAACATATGGTTAGTATAATCATGTCTACACACTCTCTCTTTTTAGACAACACAATATTGTTCATCTATCATATCCAATTTATTAGTATAACAATCATAAAGGTTAAATCATATCGTTCTATCTTTCTTTTAACTCTTAAAATAACAAGAAATTGTTAATAATAATAAAATTCTATCCAATAATTCTTGTGATCTGTGTCACAAGTCAACCACATATCATGCGTGAACATAAAACATAATAACATAATATGTTTATTTCATAAACAATATGAATTTGAACATGAACATTCTACGTTTGAATTGATTCTATTGATATTGGTAAATACTTAAAAATTATTGCATCGAAACTAAAATACAATATGACTCATTTTCATGGTATACTTACTCAATGCCTGTGTATGAATTGTTAGGGCGAGCCCAACAATCAAGAGTGCTAAAGACCTCATATTGCCCAGGTAGAAAAATTAGATCCAGATCCAATAAAAAAAAAGGCAGCTGAGGGATAATACGATTTTTATATGAACTATTTGAGGCCGTTCCTAGTAGTAAGTAAATTAAAAACATTGAATTAGTTTTATTTGGAAATTATTGGGTAGCAAAATAAAAGAAGAATTTGTATGATTATCATCAATGCGGTCTTGAGTGTGTCATTATTTGATTTTATATGTCTTTATGTTTTTTATGTTTCAGTTGGTTTTGTAATCCTATCGTACACTCAAGTTGTGATGCTGTGGTACACTCCATACAATAGATCCTCTAAATTTAGGTCACCACCGTTCCCTCGTTTAACGAAAGAATTTTATACTAATCACTTCTACTCTCTGGCTTATTATAGTGTAACCGTGATCTCTCAACTACAATCTCTATGATTACAATTCGGATCAATATTCAACGGTACTATCAAACTGCATCTCAGTTACAAATAAATTAAAATTATTTATTATTTTTTCGTCTAAATGAACACTTTTATACGCATAATGGAACATCATATTGAATTTCAACGTTTCTCAGTTAAAAAAAAAAAAAACATTTTTATTCTGGATATCAAATTCCTTGGAATACAATTTGTCTCCATATGGCAATTTTAAATACAATTTGGAACCGTTTTTACTCTATTTATTTGTCATTTTAAGTCTGTGCTGTAATCATTTAATAATTGTTTGAATGTCTATACGATAATTTCCATTTAAATAAAAAAAAAATGTTGAATGAATTCAATTCAACATTTAAAACGATAAATTAGGCGGCAAATTACATTAACTCTACTAATCAACTAGAAACGACGAATAAAATAACCGGTAAACAATTTTCACAATTCATTGAATAAAAATATTATTTAGCGATAAAATTACAAATGCGAAACACACAAAATGAGAAACTGAAAACTTTTACGTTCAAATTAAATGTGTGGCATCTAGCAACGTAATGTTTAAATTCATCTCAAATACATAAAGTTCTACTTGTTGGATTAAATTACCTCAAAATTGGATAAAAATGATGATAAAAGACCAACAATGAAAATGAAAACCACAAGAATTATTATTATTATATTTGTACAGCTGGCTGGTGGTTTACCAAATTGATGCTGAACGTGCACACAATGCACCCAATGCTGACTACAACCAAATATTAATATGACCTCCCTCTTTCAGTTAGCAAGGGATTAAGGCATTATAAAGTAAAAAAGGTAAAAGTTATCGCCACCTAAAGCGTATTTCATTAAGAATCATTCACAGATTTAAATATGATGCAACTTCTGATGAATCATAATTATACGAATTCAATGAAATCAACTCTATTTCATTTGCATTTACTATTGAGAATTACGTGGAATTAGAATCCTGATTCACAAATATGAAGTGAGCACCCGGTAGGATTACGTTTAGCAACCATTACAAAACAGTTCCAAAAACCGTTTTCCCATTTTCTTTATTCACTTTGGGTGTTATTCAACCCCCGCCGAAAATAACGTTATTGATTTTTCCCTTCAGCTATTTAGATTATTGTGGATACACAAACATAAAATAAAAAATAGCACACACAAACAATTCGAAACGTGAATTTTAACCGAATTCAATGGTTTAATGGATCCAAATGCGGTATATTGTTTCTATTACTCTTTACGTCTCCCCCGTCATTGAAATGAACTCCCAAACCCACAAAAAACCATAGAACAAATGATGGATGACCTCACATTTAGGGCCTATACTCAATAGCAGTACTGGAGATAGACCATATTGTAATAACTACATTATTCTTCTATTGAGTTTTGCATAATATTTGCTCATCTAAAATGTTTGTGTATTTTCTTAACCGATATTATTTCGTATTTATGTTGGATTCGTATTATTTTTTTAAAAAGGCACATTTCCAATGTTTTATTTTCGGGAATTTCGGTATACACAAATTGATGATTATTTCATTGAACATGGGCAGGATGTGGTACCACTTAAAGATCAATTTAAGTAGTTTTTTTTTTATGACGCTACCCAGTGTCATATTCTTTTTGCATTACAACTGATTTATCATTGTTCTCAATTCTATCAGATTTTAGTTGTATCTCACTTAGTTCACACACACACAACATATCGATTTATTGAGATGTTTCACAATTTGATCATTTACATATTATTTTCGTTAAAATAAAAAAAAAATAAAAAACAAAAATCATTAATTAATTGAAATTGTTTGAAGATTATTATATTTTGAGACTAAAAATAACATTTCAAGAGATGTGGCTACAGGAAAATGCTTTAATTTTATTTAACCGTTTTCCACTGTACGAGTACATAAATTAAATCGTTTTAATATTGAAAACAACAACATTTAGTGGTTTTCGTTCTTGTCAGTTATAAAATTAATTTAAAGAATTTTGCAAAAACGATTTAACGAAAACCACTGATACAGTGACTGTATCACATTAGTGTGGTCAAGTAGTGATGACCATTCAGGAGAGTTAAAATTTAAAAGAAAGAATACGAAGAGAAATAATAAAATAATTTTGTGATTCTACAGACCGATATCCACAAAATGATATTAAATAAGAACCGTCTATTCCAAATTGCCGAAATTTTTTATGACTGTTGGCTATTGAAAAATGAAAAAAAAAAACCTGATGTTAATTTTGTTGGTTTTCATAACAGCAACATTATAATTTTTCCTCTCTCTGATCATCGCGTATAATAAAAAAATGTTGGATTTACATATAATATGTATATACATATGTATCGTAACCAAATGAGAGTGACGTCATTTCTTTTTAAAAAATGAATACTCTTTTTTGCTTTTAGTTAAAGCACCACATTTTCACAGACAGACAGATCTATCCATATGAGACTTGATACAATGTACGAATATTTGTGGATGCCATGCCTATTGGACGAGTGACATTGTGTGTGCATTTCATAAAAATAGTTGATTGGGATGATATCACTTATGTTGGTCAAATTAATTCAATTACGGTTACGACAACGAAATGCTAATGTCAATTGAATCAATTTAATCGAATCCTTTTCGCAACAATTGATTAACGATATTCCATTGTGATTAATTTTTATTAAAAATAAGAGATTTTATTTTTCAGCTCCATTCATTTAGAGGTGAGTAACGTCGTTAGAGTTGACCGCCATAAATATTGAGATCAAATTCTTGTCTTCAATTTGATATCCAATTGGGTGTAATCCACAGTAGTTTCTGAATCAAATTACAATTACCACAAAGTGTTACACTTAATCATTGATTTTTTGTTTATTATTTACATCGGTGTTATCACACAAATGCTCACACTCGAAGTAATCGAAGTATTAATAGAATTCCTAATTGGAATTCAACTGAACCAAATAGATATAAATAAAATTTGCTCCCACCTGCCCGATAAACTGATTCTTTCACTAAAATGGAGTTTTTTTTTAATTTCTATTCTGTTACACACACACTAGGTGTTTTTGGGGAACTGTTCCCATCCAACTGAGTTATCCAGTCAAAACTTGAACACTCGATTACACACGATTGTCATCATAGAATCGAATCGATTTTATCACTGCACTGCAACACGGACTTTAAGTTATCGTTTTCTAATTAATTTAATTCATAAAATTAACCACTTGAGGCAAAAAAAAACAAAAATTCGAGGAAACGTATTTATGGGTGCGGTGTTCCACGACCACATTCAATTCGAGATTAATTTTGTACAATGTATATGAAATTCATACAAAAACTGGTACCTTTTGACAATCTATATTTCTGACAGTCGCAATATATATTTAATAGCAAGTCAAGTTTCACAGAGTCGTAAATAAGGTGGTTGAGCAGAACAAATATTGTTATTGTGCTACTAATGCCTCTCAGAGCGAAAGAAAAATTCACGGCCGACTTTTTTTCATGCAAACCGATTGTACGGCCGAAAAATTAATAATTGTAACGCGGAACTTTAGTTTCACGAATTTGGAACCCCCGCGTACTATATGCCGCATACATTTAGTCGGTCGACACACAAAACCTATTCAGTAATATGATTATCATAATGATTATCTATGTGAGGCATGTCGATGTAGGCACTGATTTGAATTGCTTAAAATTTGAACTATTGAAATATATGAGGCGATGAAAGCATAGGCAGAATGGAATGGATATATGAAATTCGTACAATTTTTGAATCAAATATATTATAGTATAAGCAAAGTCGCTTATAAAACGTTAATAACGTTCTCAATAAATAATAATATCTACTCATGTTTCCATTAACAGCATGTAGTTTAATTAAATTCATCATATATATTAAAATCTTATTATTACCAAAGAATTTAAAGCCGATTACCATTGCTGCATAAATAACAGAATACGTTAGCAGAATTAACAAAATTGATAACATATTTTTAATTCATTCATTTCGTTTTCTTGAATGAACCATATCTTAGCATGTTATGTAAAACACATGAATTAAAGATAATTATAATTCCGTGAATTACTTATTTCATTAGTTATGAGAAATTTCGCAATAAATTATGACCAACTCTGAAGTAGTTTCTACAGGAATCTTTAGTAAGCAAAGACACAAATCAAACACTGTTGCAACTATCATCCACCAGAACTAACCCATTCGAAATACATTGGGGAAGATTCACCAATTTCCATGAAAATTTCTGGGAAAATTGTTACCCCATCATTGGAATTTCCCGTCGATCATAATCGGCTCGTATCTAATTGCGAACAAAACGAATTTTCAAAGGAAACACTCAAAATTATTTTCCCAGTCGCACAAAACAAACTCACTTTGCATTCAAATGTTCAAATTTGAAATATTGTTAATGGAATTTAATTAAACAATAAACGTGGTGGATTATACAGTTTCCTTCGTAGGCATAAAAGTAGCATAAATCGTAAATTCTAATCAAAGTGTGGTTACTTTTCCCCAAATACCAAATACTCAATGGCATTACTTTAACTGAACTCAATAAAAATACTTTCATGCATCAATTAAAGAGTTAAATCGCAAGTAAGATAAGGTAAGGTACGGTAACAAGCGTAAATCAACATATACAAAAAAGGAAATAATTTAATTTTTGGCAGGTGAATTTTTATTTTACTTAAGAAACAAAGTAAAGGTTGAATGGTGCCAAATCAAAGAGAAAACTAATTAGAAATAAAAGAAATGAACGAAACGAGTTAAAGTCAAATGCCATGATACACGCTATCGTCTTGTACCGTCATCAGACTGAGTTAAATCTCCATCCACATCGATTCCCCTATTGAAATACATAACAAGTAATGGTAAATCTGTTGCTGTTGTCGATGATTTCAATTCAATGGTGAATTAGTTGAACCCATTCAAGATTCAATGGGGATTTGTTTCTTTTAGGCCCAAGTAAATGGTTGTAATTAGGTTTATTCACCCTGATACTAACACTACATTTTCATGCCACCACCGTAACAGATTACTCTGGCTAGTAACAAAAATTCAATATTAACCTACAGCGTAATACATCACTTAACATAAAAGGAAATAACCCAAACTCTAAATAGACGACCCTTTTGAGACTCCGGTAAGAAAATAGAAAATGACGACATGGTGTGTGGGAACATTTCTAAAAGATATTTTCGTTTCATTTCTATTTCTTGCGTTCTTGTTTTACATCAGAAAATTAATTAATTATACACTGTAACACATTGAAAACAATAAATTTACAGTTGAAATAAGACATCAATCAGATTTATAATTCAAAAAAGTACATTCTACTGGTCAAGTTAATCTTCATCAAGACCTGCATGCAATAACCGTCGTTATCTATTCCATTAACTAATTGCAATGTTTTTCAGAAGAATCAAGTGAAGCATAACTAATAACAATGGTATTAGACGTCCGTTATACTCTGATGGTATTTACCTTGATTTCCTCATACAAAATGCAATCGGAGGAATCAATTAATAAATTTGCGAATCGTTACCGATAAACTTTTTCCAATTTTATTTTTTCGTTTTTCAATGAATTTTAAATGAACTTGTCCCTTCGACAAAGAAAAGAAATAAAAGAATAATTTGTTCAACAGTGTCGGAATAAACAACGATTCCGCCCTCACAAACTCCCCATTTTAGTGATTATCTACCGTTGGTTTTCAGTTGGAAAATCTAAAACTGTTTGCCATATATCCTGTAATTGGCATATGAACTTTTATTGTTACACTGAACTTTTCTCAAATATAAATATAGAGCTGTTACCATTTGATTTTTTATTCATCCAGAATGTAGATATGGTAGAATGGATACTGTGATTCAATTTAACTTGAATTATACAAATATTCAGCATACAATGTGTGCCAAAATGATTCAATTGTTATATCTATTCACATTAAATTCCAATTTAACCAATTGATAAGAATCACGGAACAAAAGTGTTTGTTATACCTGTAATTATGTGTTGATTGGTAACAGTTGTTCCTGGGATATAGAATCACAATTGTATTTTGTATTTAAACAAAACTTCGTTCAATGAGCTGATAGAACTATATTGATGTATACTAAAGTGTTTGAATTTAAATGGTTTACGATGAAATCATTTGTGATTCTCTTACGTCCAGCTATACAAATATGCCAATTTACTTTTATTGCTTCATATTAGTTGAGGGTGAAAATGGATTTTATTTTCTTCCAACATCATATGATTTTCATTTCAGTTCAGATGATGAGCCACTTGGCACTAGAAGAAACCTTGAGATGATTATGTGATGAGAATAATTTTATAAATCTATATGAAGAACACGTTCAAATTCTTATCATAATATTCGCTTATGTGTTTTATTTTTCCTTAGTTTTCTTCTAGTGGGAAAATGATGTTTTCTTTCATCGTTCAATATGTTGTATGTTAGGTCGGAAACAAATGGTTGATAGATGGTTGAACAATTTGGCTCTCATTTTCATTCGATGGTATCAGGCCTATTATAGTTCTGAATATTTCATCGAAAGTATTTTGATGTGCATTTTCTTTTTCTATTTTATTTCCATACCGGTTGTGTTACCATTCGTTTGATATAAAGCCAGTTATATACCATTGGATATGGTTGTGTATATGAAAATGTCATCTAACAGCCGATTTGGTTCTCGTTTTTTCTAATCACTTTATTCAAAATCAGCCACATTTGAAACACTACAAAGATGAATTTTTCACTTTTTAATCATAGCTGGTTGAACGATTAATTAAATTTCTTATAAGAAACCTTGCTCACAATTAAATTATTGTTTAACTCTGTAATATACAGTTTCGTTAATCTATAGTGAATTATCAATTAAACTGCAATTTCACAGGGTATTTAAGATATACATTATCGAAGACGGTAAAATTGGATTAGACTCAAAATCTTACAACTAAAAACAGGATAAATGATCTGGTTTATGGTTTAGGAACAATTGGTGGAAAGAATTAATTTTAACTTTAATTGTTCATATTCGTTAAACAAAATACTACATTTTGCAATATTTTTTGAATAATTGTTCAGAGGAGAAGATAGTCGGTATATCGCTACATTGATATCATCGTCGTTTCAATAACAAATTGCTGTAAGGGCAAAATACAAGTTTTAAGATAATTGAGTTTATAGTTTCTGTTATGGTGATATTGTATCTTTAATAAAATCGAATTTTATATAAAATTGATATGATATCACACAATTTTTTAAATTAATTAAGAAAATTTCTGAATTTTCTTTTTGAAATTTAATTCAACGGGAATTCGCTGATCTGCACCAATTTTATACACGATATTGTAAATATTCTTACGGTTGTTACACTTGTACTAATAGCTCAAAGGTTTAAAGGGCATAGGAACGGAGGGCATACTCCACCTCTCCTTTGTATTCCCTAAAGTTTAGAAATATTATTCAAATTGTTATTTTAGTTAAATATTTTATAATAATCACCTCTAATGGAGCATCATTAGCTGGTAACTTATCAGCAGCGAATGACCCTTGCCATAAACAACTGATCACCACTAATAGTAACATCACAAAACTCAGATTGAAAAACATAATTCTTCAATTGATATTTAATATCTTGATAAACTAATTGAGAAATAGTTAAATTGCAAAAGACAATTTCAATTTAATCTTACTTTGTTTAATATTGTGCTTATATAGTTTAAAATTTTTAAATTGCATCATATTTCTTGGACAATTTTTCCTATTTCCTTTATTAAAAAATTGTCTGATATCACTTTTTGTTTGTTGAATTTTTATCTGTTTAATTAACTTACATTCTTTAAAATTTGTATTATTAACACTTTATAACAATATACCAATTGTATAGATTGTTAAATAAAATTAAATAATAACTAATTATAATTAGGTATTAATCGGAAATGTATCTTGTAAAATATTGCAGTAATAATTTGAAAAACAATTGCAAAAATCTCAATATTCGTTCATTATTGTAATAATAAATCTACTGATTCATATGAAATTGTTGTTCAATGCCAAAGATTCAATGGCAAAAAAAAAACAAAATCTTTAATTCATATGAATTGCTTAAAACAACACTAAATGGAGCTATCCGTGTTCTGTTTGACATTGAAAATTTTGATATTCAACCACCAAAAGATAAAGTGAAAAGGTAAAATTTTCAATTTGAATGTCGGTTTGGTAGTATCCCATTTTCTTTAGTACTTAAACGGAAATTGAAATTAATTAAAGTCAGGAAATATTAAATTAAATTAAATGTTTCCTTATCTAAATGGGTTGTTAGATTACAGTGGTGAATAGTAGGTAATACACCAGTTCTTTGTTATTGTTAGTCCATAGACCATATTTACCAATATATGCTTTTGGTATTTATGTATTCTATTTATATTTGCTACATTTGTAGTGCTTATCGAATTTTAACGATCTTTGATCAAACAAAATAATATTTGTTATCTGAATGATGATGACTTCAAACAAACATTACCTGCCATACTTGCCAATGAAAAAAAAAAATTATTACGGACGGTAGGGTAGCGGCAATCAATGTTAAATGTTCTCTTATTCGTTAAATTTTCAATATTGTTCTCAAACCATTAGAAATACATATTTACCGTATAATTAAAATTAAATTGTAATCACTTTAATTGGTACATTATTATGCCACAACTATGTTTATGTTGAATTCTATATTGATTGTTATTTGGAGATATATAGAACAATACGGTGTATATTTATTTAAATATAATGTAACTAAGTTAATGATATTCAAGAGTATGAATTTGGTATTCTGATTTAATCAAAATGCCATTTATTAAGAGGTAAACTAATTGAATTAGTGAGATTTGTTAAAGAGTATTATTCCTTGTGAATAAGAATTAATTATATCTCATAGATTATTATAAACTTAACCATTAAAATGGTCTAGAACGTAAATAGAAACAAAAGTTCTATCTCAAAATTTGTCTTTTTTTCTTTCTTTGGGTACCATAAAGGATTTAACCGAATACCGTAACAGACATAAATCATTGAATAGAACCATAGCATTAAATTACAAGTGACACATAATAAAGTATAAGAGAGGTGTTTGTTAATTCAGATAAAAACGACATTCACGTTTTATACTTACGGACAAATTTTCATTCATCTTATGTATGGGCCAGACCTCTTTAACTCAAATGCCATAAGACAAGATACTCAATTGTTTGGAAACATCGTTACGTTAAGATGTATCGTCACCGTTTTAATCGAACTGAAAGTAAAAGAAAAGCGAATATTTCAGGAAAGGATATTAAAATCATTTGGTTATATACTTTATGGAATCAAATTGTTATTTTGTTTCTGTGTTTCTCTCTCTCTCTCTCTCTCTCTCTGTAGAGTCTTAAAGATGAACTCATTCAAATGGAAAAAGCCAATTTTATACACAATTAATAAAATTTATGTTGCTATTATGAATTTAATTTGACAATGTTGATGAAAAATATTCATTAATTTGATGGAAACATTTTATTATGTTTCATTTTTTAATACGTAAATACGTCACATTACATTATAAATGAACCGTATTATTATGATTACATGAAAATTATGTTTTTTTTTTAAATTCTAAGCCATTCCTCTTATACGTGAGCAAATATTAAAAACGGCTTAAAAACTCAAGTGAATTTTTAACAAATAAAAAATATGAAATTCATCATTAAAACAAAAACAAAAATTCAAATTTTATTTACTAACAAAGGATACAAACATAATTTCATGATAGTCTACCATCAGTGCCGTTATGTTCAGGGATCCAATTCAAAATTTTTAATCCTTCATTGTTTTGTGGGTCATCGTAATAAAAAATACCTTTCATGTTCTAACCCTCCTTCACTGTATTTTTGTTTCTTTACCAATTAAACGGTTAACAGTTGTTGCGATACACAATAATTGTTATATACTTTTATTCGTGTTAACTAAACTTCATTTTTAAATTATTATTTATCGTACATTTGTTTTAAATTAACAAGCCTTATAACAGAAACGTATGATTAAAATTGGCAAACACTCGTAACATTTGGCGAACGTGTTATATTGTTTGTACTTAACAATATCCCCAAGAGGACAAACATGGAAAAAAAATTCAATCAACTGATAAAAACCAGTTGATTATTTAACCGTGTAAATAGAAAGTGGATTTATTCATCTGGGCAATTGGTATGTGCATTTCGGTTATACATTTTAAATGAATTAAAAAACTTAAAAATGCCACCAAGTGTATACTCTACATGCTACAGGTAGGTACATTGAATCTATTAATTAGACAACTAATCGATTTTAATCATTTAATAATAAAGAATTTAATCAAATATTCTAATTAACAGTTTTTTTATAAAAAGTTCTGTTAAATCTAATTAGTAAAATGATATCAATAAAGAATTTAATTTATGAATAAGTTCCATCTCTGGAATTGGCATACCTTCGAGGAATAATTATCTTCTATAATTCACAATCTAATACAAATGAGAATTGCATATTGTTGAAACTAATAACAAAAGTATAAATTAAATAATTACGTTTCACCTATTTTATTAGAGGATTAGGATATTACGGTTCAGTGAGTGTTGGTATTTATGGTAAACCATAACAATTCATGTCAATGGGTACCACATAAATATTCACATATTAATACATTTTATTTTATTAATCATAATTTTGTTTTAGGCTGGATTAATATCATTCTCAAAGCTGCGTTGTATATTATCAAAGTACTAATTTAAATATTGATGTGATGGGAGGTTTTTCACCGTATCATTTTCATTTCTGTTTGTATTCATATGAGATAATTATGTGAATAAATGGTTGGTATTAAGGGAGTCACATAATCATAATGTAACGAACAAATTTTATTTTAACATTTCTGAATGAAAAATTTTCCAACCAGTTTTTCTTCTCTCACTCATTCAATTTAGATAATTTAACTGTTGAAGGACGGAAAGGCTGTTCATTGAAGCAGTGGATTAAATACTGTGGGGCCACAGATGAGTATTCAAGTGTATGACATTCGACACATTGTACAGACTTCTCTATTTCTTTCTTTCTTTTTTTGTTATAAATTTAATAATACTGAGAATATAATCGCGGTTGTAATATCTTTAATATCCCATCCGTATTATCATAAAAGTGTTGTATGCAAATATGTTTTTATCCACAATGATAATTTAACGGTTTTTTTTTTCTGTAGCCTCGTCTTATTTTCATCGTTGATGGGTAACCGTCTTATACATTTCATATTTAATATAATACCGTGTCTATCGTAAAATTTGTTATACCACCCCCTCAATTGAGAGCAAAAATATCCTTTTCACGTTATGGATTAGCGCGTAGAAAAGGGGATCATATCAATTTTTACGTTTTTTTTTTATCATTCTATGAGACACCAAACGTATTTATGAATACTGAATTTGAGATAGGGAAAAAACAATCTCTCCTCGTATGTTGAATTCTAGGATACGATTCTTGTTTTTTTTTCAACATTTTTATTCGATGTGATACATGAATTTTAATATTATTTTCTTCATTTCTAGATGGCATTGTACAATGAGCATTACGTATATTTTGGGTCTATATTATGTTGTTGTTTATATGCAGGAGTATTAACGATGAAATATATAAAATTACATTGGCGGATCAAGAGAATAAAATATCCCAATTCTCTAATGTCAAGGTATGGGAAAATCCATGAAGGGCATAACCCATTGGAAATATTCAAAAGCAATTTAACATGTACTCAAATATGTTGGCATAGATAATTCGATATGCGTTATGGGGAACATTTCATTTTCAGCTTTTTCTTCTCCGTACAATATTTCAATTGGTTAGAGATGACTACCGATCTCTCAACGGTTTTTTATTTGATATTCATACATTTATAAATTTACAACAGGAAAAGGATTCAGTATGTGATATATGAAGCTGAATTTCTGTTTTTTTTTATTTTCTCTCAATCCATATTGTGTTATGATGTTTTAAATATCATGTTTTTCCTACATTTACAATGGCATTAAACATGTTCAATGGAATGTGTGTTCTTTGTTCAGTGTGTATCTCAAATACAATCGATTAGCATATACATTTTGATGATATGACTTTATACATTTTATGTTTTCTCTTTGATAATAAGTGTGGAAAAATCATATGTATCATATCGAGGGGATATAAACATTTAATGCTGACTCTCATAAAAATGAATAAATAATAATATCGATGAGCTTGATGAGTTGATATTAATGCTATTGGGGCCAACTTCTCAAAGGCAATTTTACATTCTGATGGATTATGCAGGATAATTTGGCATACAATTAATAGTAAAACAGACTGAGTTTAATTAATTGATAATCATTGAGTTTATCGTATGGCAATGTGGAGTACAGTTTATTTTAATTTGTGTGTCTTATTGCCTTTTATTTGATCATAAAACTTCACTTGACCAGATTAACTGAGAAGTTAGAATATTGTTGTTAATTGTGCTCCATGCATATTGACAGTGTGTGGGAAGATTGGCCATATGGAACATTGTCGAGTTCTGATTTTTGCCAAAAAATGGCATCATATGGCTTAAGGTACAGTATAAACTGGAGGCCACCAATTGAAACATATTGGTTAAGTAAATTGTGGTAGTCATTATGTATATTTAATGGCATTACTGCAAACTGTTGGTTTTACCAGATGGTAAATAGAAAACTATACAGAATTAAATATTTATTTTGACCTTCTATGGTATAAGTTACATATCAAATATGGATTCTATGAAATGTTAAATTTATTATTCTGTCCATAATAAAATGACCAACATTAATAGTTATGATTCAATGGAATTTGTTTTTAGTCAGTTGTTAGTTGAAATTTTCAAATGAAAAGTAAAGAAATCGAAATGTGTTACATAATCTTATGGACGATTTCTTGTAATCAATACACCTGTTTGATAATCACGATAGAGACAATGTGACGATTGGATATTATGTTGAATAAGATAACCAAGTTATAAACCATTATATTCTAGTCGAAGATAGGATTAACCCATTTTGGAAGTTCTGAGAAAAAGACGTCATTACTTCAACTGAATTCAATGTTTTTGCTGGAAACAATTTGATAAGACCATAAAAATGCATCAGGAAAGTTTCCCATAATTTAAGAATCATAATTAAGTTCTAACTAGATTAATTACATAATAGTTCTATAAACGTATCCTCAAACTGTCGATTACATTAGACTCGCATCAGGATCGTTAATGGTCATTAACAAGTTTTCTTTAAAAACTTTGTCCCTTTATTTCCCTACAGTTTGTGTCATTTTCCATAGTATTATGTATATCATTTCATTTGCAAAATATAAAATATCAGTTGGCATTAAAATGGTTATAATAAACTCATTCCTACAAATGGAATGCAATAAAAATGAAAATGATGAAAGGCGTTGACGACTGACGATGTTTTCACAAATGATAGAAGAATATAAAACACGCCAAGCTAATAAAAAGTTTCGCATTATGATGTGATTAGAACCAAATGGCTAAATGAATCATCGTTTAACGAATGAACTTATCTTAATGGTTGAATAATTGATTCAAACCGACCGTTGAAAAAACCGCAATAGAAATGAATGAATACCAGTTAAATGATATATTCAACATCCGCGAAAAAATTGAAAACTGAATTTATTCAGTTTCGAAGTAAATCCACCAAAATCATAGGGGATGATTGAATGAAATTGTTCGATCATAAAAACCAGGTGAAAATAGAAAAAGAAATTCTCACCAATGTCATGGAAAAAAAGTGAAATTCTTTATTTTATTTTTGATTCAGTAACTTTTACGGATTTTCCATTCAATTTTTTTCGGGTATTTTTATGCGAATTTTCTCTTTATTTTCCTTCTTTTCATATGACGTTGTCTGATTGACTGTACACTTCCTATAGCCATCATACTGTGAAACTGTTTACACGCTTAAATTTATGGCCGGATTTATATAACATGAGTACTCGATAAGCATAAAATGACTCGTTATCTTTTCATATTCTTCCGTTTTGTCAATGTGTTATTGTTGAAATGTTCAATCTGCATTGGTGAACAGACTAGCACAGAGAATAAAAACCGGAATCATTTGTCAGATATTCATAAAATAAAAACTGAATCATGAAAGATGAGAATAAAGTGTTCATTAAATACCATCAGAATATGAATAATATTTCATGCCATTAAATGAACAGATAGAAATATCATAGCATTAACATATTCTATGGATTCTGACCAAGTTTAAAGATCACTGTATCTTCTTAAATTCCTATTTTTCATGAGAAATTCAATCAGAAAATTGTCATTTTTTTACAATCAATGACAAATTCAATCATCAACTGAGAAAATTGATAAAGCTTTCCGTTGAGCTTTGCAAAAAAATCTTATCAATTTAATGTTTATACTTTTGTATTGGGTCTGATATGATTTCTTATTAAATGGCACATAATCTAAAACCATCAGTGTTGATGCTAACCATTTTCAATGAATATATTAAAGTTATCTGCATTCAAATAGTATATTTTGTATTTATTGGATATAAAATGAACTTAAAAACCATAAAAATCCATGTTATTATCTTTAGATGTGTTTATGCATCAAGTTATAACGGTTCGTAATGAATATTAAAGTGTTTTATACATTCATGTACAGTTGTTTGTTTTGGCATTATCACATTGCATTTAATCCCACTGTTATACTCATTAACTGAAGCATAAAAAAGAAGATATAATTTCAACCGCCAACATTCATTGTATTATGGCTCATATAATTAATGAAGGAAAAACTAAAAGCTTTTCCTATTACGATTAAATAGAGTTCTCCCTACAATTCATTTTATTCAATTTGGGGGATGGATTACCGGGTTCATTGACATTCAAAATTATCGAATACAATTACTATTAGTTTGGCAATGGGTTATCTAATATTAATATTGAATTGATGTCACATAATTCAATATTCACCCACTCACGTAACAAGTTCATGTTTATTTTTAGAATTTGGAATTGCCTTCTTTTCTTTTTGTGTCTTGAATATTAAAAATGATCAATTTCATTTGGCTCGATAATAATCCAATTTGAATTGAATATTAGTTTTTATTCGACGAGGACATTCTAATGGTTGGCAAGAATAATATTTTTACTTCCTGATATTACCATTGTGACTCTTAGAGAGACTGTAGCTCTGTTAAGAGATTTACAGTAAATATATTTGACTTTTAATTCATCACATTTATTATCAACACTAAATACATTCAGAATGAATCCAATTTAATGATTGTTTATTTGATTCAACTGTGTTAAAGAGAAAAAGTCATTCGTTTAATGTGAGTACTGCAATTTATATAAATATTTGAACAAGGAATAAAGCACTGATTTTACTTCATATTCATTTATATATGGACAAGTTTTAGGTGATGTTATTCCAAATGGAATTTCTGTCTTTGATAGAATGTGATGGGAAATTTCACCACGAAGAAAATGATACAAAAACTCTGCTAATCAACACCAGATGTCAGTTTGATTTAATGATTTTCAATCACTTTACCATTGATTTAGTAACATTGTGCGTTTAATAGTCTCACAAGAAGGACAAAAAATTATCATGAATCGAAATCTAAATTAAGGGTTCTCAATTAATCCACACTTAATTAACGGATTATTCATTTGTCCTTGCATTACCCCCCATTAATTCGGTTTTGTTCCACTAAATTAAATTTTCTCTTTGTCACTGGCATTTTTTTTTTATCGTTTGCATTTATTTCCAATAACAAATTAACTGACAGTATACACTAGAGATTAACACTAAATAAGAGATGATCTGTAAAATCTGGTCGGTTTTATGGCACTCAACACTGTGAATACAATTGAATCCTTTCCACATAATGAAAATTGAAATTACATTGGACTGTGTAATGAGAAAATTCAATAAAGAAAGAAACCAAACCACAAATTGTTACAAATAAAAAATATAAAGAAATGATTCCCTCAACTGTTTATTCGTATGCAAACAAAGTAATTTTTAACAGTTTTTTTTTTTCCTTCACTTTATTTTGTCTTCGTTGCCTTAGTAATCAAATCATCACTTTTATTTTGTTTTTCCATTTACATGGAAAATTTTCTCTGGTTTTTATTATCATTTTCTGTTGACAAAATTTAAGTTTATTTTCTTTTATTCAGAGTTATTTCAATCATCATCAGTGAAATGTAAATGCAGATTTCTTTATTTTTTTTTTTTATTCTTTAAGAAATGCCATAATAAATGTGAACTTTTAGTGGTTTTTGTATTTTTGTTTTCATCATCTATGCCTCAGATAAAGGATGCACGTGACATTTTAAATGGATGAAAAACCGTTAAAGAAAAACGAATAAAACAGAAAAATAGCAGAAACACGCAGAATAACATGATTAAAGATATACAATGTAACAGCACCACAAAACCAATAAATCACACTGGACAAATGAAGACATTAACCCTTTTATTTCCACCCATGGATTATATATTTCTTAACGGTGGGATTCTTACTTATTCAATGAATCAATGGTCCATATTTCATTGATGCTACCACTTGGTGTAGATGCGAATGTGTGTGTGTCCTAAACCATTAATATTAAGGAATGGGATACTTAAAACGATTGGGTGTTCGACGGTACACAATTTTCAGTTTCAGTGCCACCCACAAATAACAGAACGTTTCTTTTGTGGATTCCAAAATCATCGGTTTCTTTGTTGACTGGTCCCAAAATGTTCTGAAAAAAACTCATACAAACAACAATTTGATTCAACTTCATCCAGTTCGTTTATTCGTGATATGAAAGAAAAGTTTTTATGATGTTTTATGTGTGTACCATTTTCACATGCAGAATTATTTTCTGCCGAAATGTGAAGTGAAATAAAAAAGTAAAATAAATGTGTCGAATCGAATGGTTACCGGCTATATAACAGAGATAAACTGAGCCTCTCTCTAAGGAGATGAAAAAAAAATCAACGAATTGTTACCGTTTCAAACGAAAGAAATTGGTTAAATGTATACACAACGTTCTTGTGTTTCTTTTTCGGCTGGTATCTACTTATCCTTACCTCTGGTTGTCAGTCTATTAAAGAATCAAACAACATTTTGAGTAAGAAACGATAAAAGCGTTCAACCATTAAAATTCCACTTCTTTTTATTTCATTTTCTTTCTTTCTTTTTTTTTTGTTTCAGTTATTCTTCATTTTTGCATTCAAGTGGTAAATTTTATTTTGATATGTTTACTAGGGCGATTACATACGAATAATGTTAAAATTTATTACTTGTGTATTTCTGTTTTTACATAAAACATAAAACTGTTTGAGGAAAACGTAAAAACCCCGAATTCAATTGGTGTGTAAGATGTGATGTTATACAAGAATAATCAACATTCCAGTGTTACATGCACACAGCATAAGCCCAAAGACACTAAATTTTTGTAAAGAATCATCAGCGTGTGACTCAGATACGATGGGGGGTAACGAAATAACTCCCGATATCAGTGTGAAATGGATTTACTATGGGGATTTTCAGTGTAGAAATAACATCTCAATTTCAATATCGTCTTAAGAAACTTTTTTTTTCTATTTAACACAAAGTATCGATATATTGAATTCAATTGTATTGAACGAGTACTTATACTCTGGTTAATCTGTACCAAAGAATAACGTTTGAATTTTCAATTGATTTTTTAAATTTTTTTCTTGAATATAAATTACAGTTTGTAATCCACAGTTTCAATACTGTCACATTAAATTGCCAAATGATTTGCAAAACAATTAAGCTATTCAGTATGTTTTCTTATATGTTAAGAACAAGAGATTATGGCAATCGATGGTATTACGTGTAAGAAGTTCATTGATTTTTATTTGATGTTTATTCAATTGATTCCTTAAACATACGTTTATTCGTCTCTTTAAAACATCTCAAGTGGCTCAATGCCAATGTTGGCAAGATGATGGGAAAATTCAAATGAAACTATCATTATACTTCCGATTTGTTAAGTGAAAAGTCACATAAAACATTAAATGCCATTTCAATATAGAAATATTCAGAAATTTTCTTTCTTCATGTAAATGATGTATTCAAAAATAATTTTAAATATTCTATATACGTTCAATATCAATTGCATATGTAATTTCATTCAGTCATACATTTATTCTTGTTGAATTTTTATATCGAAATAAACTCAATTATTTTAATATTTCTCTATCAATTAAATTTAATGCAAATCTTTTGGGATAATTCAATCCAGAATACTTAGAATTGATTAAGAAAACAAATAGAAAAGTAAAAACCAGAAAGAATTTATTGCCAATTAAATTCAATTGTAGAATATCAAGTGAATTAATTTATGTGCATATGTGAAGTGGTACTGTTATCTACTGATAACAATATTCTGGTTAGAATTACAGTTTATAGCAATAGAAATTTAGAGTCATCAACACTTGGGGAAAATTCGGACTAAAAATTGTGTAATTCTCTCTCGTTTTTCTTTCTCCGCCTGAGTTGGGGAAAATCGTAAAAAAAATGAAACAACAGATTTTTCAGGTAAAGTATATTTGACTCTGTTCCTTCTATACGAAAATGAAGCTTTAGCTGTAACCGAAAGGTCAATGAAAGTTTCAAAGACTAATTCATCCGTCAGTCAGTTGATTAACGGTACGATCTTAAAGTGATTATAAAAGTTTAAAGATCAGAATACTGTGATTTGTTTACTCTTTGATAACAATACATATTTAATTCCCATAATTTAATGGAAAAAACAATTGAATTGAAATTCAATTATTGACTAGTTGATTCATTGGATACATAACTATTAACAGAAATGACATTAATAGAACACCATTATCATCTAATAATTCAATATTATGGCTGTCTATTAATCATAAAAATTAATATTTAATTGAATAATTTCCACATGACTAATCTAGAATTTATGGACATTTTCTGTTAATTCATCATAATTTAATGATTACTAATTAATTTAGTTTACGATTAAAACAAAAATCAGCAAACATTTATATATTTCATTTAGCTAAAGGCAATTGATATAGTGTCCATCAAATGCAGTTAAACTGGTTCATTTAATGTTACACTTTATAACGTGAAAGAAGAAAAATAAAAACTATAACCGCAGTATGGCAATAATTTAGTGAAATAACAGCGATAGTTAAAATGAAACGTGCCGAGTTTTCATTTCCGAGATGAAAAAGAATTGATTCCGTGTAAACTGATGGGCCAAATGGCCAGATCTCAAAAAAAAAAATTTTTATTTGATAACAAGTGAGAGACTTAAACAGCAGAAACAAAATGCATGAAAAATTTCATTTCATTTTGTTATTTAGTTTGTCCCAGAATTTTCCAAACATAAAAGAATCACCTGTCGCACCTCACCACCCTCACTGAATTTTTATTGAAAAAAAAATGTAATTCCTTTTATAAAACACTTGTTTACCATCATAGAAACTCAGGTAAATTGGTAACCAATAAATTTTATAAAGAGTTTTGGTGTAAACATTCAATGAGAACCAGAGGACATAAATACACACCCCGTTTTATATGTTTTTTTTTTCTCTACCCTGATGCTTATACCATTCACATAATAATACAATTCAAATACTAATAACCATAAATTTTGATCATTATATTTCAATACCAAAAAAAAAAGAGAAATCGTTATAAAAAACAAATTCAATGAAAATAAAATGATAAATTTTCCTGAATATACACATAACCAATTTTATTGTATTATGTGAAACATGATGATATTTTATGTTATTATTAAATGAAATATGATTTATAAACATTCTTCTTATTGGTTATACAACATTTAAAAATACATTGTACAATAAAACTGTTATTTAAATATCAGTAGATTTACGGCATAAATGTATGGGAAACAAAGTTAATCGTAAAGAAGTTTTTAAGGATTTTCTAGTTTATTAGAATTAACCTGAGCATATGGATTCTATTACACTCAGGTAATATTGGTATAAGAGTTCTCCTAACACAGGGAGATAAACTATATAAAATCCATGAACAGAATGGATTATTTTGTTTTCTCATTCCCTAAGTTAGTTTTGATATCAGTTGTCATTCGAGTTTATTCGAAAAATACGATTTTCTTCTTTTTTTTTTCTATAACACACAACAAACTTTTCAGATTATACGAGACATTTTTCAGGAAAATTCTTCTGTTTTTTTTTTGGTTCTGGCATCAGCACTATGCCACAACCATAAATGTCTGAGATTTTACAAATGGAATTAGCCCAGAGAATTGACCACTCAATTTGAATAGATTCACTTCCAACTTTCGTTGTGAATTATTGGCCAGTCAAAGTGATAACATAGATTGAAAATATTTCATTGATTTTATAGTGAAGTGATACTTTTGTTGAGTACACTGAAAAATAACTTTGGTAATCGAATGAGAAACTTGGAATTTATTACAGAGGAAGAGAAGTGAAAATTCCTGGTAAAATTTTCATTCTTTGTCGATGAAAAAATTGTGTTTTGGGTATGAGATGGCATCTAATAGGGAGGCATTATCTCCAACGGAGAACCACTTATTCAATATATTGGAGTTCAATTAAAGTTCATATGTACATTTATCGTACCACTAGTGAGAGCTTTTTTGTAACAAAACTTCCTGATATGTGTGTGTCTCAATAAACGCTAAAACATCGAGTGTCCAATAAACAATTTAATAAAGTTCGATGGCAATTTTTCTGTTTTTTTTTTATAAATTTCGTTCGTCTGTTATATGATCCTTTGTACATCAAATTGGCAACGTGAAAAAAAAATGGTGTTTGCAGTATCATTGAACCAAAGTAAAAACAAAGGATGAAAAGCCAGACACACGCTTCAAATATTTTCCCAATTAATCTTTTTATATATGAGACCATAATTGTTCCTTAAATAATTTCGTATCAAACAATTATCATCTCTGAACGAATAAATTAAAATGAAAAAAAATGTTGTTCTATACACGTTAACTCTTTGTGTTTGATAGAAATTCTAAATTACGTTCAATGAGGTGCTAAACTTTATGTTCACCTAATGATTGTCACACCTAACTGACTGTGTATAACGTAGGACGAAAGCATTTTTTGGTCAATGGAAAATCACCTTTAGGGCTGTTATTTCTGCCTGTTTAGTATATAATCATTCTATCTAAAATGACAATCGCGAAACATGTGCTTTAATTCACATTATTCAAACAAGAAAGAAAATAATGAACAAAATTTTCCTCTTGTTATCATAAACATTTGAGTGGAGGGAAAATAACAGAAAATAAATATTAAAATGAAAAGAAATTATGAATACAATTTAACCATTTGTTGTCCCTTGTCATACTTAACATGTTTTAATCGGTTATTATGCTCACGGGACGCGACAATTCAACGGTTCAAGTGGTGAATGATAAACTAACACTTCTTGTTATTTTTTTTTATTTTATTTTTAATTCATTCACTCTCGTGTATGTTGACTGTTTCGCGATAAATTTTCCTCTTTACATTCATTTTTTCCATGTTTTTCCACATGCTTATTTAGCACAAATGACAACAATGAAGAAGAGTAAAAAACAAAAAAAAAATAAATGGTATTGTTATTACTGACTGATGGTACAATGAATGATTATATTTTCCGCCATTGTGACACTTCCCAACCATACCTCTTCAATAGTTTTTTTTATTTAGAAGAGAAAATAAACGGATAAAATATTAAATTTATGGAAAGCATTTCTTTTGTCTGTTTTTAATTACAATGTCTCGTGTGGAAGCCAAAAAACAACGGAGAAAACTGGTCGGTAAAACTCATTCATGTGAACCGATACGTTTGGTAAAAGCATTTCATATTTCGTTTGTTATATTTTTCAGATAATTCATACAGACAGTCATATTATTCAATAATGAACTAAAATTTGGATGGATTGCAATAATGTTGGAAATATGATCAATGAGATTGCATTTAATTAATCATCTTGCAAGTCCATTTTCATTTGGGAAAATTCTCTGTCTGATGCACTTTAAAACTGAATAGTATTTGATTACCGACCGTATACAAACACTAGAAATTTGTATTGTTAGTTGAACTGTTAAGAATTCATTCTACTGAATTCGTTTATTGAATAGTGGGGCCACTCCATCAATTAGAGGGCCAATTAGTCAACAGATTGTGATAAACATCTTTTTTATCTTCTTTAAAATTCCATCATAGACATCTGGTATTATTGATATAAAGAAAATTCAATCGTTTTTCTTATCTTTTCATTGAATTTCATTTACGATAATAATATTTTATTGAGCAATAAGTGATCACATTAAAGATGGAACGTGACATATTTAATAGTTTTCTTTTGCTTTTATCATTTTATACTGTTCAATCAATTTAACTTCATTGTGTGAACTACACAATTTGATAGTTTTACTACTGTAACAATATAGTTTCTTTAGTTTGAATTATATCTGGATTTTATCTAAACGAACGGTTGAATGTGATCGGAGACAATATTTTCTGTGCGAAAAATTCGAATTCATCGATAGAGAAGTTATAAAGTTTATGAAAACTAGAAAATACTCTTTATGACTATCGATTTGTAATGAAACATTGAGACAACACTGAGTTTTGAGTTTCTTTTTTTTTATTCTGGAAACAGCCAATTTTCATTTGACTACTTGAAATGGCTTGGTGTACATTAGAAGTGGTCCTCAAATATGTGAGTATTCAACTCATGACTGCCACATAACACTATTTCTCCCATATGAGAATAGGAAACGAAGTTTGTGAATTGGAAAAGTTTGATTCATTTTTGCTACAACAATCACCTGGATGAAAATTCATTGAAGGTATTCACCTGACGATGTTTGGACTACTGTTGTTTGGTATACAGTCAGTTTATAACAGCTCGAAGCAATGGAATATTTGAATTTGTCTCACAATTTTAGAATTTTGTTCTTTCATTTTTATGCAATTATCTCACTAGTTGTCATTGTATCGTATACATAACATCAGAAAAAAAAATACTAGAGAAGTTCAACAACACTGGACTGTTAGTTACAAAGGTATGACTAAAGGGATGCAATAAAACTCCTAAGCATTAACAATAGAGAAAAGAGATCATTAAAAATACATGTGAATATGAAAATTATTTATTTCTCCCTTTTTTCTAGGCAAAAACATCTTGTTTTGGATGCTTCTATGCAATTTTATGTTTATTATGATGGAAAATATTTGTACTTATATTTCAAGAAAAACGATATAATGAACATAAACGACCAAATTGTAACATGTACAATGATGAGATAAACAATAACCTAAAAACATTAAACAGTGGATGAATAATAACGTTATCTTTGACGTATAATAAAGCATAGATGGTAACATAATTCATCGTCCTATGTTCTCCAGGTATCAAATGGAATTTTATTTGAATTTTCACGATTTCCCTATTTCCCAACGAATCTGAATTACACGAGCCTCAGTCACATGTAACATGTTTAAGTGTAAAAAAAAATAATAAAATAAAACAGAAAGTCTATCAATTTTAAAGGGAAAAAAGCGAAGTATAATTTATTTATGACTGAAATTAATTCAACGGTTATGTAATGTTCTCAAGTACGAAACTACGTAAGAAAAAACTCTGTCAACGAGTTACTAAATGCTTTGGTGTCGCTTTGGTGAAAATTTGTAACATGTAGACAATGAATTCCTGAAGTAATGCATAGATAATTTATGTAATTCATTCATTTTTCATGAACACATAGAATGAGTAGGATGGAGTTAATTTATATTTGTTCTCAGTCAACACTGATTAGTACTCATTTGACTTACAGATATCTTGCTTTTTTTAATCTTGCTTTTTGATAGATCATATATCTAAATGAAAAACATTTAAATTGTCATATATAATTTAAACAAAAAGAAATTTATTATCTTACACTTTGGGGGTAATGTAAAACAATAAAAATTTAAGAAACGATAAAGAAATTAAATAAAGTGATTAAATTGAATGTGTTCAGGGATGAAAAATTATGATAATATTTCCTTTTTTCGTTAGTTATATGTCGTCGTTTTCCTGTAACATAATTCAGGAAGAGAAAAAATAATACGAAAGAAATTGCTGTAAAGAAAAGAATTTCATGTCCCACGGTGAAAATATTTTAATGTGTTGCCATTAGGTGAAAATTATCTATGGATTGACTGCATGTGACGGTGGCACGTGAGTCCCACTAAGACCTTCGCCCATTACTTAATGTATAATGGGATTGCATTGAATCCACTTCACTTTAAGTTTCATTCTTTTTTTCTTTATTTAGTTTTCAAGCTTCTCATTTAGCTACATTGCTTTATTTAAAAGAAAGAAAAGTACCAGAACCCAACCATTGTATGTTTCATTTTACGCTTCATTTTTATTCCTTTTAGAGTCTTGGCCAATGTTTATTCACGTTTTATGGTGTTACTAGAGACCAATGAACAATGATATTCGTATAACACTGTATGTGTATTGTATGAAAAAGAAAAAGCGACACTAATTAGTGGCACGTGATCTGGATTTTAAATTACATTTGAAGAGATTTATCAACTGTTAGTCGAGTGTGGTAAGAGTGAATGACTATACTCTTTTGCTATGGTAAAGATCAAATGCCAAAACGTTATTTTCTTTTTATAGGTCAAGACGATCTATAGATTTTCGATATTAAGTGAAGTACTGTTTCATTGAAAAGAATGTCATTTTACTTTACAGTGGGTGGATGGTGGTTTAACCGTAGAAAATAAGATTATTGATTTTAATAAATTGATATTTCACTTACTCGACACTTAACATTAAATATCATTGAACAGTGCGTGCCAATGCATCATTTGGATCCCATTAAATTTTCCTTGAAAATTCTATTGAATTTTTAAAGCACAAAAGTTCTGTTATTCATAATATGATTAAAAGGCAAGGAATTTAAAAGTTCAGAATATTCAATGATCAAAGAATAACTATAAATAAGCAAATATTTAATTTAAAAAATGGGAGATCTACAATTTCCAATGCACCTGTTGCAAACAAAACCTAATTAGTTAGAATCATTATGATTTAGTTTCAAAAGGTAAACAATACAAATTAAAAAAATTGTTATTGCTTCTGGTAAAGTTATTTCATCCCTCAAGTTAAATAACGTTTACCTTAGTAAAAAGATGTGCTAAATTAAATTGAGGTGAATTTGAGAAAATATGATTTTCTAAGAAATAATTTTCATACCGAATGCGTAAGGGATAACGCCTTAGGTGGTAATCTAGTTGTTTTCATAACTCAACATTAGCTAACCAACAAAACAATTGAATAGAGAAAATTATAAGGAGATTTTCTTATTGTAGACAGAAGCTTTTGTATCATGAATAAAATTGCATTCAATTTAGTTTGGAAATGTTCATCATTCACATTATGGAATGAGAATAATAAGCCAATGGTTGGAATGAGAACGAAAGAATAAATGTGTGATGTTTTTTGAAAACTGTGAAGAAAAGTTTTGATTGTTTCTTTGGAATTGAAAAGTAGAAATGAAAAACAAGATCCCATAACATGAATGAAACTCTACCGTTCAGTATGTACAACTCACTTACTGAATGATGTGGAAATAGATAAATTTAGTATGCTGCTCATCCAAATTGAAAATATCAGCCATGCACTAGCTTAATCATATTGAATTGCTGCATAACAGCAGAAGAACTCTGTCAAATATTCCGATTTTCATACCAACATTGAATACAGTGATTCATTCACAGTTTCACGTATGATTCACTCTCTAACTTTAACATACAAAATTTGAATGATAATATTTGCATATTCCAGAAAACCAAATTTCATTTTGTTATTTCCGTTGCTGTTAACGGTAAATACACTACCACTAAACCAAGTGAAATCTCTAAGACTTTTACGATACACTTGATGCCATCGTTTTACCTGAAACACTAATGAGTTTACTTTTCACTAAATTTTAAAATAAGAAAAGTAAAAGAAAATATATGAAATTCGATGGTTATAAAAGAGGATTTTTTTATATTCTGTGCTCTTTATATTTATTCTTTTAGTACACAGAATCAGTGACATTCACACACACTTTAATGGTTGAAAAGAAATCGTACACAGTTGGCCCATATTATGAATTTTCTTTTTATCTTAGTTCAACAACATTTCATAAATAATAGATAAATAAACTCTATGAAATATTGATTTCACATATCAAGAAAAAAAAAAACAAAAGATAAAATGATGTATCTACAGATGCTAAACAGTAGCTAAAGAAAAATGTTTTATCTTTGAATGTATTCACAATTTGTTCTTAAATATTTTACCTGTGAACAATGCGAATGTGTAATAAAATTAACTCCCCCATGATACGTGCTTCAATCACCGCCTAGTTGTATCTCTATTACTGTTATTCTATTATTTGAATTTTTTCCTTCTTGTTTTGCTTGCAATACACAACCTCAGAGTTCACCATCATTGAGTTGAAAATCTATAATCCATGTCATGCAAAGACGAAGTGCACTTAAGAACAATCAATCGAGTATAGTGAATGATATTATAAAATACATCGAAGAATTGTGAATGAATGATAGAATCCTATTTATACTACGTTCTTGGATATGGAAATCTTAAACCGATTGGATTCAAGATTCTTAGTAGTTTTGTGCCCATCGATATTTTTGTGTTAACCAAATTGTGAGTATACATTGTGAATATAATGCAAATAATAAGGTTAAAAGGTATAGCTATAAAGTTTTTACTCAATATGGTTCTATGCACACGAACAACAGACGACTACAATGTGGATTCTGGGCTCCTATATTATCCTTTCTATTTTATATATTCGTTAAGATTTCAATCTTGTATTGAATTCAAATATAAAATCAATATAATAACGAGTTTTAGTTTTCTTACATTTTCCTTAAAGAAAATTTTATATATTCCATTGTATTTCTTTGCGTATATTCAAAAGGCACACTTAAATAAGGAAATACTTTACAGTCCAAAAAGGAAAACAGAGAATATAATGTAATACAGACTTGATTATAACAACGCGGTGAGATTGTTATGTTTCTTTCATCTAAGTCGTTCTTTTTCTGGTTCCAATAGCAGAAGAAAAGGACGACGTAAACGATAAACTAAACGAAGTAATATAAAAATTTACAACTCGCCTTCACTGCATAATAAATATATTTAATTTTTCCTACGTTTTTCACAATTGGAAATTTACTTTGAGGAAAAATAAAACTTCTGTAAGGAGTTTTCTGACTAAAAAGATGTATTTTAGTTTCAAACTGGTTTGAGCTTATACCAACAACTATTGCCTCTGTTCAAAGTAAAAAGGGCCCAGACAGGGAATTTCTGTTCTTAAATTGTAATACTTAAATTGATATGGTGTTCGCAATAAACTGTTACCACTCCCCCACAGTACAGAAAACAAAAAAGTTTTTTTCTTTTGGTTCATGAATAAGGGTTGCCACCATGAATCTCATATCACTTAAGGCTTCACACAATACTTGAATGTTATTGAATTGTTACAATTTCTCAATACATTGTTCATACTATAAGATGTCTAAAAGTGGCTGTATTGTATCCATATAACACTGTGAAAATAATTTATTCATTATTATGAGAAGGAATCGAAGATCTTTTGAATTACCTATTATTCGATTGAGAAATCCGATTGTGGTGTTTTATTGTTTAACAAAATCAAATAGAGAAAGAGTCAAAAAAAAAGCGCCAGAAAATCATTTGAAGGGAAAGTTGGTGGCTGTCAATTGTTTCCCTATTAATATTCGTTTCAATGTTCTATGGATCGGATGCCGCCCGCCCTATCATTAAATAACAACGGAATCGGATACATTTTCATGATAATAAAAAGCGCACAGTTTTTTTTTTTATGTGATCAAACAATGGATTGACGTATCCCTTTTGTCGGTTACATTGTTCATACAGGTATGAATGCCACCTAGACATTCAAGTAAATAATAATCGAGTTTCCTTTTATTACAAAAAAAAACCCCGACAGTTAAATAGGTATTCAGTATATAAGAACACCATCAATAGATTACAATAAATTTTAATCAAATTGGATTATGGTATTTGATTCAATATACAACATGAAGTGATTTTTTGAACTTTCCATGTGTATGTGGAGCTTTAGAATCATAACGATAAAAACCAACAAAACAAAAATTCTAAGCCACGTGTAAAATCAATTGATATTATAATTACGTGATAAATGATTCAAGCGATTCAACAAGAAATAAGTAAAAGAAGAACAAAAAGTCAATCAGTTTATTTTTTTACACTACATAAACAGAGTACTGAATATAAAACGTGCCTATAACCGCTACGATTACCTTGATCGCCTCAGGTAATTTTCATTTAGGAAAATTTCAAAGTTCAAATGTTTTTTTTTTTTAAATTCAACATTTCATTAAAGTGACGTTTTACTAAAACGATTTATGTTGCTATCAGAATTAAATGAAAGAATTTACTAAAAAAAGAACTAAAATTAAATTCGTAAATGCCAAGAAATTAAAATTTAAATGGTAATCAGTATGTGGAATTAATTGACACTGAATAATGATTTGATTCTAACCAATAAGTCAACCATAATAATGTTAGCCCATTTCAAATGGTTTACTATGAGAGAAAAACATTTAACTGAACCACATCAAATTTATTTTTTCGGTAACAGAATGAGGTGATTGGGATTAAATTGATGTTTTATTAATAAAATTTAGTAATCCAATAAATATTATTTTGATAGAGAATTTATTAGTTGATAGAGAAACAATTCGACAGGGGATACATAAATGGACGAAATACAACAGACATCAATTAGATTAATTAAAAGAAGATTCATTTAAATTTATGTTGTTATAATGTTTAGTATTCAACAATACTGTACAGAATGATAAACTTTTGTATCAATGTCTAACCCTCATTCGATCATATTGAATTATTATCAAAGATCAATATGATTGGAAATGTTCACTGAAAACTACAGTGTTTTACCCATAACAAAATTTTACAATATTTTATATGAAATGTTATATCCAATGTATAATTAATCGTGTGGTACTGAATAGGATTCAGTTTATATTAGTACGATGGGTAGTTAAAAATATGGTACAAAACCATAATTTTATTATTCATCGAACCGCAAAAAAACCAGGTAAAGAATATTAATGTTATCGAATACTGTCGTTTACCTGCCCTTTTACATATCGAATACTGTCGATTTACCAACTGGGGAGCTAAACAAGAGTTGGGGTTGTATAGGATCACAGTATTCTATCAACCAGAACAGTGTATTAAACACCAAACATATTCTATTTAACGGTTTATTTTTAGTTTTAATGGATACCCTCATTAAATAGTTATGCTAAACATACATAATCAAATCAATATCGAAATGTTATAAATTTAATTTAATGTGAATAATAACATTCTAAATAGAAACCGCCATAGAATTATAATCGAAATATAAAAAAGAAAGACGAGAAAATCACTTAATGCCATTCAATGAAAAATAAAATTATTAATCACATTTGATTTTCAATTTGAACCATTTGACTGTGAAGTGTGGTTCTATATTGAATGTGGATAATCCAAAGTATTGGTCTTCCGTATACAATCAGCCCCCCCTCAAGATAATGACTTTGAATAATTCCAATATCGATGTATAAATATCAAACATATTTAAATGGTAAGTGAAGTTCAATCATCCATATTTTATTAGAAAATTTGTGTATATTTGATTGAAATTTTAGGCATTGGGTATACGGTACATCGTTTTCCACCATTTCCACATAACTAACAGAATTAAAATAAAAAAAAAAAGAATTGAAACGAACGCCTGACATATAAATCCAGTTATCGTGCATATACGAGAAAATTTTCTCACCACTTATTTTGGAATCAAATGTCGATAGCTTATGGGAATGAATTGTATTGAATAGAATTGGTCTGTTGTGGCTGTGCATGAAAATCATTTTAGATTATTCAATTGAATTTGTTATGGTACTATCCACCCCCATTTTCATGTGATTTTTGAATGCATATTAGACAGCTGCTGGTATCGTTTTGAATCATTCATATGGAATACCAGATATTTTGTGTTTGGTTAAAATTTTTGTTATGTGATAAAGTGATTTTTGTACAATCACATGGGCCTTTTCTAGTCATAACTTTAAGTACATTATGGTGTTAAATGAATAAAGGTGGTGTATTCAAAAGGAAAACAGTAAAATGAATGGTAAATCCCAATCAGTGGACTATCATGACTGGCACATATTGCATTTAAGTTAAGATGGATCATTCAAATATTGAGGTCATTTACTGAATGTTTTTATGCTGAGTAATCGGATATGTTACACGGATGCTGGTTGTCGAGACTTCCGTATGTAACTGGGGAAATCTTATTGATTTCATGGAGAATTTACTCTCTTTCTCTTCCGTTTATTGTTGCAGTTTCATAACATTTCTATTTTACGTTGAATATATTTGACTCTTTCTAAAACACATTTCATATCAAATTATTTTACTGATTCTTTACATCAAATGAAAAGTTAACGGAAAATTCATAATTTCTTAGACGCGAAGACGGCAGATGGTAAAGTTTAAGTTCAGCTATCACTGTTAATTCTATTTATAGCCAAAAAGAAAATTTTATTGATGATCCATCGATTTGATCAAATGAAATTATCGTCATCGAGTCGGGAAATAAATTTCGCTGATAAGGATTAGTTATAATTAGTCTAATGGATGAACGGTTAAGTAGCTTAATGAGTGGCTGATTCACATGAAGTGTTTAAAAATAGAATAAAAGTCTAATGAAAAATTCCGGGACATCACTCAACCAGAAGAAAATTTATTTTTCGTTTGAGCTTTCAACACAGAAAATGGTCCAAAGAATTTTGACATAGCCTAAAGGGAAGTTTATTAAAAACCATCAGATACATTTAAAACTTCCGCAACATAAAATACCATAGACATCATAATAAAATGAAAGTAGATTATAATATTAATAATATAAATGGCACATGGAATTACTTCAAATTTATTTGTATAACTTTAAGTGTTTCTTTCTTATATTTTGTTCATTCTTAATTCGAATATTTCTTTATTCTTGTAACCAAAGTGTTATAGAAATTCGGTTGTCAGACCGTCAACTTTTTGTTGCAGTTTTAAAAGAGAAAACAAAAAAAAAAAAACATTGAAAACTATTTAAACTTTCTAAGAGAATTTCAAAAGAAAAACTGGAAGAATCGTATAGAGAAAAAGACTTAAAAGAAAAGACTTTGTTATCAATAATGAAGTGCTGTCTCGGATGCTTATGCTTAAAAGCATGTTTCACCTCTATGACACCAAACAATCATAGCCGTAATATCGCTACCAACAACATTCAAAGTTTTTGATTCTACTCTTCACTTAGTTTCTTTAAAACATAAAAAATGATTGTGATGGGGGAGAGCAAAAACCAACAACAACAATATAAATTTGTTAACAAAAAATGATTGTTTGGGGGTGTGTGAAAACAGTATTAACTGATTCAACGAATACAATTTTCTTTATTTTTCAATTTGATTATTCAATCTCATTCCATTCAATGGAAAGTGAAGTAATTTTTTTCTTGATGTCTCATGTTGTGCCAAATAAATTTCTCTTTCCTTTTTATATTCCATAAATAGAGAACGTATTTTCAGTAGGATTTGATGTCTTATGTCGCCATAATATAAAAAAACAAAGAAACGATCAAGGTAAAATAAAAGAAAATTTCGTCAGAAATGAAATAAATGAAAATTGCACATGAAAAGTTTGCGTTTTTCTCCTATTTGGATTTCATCGTTATTTTTTTTCGTCACATTTTTGTTATCAAAGTTGTGGTGAAAAGGTGTCACGTGAATGTGATGAAATTCAATTTTCGACACATGTAGTGATAGAGGTTTTCGTTGGGCTTGATATAAAACGAATGTGTAAACAGAAATAAAAATTAGACCAAAAAAAACATATCACGATGGTTGAATAGGAAAATCATTCATGCCCAGTACACCGTTATGAGTGATGATAGGTGATTTTAATATGATGATTTATAACTACAGTTTTTTTGTCCATACTCCATACATAGTCCAGGATTAAACAGAAAAACAAAAAAAATTAATTTTATCTGTTCATTTCAATGTAATATACAGAACGTTATTTTCATCAGCTTTAACTGGGCCATTTTTTCTTCCTAATACCCGTGGTCCTACGTTGTTACCACTATGATAATATCATTCGCTACCGAGTGAAGACAGATAAAATATTTGTGTTTCCATTTAATATGGTACCAAAATAATGACATCCACTAAAGGTAGACAAAACTATCTGTAGACTAAGAATGATATCATTAGTAGTAACAAAATTGAAACAGAATCCAATTGAAAATTCCGATGGCAAAAAAGAAACATTAAAGTGAGACAAAGTGTTACAAGATGGCAAAAAAACAAGTGAAATAAAGGAAAGAAATACTGTAAGCGAATTAACATTATGGGATTATGTTTGTCGTTGAAGGATTGAAAGGTGGAAACAATCATCATTCCGTAAAGTGGATATGAACGAAAGGTTTTTGCTGTGTTTTATTCCAATTATCTGGTTGAATTTTAGTGCACATCCGTTTTGGTACACTTGAATTGTAATGAACTACATTAAACTGAATGGAAATGTCACGTTTCATTATTGTTCTATCTTCTGGTTCTGTATCATTCTCATTCTCAAAAACATCGAGAATCAAATCAGAATATTCTATAAGTATTTTATTAGTCCTCTGAATAGCCTTCAAGCGAATCCATTCAGTTATAGTGAGTATTTCTATATTTAATGAATATCAGGTGGAATGAGAATGGAAAAATAAATTAACCCCAATCGGAAGTTGTTTCCATAATCTCTGATTTCCTCATTTATCTGATGCATATTGCAATTTTAACGGGATTCTGATTTGTAACAGGAAAACATAATGGTTTTAATATGTAGGCTCAGTATTCATTCAACTATGTAACATACAAGTGAACCTCATTAAAATTAACTGAAATTATTTCTGATTTATATTCAATTACGTTATCAGTCAGTGGTACATCATTTAGAGAATATCACATTTTGATGTTTCGTTACGCATTTCAGTGGTGCATGATTCTTGTTTGCGATTTAAATTTTTTTTTTTATTTTAACTAAGTCACTAATGGGAGGAAAGTAAAAACAAAAAAAAACGGAAAAAAAGAGAAATTGAAAATGCATACATCGGATCAATTTTAATTAAATCCAAATGATAGAGTGTAGATGGCATCCGCATTCAACCATATTAAACATAATTAATAACACTGAACTCCAGTTGTTGTTGTTCCGTTAATAATTTAGTTTAAAATTTCTCATAATTTTTCTACTCTGCATAAGTTCCAATGAAAGTAAATACAGGTGATGCACAGTTTGCCAATCACAGTTACATTTAAATTCAATATAAAGTCAATAAAAAATCATGTGGTTGTATATGCCAAAAGTGTTATTCAAAATCAAAACGTAATGAAATGTTAAAGCAACTGAATATTTAAATGGCTGGAAAGGAAAAAAACAAAATTTACACTTCAAATTATGATAGAATTAATATTTCATAGTGTGAAATAGAGTCGAAATATGAGAATTTTGCCATTACAAAACGAATATTTGATGTATAAATTCCAATGAGCAACTCTTTTACTCTGTACACTTTAAAATTTGTGAATTTTTCAATAAAAAAAGAAAAATGTAACAGAAAGTAAAGTTAAATGAATAATTAATATGGAATTATGAAATGCATGCAATTGCAATTTGTTAATGAAATTTTAATACCAACTACTCTCTTTCCCTTGAATTAAATACAAGCAAACTTCTGTGACTTTCAACGGATATTGAATGTATAATTTTAATAAAACTGTGAAGAATATCAAAATATGGAAACGATGAAAAACATGTTGATCAGATTCCCTGAGGAGTTTCTAATTTCTGTAGAACTAAAACCGTTCACTACTTCAGTGGAGACATTACATTAGCATAAAACTAGAGATTATTGAGTGGCAGATTGAAGAGTTAACACGACTGGGCTTCACTAATGCTTCAAACAAGACAAAAAAAAAATAAAGAGGTTAAGAACTCATCAGCTTGCAATCTGCATAATGTGTATGTCATAAAAACATGATTTGTTTACCCAAACATAAAAAAAAAATGTTGCACACATCAGCTACAAATTCAATGACTTTGTACTGTATTTAGTTGAAAAAAAGGAAAAAAAACTAAAATTATGTTAACCTGGTTGCTGTCATCAAACAATCTAATCTAGTTTTCATGTGATGAACTGTAAGACTGTCGGATATTTCCTATGAACGGATTCGAATAAAGTTAACAAACTCAAACTGAGATTCATCAAAACAGACGATGAGGATTTGTATTTTTTTTCTTTTCACCGTTCTGACATAATAAAGTGATACAGTTAAATAGAAGATACAGAAAAATGAATAAAAATTGTATGAACAACTTTTTTATTTTCCAGCTTAAATCACAGGTATTTTACTCCTTATTCGTTTGGTTAAACTCCTTTGAGACCATTGATTCGGAAAAGTAATCAACTGCAGTTTAGATTTCATTTACTTTATTTTTATTTCGTAGTAATAATGAAATGAATTTGGATCGGATGGAATAAAGTTTTTATAGTTTTAATCATTTTGAAGAGTCCATTTAAATCCAATATCAGAATCAACAGTTATCTTCATTATTTACTGGTTTTTAATGGACGAAGTAAATGCAACTGATCGATGAACTAAACGGAAACAACATCTGGATTTTATTCCTTTTTTTTGTTTAATTCCAGGTTAGTTGCCAAAAACTTTTACAATCGACCATGGCAAGAACATTTAAAACAAATAACAAATCCACACCATTCTTATTCGTATTTTGTGTTTCAAGTTTTTATAAACTTTCATTTACCACTGATTTATTAATACCCAACCGTATTGTTATTTAAAATGTTCACATATTTATGTTAAAATTGCAACAATATTCAATGAGTTTTAAAATCACAAATGACTAACTTTGTATTTATTGTTATCCACAAAAACAGTATTTAAACGTTAAAGTTCTTTTCTCATGGAAAATTGTCTTTTATTTTCCAAAATTTATTGGCCGAAACAGAAGAAAAATCAGGTGTGCGTTGATAAGTTATATAATCAACCAGAGTCAACAGTGGAAAATGAAGTTAATTTCACTATTGAATGATTCACATTTAGATCGATTTATCAGAACAACTGAAAGTCAATAGGAACGTATAAATAATTGAGTTCCATTACAAATGATATTGTTTAATTAAATGGTCTCATGGTTTTTAACACAATCCGTTTAATTAGCCGCTGTATATTGGGGTAGTTATTAGTAATCGCATGATGATGATATCTGGTATGATGTTGGGGTTTCATATAAAATAATCACTAAACCACAAAATTTAAATTAATTCAAATTCATGGAGGTTGGACTATTTTCAAAGTTCAAAGAACATGTCAATTGTAAATTTAATTGAAATATTTTTGTGATAAACAATTAATTTATCAATAATAAAATATTGAATTTTCATTGATATAAAATTTATAAGAGAACCACATTAACTGAACATAATTCAATGGATTTTGATATCAGTTAAACAATTCAATAGACTTATAGTTATAAAATCAAAGTTTTTTTCGATTTAGTTTGTTAGAACATCAACTAATAACCTTCAGGCCTAAGTGTCAAACAGCGAAGTCTTGATTAATTATAAAATCTTTGAATGGTTGAATTGTTACAGTAAGCGGTAATGTTCTCTATTCCATAAGAATTTTTCTTTAATTTGAATCAACCACTGAATTTCAAAACATAAAATTTAAATTCATTAACCGCAAACGTATTGAAACTCATTCCAATAGTCCTCTGTTTTAGGGGTTGAATAAAACTTATCTGCTGTCACGTTATTTTCATCCCTGGATTTTTGTCAATTGATTTTCCATTTTCTATTCGATGTATAAAGTACAAATGATGACCATATAGAGCTTAACAGATACCAACAAAATTAAAAAAAAAAAAGCTCTACAGTTGGAGCAATTCTGTGGTGTAAATCCCGTTGACATAAAATCTATGTTCCAGGCGATGAATAGAGGGACTCTATTTAGCATTGTTATGGTAATACATTACGAATAAATATTCAGTTTAAAACATTGAAAACTAATTAATTCCAAGTTACTGTTATGTATCAGGTGTAGGTGGGAGTATGTAGAGGGTTAATTTAATTTAGATGTTACGATATTCATTCGGTGTGTTTTTCACAAGTTTTCTGGTTTTAATATTATTCAGAGTTTGTTAAATAGTTTTGCTATACGAAAAACATTTTTGACTAATAAAATACGGTAAAACCGTAAAGGTCAAAATCATTGCATTTTACAAATGAAAATTTTGTGGTTTATATTCTATTTTAAATAGATTGTAATGATACCCTGATTGTACTGTTAATCATTGCTGTTTTAATGAATTTCTCATTTTTGTTTTACATTTCCATCGTTCAATTTGTTTTGGTGATACTTTAGATTGTTTGTATTTCGTAAAAAACAAGATAATCATTTGGAATTTAACTTGAAACAATTCAGTATTTGCCTGTTAATAACTGGGAGTAATATCAAAATACATAAATTCAATTGTTTCTCTTTGGCTATATCACTGAATTGTTAATATGTAAATGAATGAAAATATAAAAAAAATAAACTTTTCATCTCAACGATTTTAGGATTAAATTCAATCTCATTGTTTGATTTTCAACAGAGTTTTATACATGTGGAATGGCTTATGGTTGCAATAAAAACAACAAACAGAAAAAACAAATTCAGGTAGATTCATTTGTATTAAAAACATCCAGGTGATAAAAAGTATGTTGTTTGCATTATTAAAGACATTGGAAAATTTATAACCGCGCAAGTATTTTTTGTTGTCATGCAATGTTAATGTAAATGGCTTTATTATTTCGTTGAACAGAAATTTAATCTGGAATAACAGAAAAATACACATCGAATAAGTAAAGATGGAAAAGGTCATTTGCTGACACTTCTAGGAACGTATAACGTTGTTTGAAGTTTGCAAAGAAATCGAAATCTTTTAAAAGTCTCATCCATTTCCATCAATCTGTGATTCTAAGAATTCTTTTGATCGAACTTCTTTGAACATCATCTATAAGCTCACTATTTTCTCACTAATAATCCTTAATAGTTTTCTTTGTAGCAAACCTGATACCATCGATTCATCTTTAGAGTGCCTAAGAGGCTTATTATTAATTCTATCGAGATCTAATTAAACAAAAACTGATTTAAATTGGTCAACAATTTTAAACAAGATACATGAAATATTCTGACTACAACTTAAGGTAATCAAAGATCTGTGAAAGTTCTGCATAATTTAATTTCTTCTGTCAAGTTTTCCGTTACCACATAAAAGTTAGATTAACCGTACGTTTTGTATATTCAAAATTCAAACAGAATGAAATTTCATTTGTCTCATCTTATAGTAGTATGAGTATCCGCTTAATTTTCCATTAAAATCCACTGGGACATATGAATAAACATTCATATATGATCCATACACAACACAGGTGAAATGATTCTGTACAAACCGTATCATAGACAGAATGAATGCATTAAATTTCATATAAAATCGTCAGTGTTTTCCTCATTTGTTGGTAAAATTAACCATCTACGATTAATAAAGTTTCGTACAAAATTTCTATTACAAACGGTGGAAAAACTTTTATAGTTTTGATGCCAAACTATTTGTGCACACCTTTCAAAAGACATATTTTTTACCAATGAAAATGCAAATGATTATAAGCAGACACCAATACTAAAAACTTCTATGGTGTTGTCATGAACTGTTTGCTATTACAATATTTTCGTCGTTGGCAATTCATAAACTATGCGCCAAAATAGGTTCAATTACTGATTACTTTAAATGGATTTTTCATTGCAATATTACACGGTAAAAGTCAACGGGATATATAGTATCACAACCAGTACAGTGTTGTATTTAATATCAAAATAAGAAAAAAAAGAATTTAATAAAACCCGTCATTGGTATTAAAACGACGAGAAAAATTGTAATGAGGCGAAAACAACAACAACAACAAATAAAATAGTTATTATCGCCTACAAGAATGTAATTTAATATTTAGATTAACATCTAAAGTGGAGACGAGAAGTAACAGCAGTTGTTTCACTGTTTCACCCATTGTACCCAACATACAATTTCAGCATATTTTTCTCATCAACTCGACAAAATAATGAGCAAAAATTATGAACAAATTCATTCATTATTTAGTATTAAGTAGTGCCGATTACAATTGTTCAACTAAAACAAGGAATAAATTGACGTGTACAATGAACCATTTCAACCATTGTTTGCCTTATAACATTCATATTCTCTTATAGAAATGCTGAGCCAAATAGCACAGAAATAATCTTATTCCAAAGAGGATTATATAGAAAAATCATGTGGAAATTAGTTTCTGTACTTTCTTTTATTTATTTTAATTTGAATGTGAATGCCGGGAATTTATTAATAAAAATATTCCCAGTTGGAAATGAATTAAATAGAATCATTTCTACTAGAACAATTAATTGCATAATTCCAGAATTTTTTCTGGGTGTCAGTGAATGAATCCCAAGTTAAAATTCATTATAATAAAGTCATTTACACTTCGAGGCATTTCTGAATTGGAATTTTTGGAATTACTATTCCATTCTATTACCAGATGAGGTCAAAACAGTAGTGGACAGTTTTGGTTGTTCACATTAACATCATCAAGGGTATAATGCTCACCAAAAATACTGTATATTCGCCAATGAACTACAAAAATACAAATGATCACGAATTGAGAATAAATTAATGTAATCATCCCTCATAAAAAGAACAATAAAAATTATGTTAACAAGACATTTACATTTGTTTGACTTCATCATATAAATGTACACGATATGAATCATTTGTGTGTGTATGTGAATTATTTTATATATTTTGAACATAAAATACCTTCGGATGAGAATGGATTGTAGTTAGTCACCCTCATTGAAATTATTTCTGTATAATAAAACGAGATGTATTGTGGTCAGTACTAAAGTCCGAAAATGTACCTTGAATTGTACTGAATTCTTCCCCAAAAAAAAAACGAATGAAAATAAAACCGAGGAATTGTAAATGATGTTATTAAGTGATTGTAATACAATGCTGACTTAAGGCAAAATGAATTACATAAATTAACACATAACTACGTGACTACAAGTGATTACTTGTTATAAGATTCAGTTTCTCTGTTTATGTTCTATGGAAAATGGGTTACCAAATAGAAACCATTGAGAGTAGATCAGAGTATCATCAATGAACTGAATTAAATAATCAATCATTTAGTCTTAACTAGGGGTGGACTCTTACTGAATGAGTAATTAAAAAGGTCACAAAGAATTTGAATTATTCGTTATTGCTTCTTTCCAGTTTGAACGATGAAATGGGCATCAACGAAGGATATCATTTACAGACGAATAATTGTAATCACTCGGTCCAATGGTTTATGCTTTTGTATATCAAACATTCTATATTCAATTTTGGATTAACAGGATTTTATGATTATTAAAAAATAATTTCAATAGAATTATATAAAATTTCCATATTCGACAGATAATTAATTTTGCTTTTTTATAGAAAACTGAGGCAAAATTGCAATTGAAACCGAAGTTAAATTCCATAAATATCATAATCCTATGCTGTGCTATACAAAAGTCCGGAAATTAAAAACCAAACATTGAAATTGAGCTTTTACGAAGAGTAATGAATTCTAAATAAAAATGGTCGTATATTTTGGGTATTCGAATGCCAGTTTTGTTATCAAAACAGAATTACCGTCAAGCAAAAAGCCATTTAGACATCAAGTTCATTAGATGGTAATGAAGAAAGAAAAATATTAAATTCATTTACTACCAAAGAAATAAAAGAATACCTTTTATCAAAAACTTCAATTGAAATGGAGAGAAATTTTCCAGGAAACCGAAAAAAATTTGTATTTCGTTTTAATTGAAAATACTAAAAATAGAAATTTTCTTTTTCTTCTCATTCCTCTTAGTTTAGTTTAATAGTCTAGACTGATGATGTGATTTTATTTCGGAAAACTTTTTGGTATTATTGTTACATTGTGGGTATGATTACATTGATATGTAGTTTAGAGTAGCCTCGTTATTTGCATTACAGCCAGTTTGATAGAAATTATTCGAAACAACAGAAAAAACCAAATTCATAAAATGATATTTGTTTAAACTAACCAGAGAAATGTCTAAATGTTTGGTATAATACAAATTGGTTGCGACCAGACTACTGTCATGGGAATATTCATACTGTACATGTGAACATATTTTGGTATAAATGAGAAAATTGCATACGGGACTTCAAGAGTTTTTAAAAAAAGAAAATGAGAAAACAATCGGAAAATCAGCCACACTTTGGGAGGAGGAAGTAATCAATTGTATGGAATTGAAAATCCAATGAAATGTTATTTATACCTTGCACAGTGTACATTTCCATCATCCCCATCTCATTCTCATGAGATGAGATGAATCCTCATAAACACACAGATTCCATTTCCCGCTCCATAAATTCCTGGAATTTTTTCATCTTATGGCCATTTCTGAATCAAATCGTTTCCGATCTATATTTGAAGTATTTCCCAGCCCCAGCCACAGAATTTAAACGGTTTCCCTCAATGGAAATAGAAATAGAAAGTATAATAGAACTAATATTCAATATTTTTAACTCTCCCATTGAACCACAATGATGTGACCACAATAAAGTTGCTGAGGGAGAAGAAAAAAACTATAAAAGATTTGATTTACAGATAATTCGTAATTGAACTGAATGAAACTGTGGTACTTTTCGCTATACATTTTCAATGTCTATTTTCACATCCATAGCAGCTGGCTGGTAGTCGATTCATGAAGACAGATTGGAATCGATGAGTTTTGTCTATGGTACTCCCATGACTGATGAGAATATACCGGCATCCGTAATCGGTTTCACCGTTTGCGAAAATTACTCTAATCCATTGGGACAGTTGACGCAAATAAAACCATCATAGATATCCTTATCATCATTTATGTTTTGTATTTCATGAGTTTAGAGAGAAATTCTATTTATCTCTCAATTTCATGTTTTTTTTTTTTTATTTCTCCACGTTGATTCTAAAACCGCATATTTTATCAGTACGTTTACCGGTGAATTTAATGTTGAAATCAAATGAATCTTTGTCATTACACAGTTTACCGGTGAATCAATTGAGTATTTTGACAGCAACCAGGTACAAATGGATCCTTTTTAAACAGTGAAGGGTTTCTTCTTTTCCTGATGGTTTAGAATGTGATGAATAAATTATTGAATTAGACGATAAGTTACTCCATTAAACCTTAATGTATTGCGTTCATTGAATTTTATGTTCACACCATAATTAGTGTGTACGATAGAGAAAGAACTAGAGGTCTTCTCTGTGAATGTTCATATAACCTTTCGATTCTTTTACTTTTCTTTTCCTTGGTTTCACACGTTAAAATAAAAGAAAAATTGAAATTCATTCTTTTACCGGTCCTCCAAAATACCCATTTTGGTTACGTTTTTGATGACTTCATGTTACTGTTTGTTGTGTACATCCTGATTGTACTTAATCGATATGATCTAAATTAAATATTAACACGCGATTACGTTAGCCGTTTATGTGAAGTTATGTTTTTTCTCATTCTCTCGCTCACTCTCTGGTCTGTTTCCATTACGATTCATTCACTTTCACCGTTGAATAAAAATCCATACGCCAATCAGTTGAATGGAACAGTTTCCGGTTCACGTTAGAAACTTTTAATTTCATTTGGTGTTGAATTGAATTAATGACATTTCCTATACATTGATATGGACATTGAATAGAAATACGATTGGTTGATACTCTATTTGGAATAGAAATTTGATTTATTATTAGATTCATTCAATTACGAAACCAACAAAAGCTTGGCTACCTGAATCCAGATGTCAGGTGGATTTAATTCGCAGTCGCACAACATTATCATGGGAAAATAAGGAAAATTCATATTTTTCTGTTCATTTCTCCTCCACCTGATTTCATTGTCAGAACAATTGACTATTGTCAATTCTCCTTCATTTTCCATTTCCAAACAAATCGTATAGATGATAGAGGGAAATTGAATATTTCCATCGGCTTTTTGGTTATCCTTAGAAAGATGATATTATTGCTGCCTATACAACTCTATAGATTCTCATGTTTTAGTTTATTTTACTTTTTTTTGGGGGGAAACAGTGCATTTGGTATCCATGTGCTTCGGGTTTTAACACCATAAACACTCATAATTCAGAGCGGTATTTTTAGTCGTTTCAGCCACGTCGTCTGGCTAGCAATCAATTGAAACCCCATTCGATTAACTGATAGGCAGTTAGATTATAAACTCCAAAAGAATATAAAAAAAAAGGAATAGAAAGAAACGGTTTTTCTTGTTTTAGTTCTCGGTTACTCATCACACAAAACATAGGAAAATAAAAGGCAACATTGTAACAAAATCAAGGAAATTATGTTGAATTATATTCGATCCAATTGATGGTGTCACAATATTGATTGACCGCATTATAAATTGGTTTTTCCTTGTTCGTCTATCCGTTTATTTTTCTGTACGTGAAACAAAAAAAAAACTGAAGGAAATATAATTCTAGTTAAAGTGAATTTTTATTTTTAAACAATTGGATACTAAAGTGTCGTTTAACTGAGACAAAAAAGATTGAATTTTTTCTTTTATTTCTGGTCAGAAAATTAACAGTTAACAACCGTTACAAGTGATAATCGAAAGAAAATAAGAATTCGTATTTAGTGTCTTGTGTGATTTATCCAGTCTTGTTCATTCGTTGGATATCATTACACTTTAATGATTCTCATTCAATATTGCTCATCTAAAAGATTATGTAATCGGATAAATTTAATTTTCCATTGTTGATTTTTCCTTTCTATTGTATTACGTGTGTTGTATTCCTATTATACGGTGTCATTCTAAGTAATTTCTTTTGTATCAAATTTTATTTTTATTTTATTCTCTTTTTGCTTTCTCACAGTGACGTGATAGAATATCGGATATCAACCATAAACAAATTGGATTAAAGTGTGTATACGATTGTATTCAAATGGTTTTACAATAAAATGTTAAATGTAATAAGGTGATTCTTTATCTATTAATCAAATTTATTAAGTGTTAATAAATTAAATGAAATTATTTACAAATAATTGATGCATATAAACTGGTGTTTGAATTTTTAGTATTACACAACGGCTAATATATTGAGGGCAAATTTTGATTGATCATTAATCAGTTTTATACCAAAAAAAAAAAAAAAAGAATTTCATTTTATTGGTATCATCAAAATTATTTCTCTGTATCCCAATTAATTTATTCGTTTTATATAAATTTGTGAATATTAATGAGCCTTTAATTTAGTGATAAGAATTTCGTTTTTAATTTATTCGTTTAATGTGATCGATATTAAATGCAATAAAATAGACCATTGTGTTGGGTCTATTAAATTATCACTAGTAAAAGAATTTAGTTTGTATAGAGACGTTACATTGTTGAGTAATAAAAAATCAGAAATTTGTCACAACGATTTTTAGTTATCACATCACATTTACTTTGGTTAATAACTAGTGACGTTAAATCGGTATACAATTTGATATAAAAATTCCATCATAAGATTCAAAATTCTTCTAGTGTTTTAGTGTCGATAATAGAAAATATTTAGTGCATTATAAAGTATAAAATGAAATGAAAAAATATTAAAATTTAAGGAATTCTTTCTTCTATTGTGTTTAAAGATGATGATAAAAATTTTGTAAAAAGGAACAAATCAAAGGAATTAAATTGTGTTTGAATCATAAATAGATAGTTAAACAGAACAAGTGTTTCGTCTTTATTATATTACATCACTGTGAAACGAATACATTGTACAGAAGCCCAATCTATTTCACTTCGTTTATAGAGTGGAAAATTTTTCGATAGTTTTTTCCATGTGAAAAGTGGAACAATAATGAACAAAAAATTGGTTTTTATATCCAAAAACGGAAACAATGTATTCTATGATTTTTCATTTTTTTTGGTCCACATACGGTATTATATGATTTATTGTCTTTAGTTTATTTTACTTGAATGGTTTTCTTCTCGTTGTTACAATAAAATAAAATAAAATAAAATTTAAGAGAAATACCAGTGTATCGGTGAAGGTATTCGTGTAAGTTTGGCAATTCAAAAGTAAAAAGAATCAAACGTTATCAATGTGATATCACAGTGAGACCAAGAAACAAGAGACAGAACAAGTTTGTAATAGAAATAAAGGAGAGAGGAAATAGTGAATTTATAACAATCGAACATACACAACGTGATCCCAGTTGAATTAAATGCGGTACAGTGATTAATATCAATACTTTATATTTAATAGCAAAAGTGTTGTCCCGTCTCAATGTCCCGCGGCCAAAGTTTCGGCCTAAGGCTGCGGGTGGTGATTCCTCAGTACCAAACTATGGTAAAGGAATCGGTTTTGGCCGTAAACAAAATCGACGTAACCATACAAATGATAATACCGACTATAATATAATTGATTATACGATCCATGAACAAGATTCTGATGCAGATGATGTATTCCAAACGTTATGTCCACAGTCACAAGTTAGTAGAAAACCATACCAGGAAACAATATCAACCACAACCAATGAGGTACCAACACAAGCTGAACAAACAAGGAGAATGAATTCATTTGGACCAAGATATCGATTTCGTGATTTATTCCTTGGTGATTTTTCTTTCAATGATGATGGCGAAAGGTGAGTTAAAATCAATTATTTTGTCTATTTTTTTTTTCTGGTTTGTATTTTTAAAACATTTCTCTGGTAATCCCATTGTCCATTTATCATCATTATATATTTAAAACGGAAAAAAACAAAAAAAAATCTGAAGAAAACAGAAGAACCAAAGTGTTCCAAAATTCGTTACATATTTGAAGTGGCCTCTTATAACATTCGATTTTTTTTTTGTTTTATTGTAAATGTCTTAAAAAATGTACAAGAAAATTCGATTATTTTGGTCTATTTTAAGACACGAGGAAAACTTAAATAAATTTCGTTGTGGGATAATCAATCCATTTGTAGGCGATTGAATACAACTTAGAAGTTTTTTTTATATTCGATTTAGGTAATACCATCGAAGTAATCGATAGTCGTTGAAAATATCTACAATAAGGTCAATTATGTGACATTATAGTTATTCATATGTGGATATGAAAGCTATTACAGTTATTTGCATGAATATTATGATTATAGTTTAGCCAAGATTTTAATTGATCCTAAGATCCACTCTTGATTGAAGGTGGAAACGAAGTATAATAAAAATTTTATCGGTTGAAGGTTAGCGAAACTCATCATTTGTGGCTTTAGTTCTCATATGAGTTATACGACCGTAAGAATTTACGATTATCGTGAGAAATAATATTAAAGCGGGCCATTATATAACTCAAGTGTAGTACTTAACAATTGTTTCAGTTGTTTCTACATGGATCATGGCCGCCAACGCAATTTTCCTTTTTGGGGCTTCGGTTTTTTATTTTGTGTCAGGTGCATTCATATGGGAAATTCCAATTTTGAGAAGAATAACAAAATTCACATGTTTTAATAATCATGTTGAAGGACTTTGATGTTTCGCAACATAATGTGATTAAAAATGAAATTTATTTTCATTTTGTGTGCGGTTTTTTTTCTGTATTTTGAATTTTTGATACGGTTTTTTTCTCGGTGTTTTTCCAAAGAGAACATTGTGTCAAAAGAAAATTTCTTAGAGACGATCGATTTAATTATTTATCAGTTTTTATTCAAGAATGGAATCATTGTGGTTGATATTCATGCACAATATTTCTCTTTCACAATTGATCATACATAAGTAGAGGACACGATGTGGCCACCTTGAAACGTGTTCCATGTTATTTCTTATTATTTTCATTTTCTTTCAATGTGTCTTTGGCTGTTATGAATAAGGATTTCATTCAATCTTGTGTATTGGACATTGACTGTGTGTCAGAGTGTTGCAATCGAATATTCTATAGCCCAAATTGAATAGACTGTATACAAAGAAACTAATTTTCACGACATAGAAAATTCAGAAATAAGAATGTTTCTCTATATTCAACTACATAATAGAGATTTATTGATTTTCTTTTAGTTAAATAATCGAATATCCATTTATTTTAATATTCAATGACTCTCTCTGTATTATTTATTAAAGATTTTTAGTTGATTTATTCAATTGGAATAGAATTTATTCCCCAATTTCACTCTATTTATATTAGATCATATCAACTATAATGATAAATAAATTGATTTTTTTCTGTCATTTGTACCTTTCTTTTTCTTTCAATTGTGTGGGAAGAGTTGGGGGTGGATGATGTTAATTCCATTTTGTGTTTTGAGAGTTTACTGTTCTCATTAAATATATCGCGTTTGAACTAATTGTGTGCTAAACAGCCTTTACCTTCAACTAATGTTATGAAGTTGAATATTTTTTTACCCTGTACCTTTATTTGCTTGTACAATATTCTCATTTCACTGGTGAATGGTATTTGTAATAAAACTGTCGTCTGTGAATATCGTTAAGTGTTGGTGGTTTGTGTGAAGGATCCGCGGAAATTCAGTGAAAGTTTTTTTTTTTATTCTATTTCGTATTGTTTTGTTTATGTTCACGTATTGAATTCCCGAAAGGACAAGAGTAAACTTTATTGTGCTCTAATTCATTAGAATTATGATTTTATTCTATAAAGTTAAAGCGGTTTGAGAGATAAAGTAGGTGGGATGTGGCAAGTTCACTAACGTTGAATGACAATTATTCCATTTGATTCTAATAAGGTAAACACAAGCGATTTTATTATTTGCTCTTTGGAATATCATTTTTTATTTTATTTTAATTTGTGTAACGAGGTCAATTGTATTCGGGTTAAATGAAACTGGTACAGATTCATAGTCAATATTGAAGGATAAAATGCTGAGAGAGTTTGGAATGAAGTACCCGAATTAGTTAGTTAAGTACACAATGACCATAGTTTGTAATTCATTACTTAACGTATATTCTGTACAACTGTTGGTGTGACTTTGTATAACAATCCCTTTTGAATTCAACAATCAATAGATTAAACATGAACATGTTTATTCCTTCTGTGGTATTTATCAGAAAGCAAATGAATTTCATAAAATTTTCATTTGGCATATTGAAGTGAAATGGAAACAAAAAAAAACAGAAAAACCAGCAAATGTTTCATTATTCAATTTATCGTTTCCTGTCAGTTTGATATCGATTTCTAATTGTGTAAAAATTTAGGTGTTACAGCAAAATACCGATGGATAGGTAACTAAACAGACATAAGTAATAAACTGTTTGTTGATTAGTACTGTTTATAACAGGCATTCCGTTTTTGATGGAGTACCTTAACATGCACGATAAAATTGATTGTAATTGAATTGCCAATTAAATAAATTGAAAAAAAAAACGAATTGTTTTAAAAATTCCAAAATAAAATTGATAAAACCTTTGGTATTCGAGTGTTGTCATTTGCACTTGACGTTTTCTAAATTAACAAATCAAATAAAATGTTGCACTAAGAATATTTGGGCACATAATACAATTGCAAAATTATTATGTACAATTGTGGACTTCAATATACCATTATAATGATTAAATAGACAGAAGAAACTCTATCGGGAATCAAACGTATTGGTTGTCAAAAACATTACCATGTTGTGATGTCATAAAAGTATCATTAGTTTATGACGTGCCACATAAGATGTCATATTTAGTTTTACATTTATCTAAACGAAAAAGAGAAATTCAAAATAATATTACAATGTGACACGCTGTGTACAATGAAATTACCTTAAAGTTTATCTTTTTACAAGACCAAAAAATTGAAGAATGACATTAAAATTCTCAACAATAAATGGCGTATAGTTTTATGATGATAAAACTTTATCGATTTAAAATGGTCTAAATGTTATCAAGTCTTATCCACCAACTGAAGCGTATAAAGTTTAAGTTGTTATTGCATTATAAAATCCACATTAATTTCATTTGTTTTATTTTTCGCTTAGCAATGACAAGGAATCAGTATAGAAGATTGAAAACTATTAACAAAATGAGTTTATAATTCATTTGAAATCAATCAATACACCAGTTAAAATGGAATTAAGAAAGTTCTTTAAACTGTTCGATTATATCTGTTACATGATTAAGAAAATTTAAAATTGACAAAGTTGAATGATATGTAATTGTGATTGAATGATGTTATTCAAGTGAATTAAATTCAATTGTTCTTATGTGATAGACATTTAGTAGAAGATGATGTGAGAACACTATCAATCTTTCTTTTGTTATAAAATGATATTCATCTATCTTAATGTGAAAGATAATATTTGAATAGAGAAGTTTTATATCTGGTCTGGAATTACTGTAATTGTAATGACGGTTTGACATAACTGAAAATGCACAGCAGACTGGAGAACAATATGAGTCAAAATTAGATAACCAATTGGCATTTGAATAATCATTTAGTAATTCATTCGAATTGATAATTACGATACTGATGACTCTCTATCTTAGATTGAATTTTTGGTAAATTGTAAGTTAATGTGCTCTTGTCATTAATTGAGTTGGTATTATATGGATAATGGATAGGACAGTGGGATATCTGATCTAATCTTTACTCTAATTTCATTTTAATCCAATTGTTAATCTATTCAGTATTCATTGACCATTTTGTAGTCATCAACCAGTAATTTAAATATCCTGTGGTTCATTGAAATTGTAGGCATCCCCATTCGATGTTGACACAAATAACTAATCGGTAATTTCAGGATTGTCTATTGATTATTATGATTGCTGGGTCATGAGTGTTTACATAAGACCAGTAAGCTTCTTGTGAATGTGTATAAGAGGGATTTTCGATTTTATAAACATTAAGTAAAGTCCATTGGGTAATGATTACTATTGTGGGCGATTTAATGATTTTCTTCCCCAAATGTTGATGTTATTTATGTTTTCGATATTCAAATCATGTTAGTCTAGTTTCTTGGACATTCTATTACATTTCTCGTTCTTTATATTGCAGAAAGTACTGTTGAGTTTTCCAGCATTTGTGTCTGAATCATTTAAATTTTTTATATTCATTTCCCTTGATGGAATAAAATATTTTGATAGAAAATGAAAATCTTAAAGAATTGGATTAATCCCTAACAATCCATTTGAAATTCTGGTGAAAATGTTGATCTGTCATAGTTAATATAAAGTGTCTGGTACCTTATAAAAAACAATTCACTTGAAATTTATTTAGTTGTCACTGCATTAACATTTCTGACAATCCAAAGATTTTCTTCATTAATTGAATTTTAGTGTTATGAATAACATGCACTGGACTGGACACTATGGAATGTGAACTCAATCAATGCCATACACATTGAAACGTTGTGTTATAATGTACCTTTAGAGTTCAGTTTAAAATCAATCTAAATTGAAAATACATTTCAATAGCGTTGACTGTTTATTCAATTAACAATGAAAACAGTGAAAAATCATTGAGATAAAACTTTTCAATTGTGTATTAGAAAACTGTGTGGATTTTGTGGAAAAGTCAGGTGTTTTATTGATTTAACGCACACAGATACTTATCAAAGATTATTGCTACTTTTTACGTGGACATCCTCCGGCTAAATAAAAACACTCTGAACTTCTGTCTATTACCTATTCAGGTTACAATGCTTTTTTTTTCATTCATTTGGATGGAAAGTGTGTTGTTTGATTTTCATGATTTCTTTTTTTTTCCTCTTGGATTTTTGAGTGAAAAATCTTATCCACTTGAGTAAAATACTTCAACTTCTGTTGCAGATATTAATAATTCATCTTCAATATTTTACACTTATAACTCGTTGCTTTATGGGATAAAGTTCATGATTTTTTTGCTTTACTAACATTTAGCGGGGGTATATTTATTCATTTTGGATTAATTTTTACATTTTATCGGTCGACGGTTTGAGGTGGAACAATATTGAAAGTAACGTAAACAAGAAAAGATCAGAATATTTGACTGGCATAAGGATGTGGGCATACAATTTTGATGTTTTCTATGGTAAAAACGGAACAAAACAGTGAAAGATATACAATGAAGTTTGAAGGTCTTATCGTATACGATTTAGTTGATATGTTCTCTCGTCCTCTTTAACCGTGTGTATATTACTGATTTACTTTTTCCTTTTTCTTTTTTTTTTGATTTCATTCACGTGAGGCCAGTCGAGTGCATAGCGTAACACAAATGTACTCAGATGAAAATAAAAATACAACATTAAATCGAATAAAAAAGAAATAACAAGAAACGAAAGATGAAAGTACAATATTTTGAATTTTATTCGCTTCATGCTTTTGAATAAACTTTGAAATGTTGAAAAGGGGGAGAGATCCTTCAGTATGATTACTTATGTATTTTTTGGGAAAATGGTAGACACAAGAACAGACTGATATGAATAAAGGAATACAAGAACTGAAAAACTTTTTTTTCAGATTCTTTCTATCAGTTCAGTTTTATGGAAAGATCGTTGGTATCTTTATGCATTGCTATTTTGACTCTTTGACTCAAAACAGAATTTCAATCGTTTGAATCTTTCGTTAAATTCCCAATTGTAAATCAAACGTAATTCCATCATTTCACTTCAGACTCTCTTACAGTTTATGAACTTTCCTCTATGTAGACAAGAGAAAAGTTTAATTAATTTCATTTTAATTGAAACATAAAGTGGTAATAACAAACATACAATTTTTGTTTGTTAATGACATTGTTTATATGAAAAAGGACGAACCACAATAACATGGAATTGCTTCTAACGTTAAATATGTTGATTTTTAAATGATTAATCAGTTTTTGGTTATGATTGAAATAATTTTATTGATCCATTGGACCGGATCATTTGGTAATTTCATAAACTCAACTCAATATTATGTATCTGTGAATTATGGTAAATGAATTGATGGCAGTTTTCTCGTATTTTCACTTCATTATCAGTGATTTTTATCGATTTGGCAGTTTAAGGTAATTTGTATGTCGACAGTGGGTGGTAGTATGATTGGGAAGAAAGAAAAAAAACAGTTCGACTAAAATAATGATGATAATGATAATTCGTCCGACAGACAGACACAATAAATGGTGGGTGGGCAATGTTTAGGGGATCATAAATCACAACTGAATGACATGGTGTAAACATAACTTTTATTTTATGATTCTAGTCGATAATGCAATAATCAATGGAACTTAATATTTCCTTATTGAATGGAATTTCCAGTGGGGAAAGAAAAACGTTAATAAGTATATTGGGTTTGAGGCATTTCATTTCTTCATTTCCTTGTTTTTATTTGGATGACGCATCAATATAACGGGCAATCACTTAATAAATTCTGAATCATCCGTTATACCGATTGAAGTGAAATTAAAGTTAATCAATGAGATTAAATGAAGACTTGACTTCATCGTGAACAGAATGAAGGATTACAGCAGTTTCAACGCTCATTGACTTTTCCAATTGAGAGATCAGAGACTTATTTATGGTATTTGAGAAACTGATGATTAACTTCTTGAAGATATATTCGGCTTTGGTCCAACGGTTTAAATATTCGATAATAAGGAGGCTTAATATTAACGGTAAACTATGACTGAAACTAAAATCCCAAAAAATCTGAAAACAATTTAAACTTCTTATCTTAATTTACCTGTGAACTTGAGTGAAACGGTGAAATTAAAAGTGGAATGAGTTCATTTTATGAGAATTTGAGTTGGTGGTGATGATTGGTTAGCCGGAAAAACAGTCTCAAGTGGAACAGTTTTTTCTTTATCATTTATTTTTGATTTTATATAAAAGAAAAGTTTAATAATTCCGATGAGTGATGAGATGTTAACGGATTCGATTGAAAATAATAAAGAAGAAAAGAAAAGGATATGAGAATATTTGTAATGATTAAATTACTTTTGCTTGTGGAAAATTGGAAAAAAGCAATCATTCGTTATGCTGTTTTATTTTCTACAGTTGGTACTTTGTTATTGCCATTGTGTGCCATTAAAAGTGATAAAGAAAACATTTTTTGGCATTAAAATTTCGTTTCATTGTTTGGGGGGGCCAAAAAAAAAAAAGGGCATTACCAAGAAAGTGTGGAATTTTCATATCAATTCAACTACCTACAGATTTCGATTTTATCATTTGTTGTTTTTTTTCCATACCTACAATGTTTTCTTTCTTGGGTATTTGATGGCAAAAAAAAAGAAGAAATTATGATAAAAATACACGCACATCCAGTTCTCATAAATCATATTTGTATTCAACATGGATTTTAGTCAATTGAAAGCTACACAAATAAAACTGAAATTGTTTGTACCTTTATAGAAATGATGAAAAAAAGGAAATAGAAATGAAACTGAATTGGAAAATAAATGGAATTCATTTTTATGTTTTACCTTGCTGTTTGAATTGTGAAAGAAAACTAACAGGAGAGTGAATGGAATCGAAATTGAATAGAATATTCATTGGTGTAAATGTTATCAGTATTGTCAGGAACTTGACATTAAGAGTATAAGAAATAATAAAAGGTATGATCGTCAGTCATCGTTTGAATGCCATTTTCAATTAAATTATTGCAATTTTGTTTCGTTTTAAATTGTCAGAAGTGGAGTGGTAAAGCGCAACAATATTGGAAATAAAATTTAAGTTTCTATATAAATTTGAGTGATAAGTGTAAATTTGTTCTTAAACCAGAATCAATTTGATTAAGTTTAACTTTAAGAGAATTGCTAATTTTGAGCGGGTTAAGTTAACGAAAATTATAATTACTGTCGCTAGGTTACGCTACGTGTAACTTTGCTAGCTACCCACGCCACGGCAATGGAATTGTATAAGGGAATTTTTCAATTGAACGAATTGACTATAATTGCCGATATATTGATGATTAATTAGTCTCATTTTAATTATTGAATGATTATTTCGTTATTTCATAGACTTGGGAATGGTCCCAAGTAACAATTATAATGATATTCAATGATAAACTTTTTGTTCGTGGAAATTTTTATATCAAATTTTCAATAAAAATAAAAGAAATTATGACTTACCTTCATGTTCATGATGTTCTTTGGCCTTTATTTATCACTTTGCACTATACTGAATTTAATTATCACTTTAAAAAAATTTAGAATTTAGATAATTTACACTGAAGGAAAAAAAATTAGCGTCTAATCACTAAGGAAACTCTACAGCTCTACACAGATAAATGACGCACAATTTTAGGCGCGATGAGTATGCAAATTCTGTCAAACGGGATTAAGGTCAACATTCTATTGTTTACATTTGGTGGGTGGGCGCGAAGTGAATTTTTGCAATGTTATTGTTTGGCATTAACTATGTGGTGTACCTTAATTTTTGTTGTGTTGTATTTAAATTAGTGTACCTACCTACAATAATAAGTGAAAATGAATAATTCATATAAATTATCTAAAAGGATTGTAAGGTATGTTAGAATATTAGAGACTATTACAAAAAAATTGATTCCATACAGCGCTATGGACCCCTTGTAGAAATTAACGATATATTCATATGAGATTTCAATTTCATGTTATTTGATCATTACCAATTCACAAATAACTTCATTTTACCCAAGACTATTCAGTACAAAAATATTCACATCAAATTGAAGTGGAATTATTGAAGAAGAAAGCTTTGGTTCGGTGGTCAAATGTTAAAGCCGATGGTCAAATACCGATATATCGAAAGAAAATTCTCCATAAATTATTGACACCCTGTTCGAAGCGGGATGAGTTGGCATTGTCTGTCAATTTGGCTTAAAAGCATCATTCTATTGTCTTTACTTGGTGTGAATTGATGTCTAATTAGCTTTTTCATATCTTTAAATCGAAATTAATGTGATTTAACGGTTGTGTTAATAGTAAATAAGTGCGTTAGGATAATTATAATCAAGTGAAATTGTAACAAAATCATAATTTAGAATGAACAATAGTCAGGTATGTAAGATTATTATAGATGATCTATTGCCAAAAAATTAATTGCGTGGAGCGCTATCGGTTCCTTTTGGAAATTAACGAAATATTCATATGATATTTCAATTTCACGTTATTTGATGAACACCAATTCATCAATAACTTCGTTTTATTCAATATTATTCAATTCATTAATAATAAGATCAAAAAGAATTGAATTTATCGAAGAAGGAAGCTTTGGTTGGGTGGTCGAATGTTGAAGCGTTCTTGTTGTGTCTTAATCAATGTCCACTGCCTTAATAATAATGTATTGAAAGAAAATTCTCCATAAATTAATGACACCCTGTTTTAAGCGAGAGGATGAGTTGGTATTTTCTGTCAAATTGGCTTCACTCTATTTTCTTTACTTGGTGTGAGTTGATGTCTAATTAACTTTTTAATTTCTTTAAATCGAAATTTATGTAGTTTGACGGCTGTGTTAATATTAAATAAGTGCATTAGAATAATTATAATCAAGTGAAATTGTAACAGAATCATAATTTTTAAGGAACAACAGTATGATAAGTAAGATTATTAGAACTCAAATTCTTTGCTTCCAAATTATCTATCGCCCAACCATTTTAAGTGGTTCTGAGTTATTTACATAAAATTTATACTGTAAGTTATGATTTCTTACATACAACTGACTACAATATTCATCAACATCAAATATTTTGAGAATTTCTTGTATCGAAAACTTTTCCAACTTCTGCAATAATGAAGAAGAAGAGTCTGGAATTTATGCGTCCTTTGTCGCGCTGGACATTCAAACAGTGGGTTACCAATTATGTTCTTCTAAACTCTAACGTCTTTGCACTCAAACAAATGTAACTTTGTTTCATTCACCTGAATAATAATTATTCACAATTGTTTTTCTTCCAGTTCAGTACAATATAATGGATAAATCTTCAATTAATTAGTATTCCCTTTTCAATCTTTTATCTCAAGTTTCGCTTTACAGAGCTCCAATTCCGACAGACATAATCAATGTTATGTTTAATGAAACCAGTAGATCTAGGGTTTAACTTTAATAAGATGAAAGTTGACTAGTGCACTTTAAAAAAATTCATCTTAAACTGTCAGAAATTGTTATCATTTGCTTTTCATGAACAATGATAATGATATTTTGAACCATTCCATTTACTTCTTTCGTTGCAAAAAAAAAAAAAAAAAGAAAATGAAATCGAATTTTTCAATCTAAACGCAGTGCCATTTAATAGTAATTCGTATGACTTTTCATTTAAGCTGCTATTTTTTTTTAAACCATTTTAATTTGCATAATGTCAAAGAGTTTATTATGTAGTGATATTTATTTATAAATACATCCATATATGAATGATAAAATAGTTAGATTAATACACACATAGAACGATAAAATGATCATAATAATGCCATCAACAATATGAATATTTTCCATATTATGGAAATTTTCTTTTATTTTTCTTCGTTGATTTTCATCTTTCAACAATTTGATAATAAATGAATTTAATTTTCTTCAGAAATTATCATAAACTCATACCGTTTTCAAATTGAATTAAATATTCGTTTCCTGTTATCATTTTAATATTTTCATAATAATCAACGATTTTTTTCCTTCTATTCACTGTGCCTCAATAGAATAGGAAATGAAAACTATAAGAAACAAGAAAGACAAGATAGTAAAGCCACTGAGTATATAAATGATTTTCCTTTTATGGTATCAAATAATTTTTTTTTTTAGTCACTTTTATGCCACTTAATTTATGTACTATTTTCATCTTTTATTCATTATAATAAAATGGTATTAGTGTAATCATTTTTCTCTCGCCTCGTTGGCATAAAGCATATCTAATATGCTGATTATTCTACTCTCTATTCCGTTTATTTTATATATTTCACCGACACGAGTTTTTCTTCGTTTTAAGAAGAGTATAGATGAGGAACGACAAAAGAAAACAATGAAACTTTGGTAGAAAATCATAGCACTAAAGAATGACTTAAGAATGGTGCTAAAACGTATCACTTTGTCTATGGAAATAAAAAAGAAACAGTTTAGCTTAACGTTAGAGGGAAGGAGTTTTCTTCAATTTTGGTTTTTTCTTTGCTACATGACAATGTTGAAGATGAAGTGGAGAAAATATAACCCATCGAAATGAATAACAGAATATTGTAAAGTATTTTAAACGCAAGTTATCTTCTTGGTTGGTTCAAGTCTTGTGCTCAGCCATACAGTTAAAAATTATCATATAAGGATGAAGGGACAATTTAAATGTGAATTTTCTTTTCTTTTTTTTCGTTTTCCTTCACACTTTTGGCTTCAATGTTTCATGCTGCATATTTTTTATGTTCTTGTTGGTCGAATGAATCTTGTATGGTTTTTTTTTTTTAAATGAAGTAAAAAGGGAAAGGACCAAAGGAAAAACCATAGTTAAATGGAAGAGAAAAAAGAATTTAGTCTTCTGCCTCCACAGTTACGGATTTATGGAAAACGATGAAGCAATTTGTTCCCTTCTTATGACTTTAATATATGCTGTACGTTATTTCTTTTTTTTATGTTTTGGCTTTATTCACTTCGTTTGTATATTTTGTGTAACTGAAATAAGTTAAAGAAGAGAAAGAAATGAAAGGAAAACTCATGGAATTGATGGTGTAAGAAATGCATAATTTTATTATTACCACTTGGTTAGTAAATGCTAACATGGAAATTATGCTGTGCTTGCTGAACTGTTTTTTTTTTCATTTGTAATTTTGGTTTTTGTCTCTTTCTTCATCAGTTTGGCTCTATTTTTCACTTTCTTATTAGTTGAAATTTGTCTATTGTTTCTTTGCTATAGAAAATCGAGCGGAAGATGATAGTCCAAGAAGAATGATGGAATGAAAATTTGCATAGAATAAGAAGATTTTCACGATATAAAGTTGTCGTCTTGATGAAATAAATTTAATTCATCGTTTATACTTTGTTCAATTGTGGCCTATTTCTTCTGTTTTCTTTCCTTTTGTAACTTATGATGTGAGACCTGTTCTATAGTTCTTCACTTAATATATCTTACATTATTCATTTTATAAGTGTTCCCTTTACTCATCTCTTTATGGATATTTATTAAATTAATTTACAATGAACAACCCATAAGAAAAACTATGTAAGATATATCATTTCACAGTATCAGTTTTAATGTTTTCCAATGATGGAAATGAATACACTGTACTATAGAAACATAAACTTTTTACTTCGAAATTTAATTAACATGTTGTGAACATCTTTTGATAATAATATGAAATGAATGAAGTAGATTAATTGAATTAATTTCCTTAAGTGAAAAGAATGAAAATAAAAGAAAAAGAGTTTTCTTTATGGAACAATTCATAATGCAACTGCTGTAGAATGTAAGAGTCCTTGAATAGAGAGAGAATGGTGTGAATCTTTGTTGAATTGTGGAACGAAATATTTTTAGTTTTTCTCGTATACGAGGTGTGGTGAAAATTTCTTGTCTTTCGTTCAATTGAATGTGTTGACGGTTATTAAGGAAATCTGTGAAAGGTGTTATACCTTCGTGGGTTCGTTTTTTGGGTTCCAATGAACTAATAGTATGCGGACGAGTAATGGAATTGGGGGTAAAAACAGTCAAATTGAAATGTTGCTGAAATCCAAATGGGATTGGAGACAGTTGTGGGTTTGGTGAACACTTTGTAGTAAATGAATCCCCAGAAAGGTGACCCAAATTCCGATTTATCCAAAATAATAAAAGAAGAAAATATTTGAAATATTTTTAAAAATAAAAATTCACATTTCATCAAATGGATAACTTAAATAGAATCATAACTTTTATTTTTCTTCATTCTGAATTATATGATTTACCTGGAATTGAATATGGTTACGTATTTATTTGATGTTTCAATTCTTCTACCTGAAAAATGGTATTCTCATTTTCATGTTTACTCTACTGATAATTTCATTTAATATTCATCACATATTCATATGCGCATAGATATAGTAATGATATTTCCTTAGTTCTTATTTTACTGTGGAAAAAAAATATGTAATTTCCACTGAGTATAACGTATAATTTAATGTATGACAAGAATATTAAGAAAACTGCCTGTTGGTTGTTGTTCTTTTCGATTATTTAATTCAATTCTATATGCATAAAAATGATTATAAGAAAAATAATATTATGCAACCGTAATTTAATCAGTCTTGGTTCGTTTATGATTTAATCAAGAAAATTGCATAGGAATTTTAAAGAAATAGAACAACTTGCAGAAAGATAATTTCATTAAAGTGTACTGTATGTCGAAATGATTAAATTATTTCAACCATTTGGGAATATTTGGATTCAAAACAAATCGATTCTATTTGCGTGAACACTTTAAATTGCATACAACATATTTAGATCAATAATTGATGTTTTCCACCATGGAACGCATTTTAATTATCAGAAAATCGGTTCGAAGTTTTTCGTTTTTATTTCCATTGATCCATGTTTCGATTTTATTGCATTCAACCGTACTCATATCATTTCTGTTAACATAGAATCCGTATGTTCTCAATATGGTCATGTTACAGTCAAATGGATCAAATAACTGGAAAATGAAAAAGGAAAATAAAACGACATAAAGTTGATATGTAAGGAAATCGAGATATGACAAATAAAACTTGAGGAAAAACCGAAATAAAATTCCATACAAAGAAATAAAAAGAAAAGGAATAAGAAAACAGTCAAATAAAATAAAAGGAAGTTGATCCTTTTTATCAGAACAGTAAATTTACGTTTTACGTTCGACTGTACTTCTTTGACACTTGTATTGTGGGTGAGTTTTGTTCGTAAATGATTCAGCATACCATCATCATCTTCAGTTAGAATCCATCTAACTATCAACTGTTTTCTTATGTATAATCCATATAACATATGATATCAAATGGTACGTTATCTGCATACAATATTTTCTCTATCAATTTGAATCGAATATAAATGTGTATTTGTGTACGATATCGATGAATGATATCATGTTCTTTATATTGAAATTGGTGTAAAGTCCACACAGTATTGTGTAGTGTCAGTGTCCCTTGAGTAAAACGAGAAATCGAATAACCTCTTTTCTAGTTTTTCTATTCTTTTATTTCTGGTTACACATGTAAAAGGCTTTCTTGTAAGGAAATGTTAAATAATACGTTGAACAATAAGTGTTATGAACCATTCGGTATGTACGTGAAGAGAGCGAATGGCCACGTTTCGTATTACATAGAATATTATGAGATTCAAAGAGAGTAGTACTGACATTATCAAACTACCAAGTTACCGCATGGTCTTCATCCAATATACTGAACATGAATAAATATAAAAGCTCAAACAGACTGACTATGTAAAACAGTCAATTTATAGTGTGAGTGTATTTGTATATAGAACTTGATGCTGCCACTGCTGCTGCTGCTGCTGCTGCTGTTATCATCAGATTCGCCTACGTTGCATATCAACTTACTTTGCCATACCGCATACTAACTGCTGTTCTATTGCGATATTCATGAATACATAAACATGAAAGCAAATGAAAGACATGCGGAAAAGCTCTCTCGTCTACCCTAAAATGTTACATAGCTTTTTAACATTCTTCTTATATTCTTGAATGCGACGGGTTGGAGGGAAGTATTGAAATTTTGGTTTTAATGCGGCGTAAAGCTCCAGCCATACCGTTGAGTGGTAGAACAAAATATATTCGGTTGTGATATTCCAAGTCCCAGTATTCGGTGAAAAACGATTCATATCACACGTGAGTGTAATTTTTAATACAGTGAACAGTTTTTCTTTCCTATATGTTTGGTTTTATCAATAGCAAAAAAAGGGAATATGATTTTTAGTAGTTATTTTGGTGGGTATCCCTAGTTAAAAGAGAGGAAAAAATCTATCGCAATAGTGGAATGCTATCCATGACCTAGACCTGGATATTTGACTGTTGTTGGGTTCCCAGTCACATAATATTGCAAAAATTTCAGTAAAATATTAAATGTATTCGTTGTGTGTATATATCTCGGTTGCTTGCTTGAATTTTTAAGTGAAAAATAATTTTCTAATTTTGGAGAAAATAGAAATTATCTGTTAAAGTCCATTGATAAAAATAAATGAAAAATTGTGTTGGTGGATGATGTTAAGGGTTTTATATAGAAATTGAGTGATTTGTGTTACGCAAAGTTATTGAAATACACCAGGTGTTAGCATAATTATAAAGTATTGTGTCATTCTATTTTTCTTCTTGTTGTTTGTTAGTGTCCAACGCAGTTTTTGATATGGAAAAGTGATGAAATCTGTTTTGTGAAAATTTTTATGATAATCAACATGAAAAATTGAATGAAATTTTGTGAAACGGTGTTTCATTAATAAGAATAATTTTCCGTTGTTTGTTGGTATGAAAAGAAGAGATTTTGTTTTTGGTTATTTTGCTAAACGGAAAAAATTGATACCAAAGAGAGAAAAACATGAACGTATAAGAATCAAATAATGTTAAATATCCTTGGAAAGGAAAAAAATTGTTGTGCGATGATATTATTCTGCTCAATTCGCTTTAACAATTTTTAGTGTGTTCTTGAGGGTTTGTCCTCGTTTTATATTTTTTTTTGTTAAAGAAATCCAGTTGCAATACAAAAATTCATTCTGTGATTTGAAAATGGTATAGAGCGCTAAACAATTTTTCATTTTTGTTAAAATTTTCTCTGTTTTCTTTGCTTGTTATATTCAATTTGGAAATTTTCAAAGACCACGCGCTCCATATTTTTTTTGTGGGTTATCCTCTTGTTGTTATGCATTTGACTGTGTTGGCTTTTGTTATATATTTCCTTTATTAATCAAGGCAATCGTGGAAAACGATGGAACCAAATCAACTGATGAAATCAATGAAAATTTCATTTTTCTTTTCTCTTTTTCTGTTGTCTGTATTTTCATCACCAGATGGTGTAGCGTTTTTTTTTCACAATTTTTAATAATTCCTCGATATCTTTTTATATTTGTACTGGAAGTGAATGTTCAGGGTTAATATAATCATAAATTAAAGCTGTCCTCTATTAACAGTGTTGCTATTCTCTTTACACATCAACATTGATAATTTATTTTTATCGAGCAATGGACTGTATATCTCATTTATGTTCCATTTTTGCGTCTTTTGCTTTTATGGTTATCATAAATTATGGAGGTTAACATTTAATAAAAAAATATGCAATTTTAATTTTCTCATTACAATCTTAAAGAAACCATTTTAAAATGAATAGATATTTAAGGCACTTAATGGATTTAATTTTCTTAAATTCGTCATAAATCTTTAGCGGATTTTCTTAGATATAAACAATTGCATTAATGACACTTAATGTGACTTGAATGAATTTAATTTGTGGTCTTAATTTAATTGGATTCGTTGGTTGATTTCCTATTCAGGGTGAATGAATGTCATTCAAATAGTTCATTTGTAATAAAATGTGCAATTCCCAAGTGATTTTATTCATCGCATTTGATTGAAAATTGAAAATTGAATTTAATCGTATTCCGTGGACCTTTTTTCTTTCATCGAATGACGGTAATAACATGGATCAATATCCATGATATCCTGACAATTTATGGAAATTCATTTTCACTTTTGTGCTTTATTTTCAAATTCAATGGATTTTTTTATGCTTCTTTCATCTTTCACCCATATCCATATGATTACTATCGGATAGTCTAATGTATTTTTGGGTAAAGATCATAAAACATCGCGTTTGAATGACACATAAAATAACAAAAATTCTATGACCTTTAACGAGGATAGGAAAATATTTCCTGCTTGAATGCATTTAACTAAAATCCGTGTTAGACATTATGTTTTAACATTAACGATATCTTTAGTACTTAGCCCAATATAACATACGTGTACTAGAGGTCATAGATGAATAACGAAAAATATATATAAAAGTACGTCAAATAAAAATCGTATTTTTATTCATTGTAAAAATAGGATACAATAAAATAAAACAAAAATAAGTGAAAAGACATTTTCATAAAATAGAAATCAACATGCTTTTGCATTTCATCGTGTACTATTTGTTCATTTAAAGTTTTCCATTTACTTGGTGAAACATAAAGTTGATATCATTAAACCGACTGCCCTCATACCGGGAACCTCATACATGGTTTCCGTTTTTGTTTAAAAAATTTTTTGTTTTTCTTTTTGTGTATAAACAGAAGGAAACTCTGTATATTTTCCGTTAAACAATTGGTTTAACAGAGGGGCAATTGTTTTGCCACTCCATGAATTTCATATTTTTGTAATCAGATCTAAGTGAGAAGAACTGTATGAATTGAAATGTATTACAATTATACTAACTGAAGTATATTCATTGAATGAAACAACTGAAAAATCTATTCCATAGTATTTTCTTTTAAAATTGTCTAACTCTATAATGGGGTTACGTTACACAAAGTGGAATTGTATCTAACCTAGTGAGTAAAGAATTATAATAAAAACGTATAAAATGGCAACGGTCAGATTCATATGATTTGGAACAAAACGAAGGATATACCGCAATGCGAATAAGGATGTCATTTTTCTAAAGAAATATATGAAATGAAATACAAGTTTTCATGTAAAATGAAGTGTAAAACGGTTCAGCAGAACACACTATTTGTGAAATCATTCAAACCATTTTTACTGTTTTATTATTATGAAACATATTATCATTTAAATATTCAACATATCATAAAATTTAACAGTTTTCACATGTTTTCCATAAACAACAGTTTACTAAAAGAGAAATGAAATCATTTTAAATTAATTACATTCTGCTGTAACATAGAAAAAAAAATGAAAAGGTTTGGCCCTTAACGAATAATATTTCAACGTCAAATTATAAGAAGAGAAATTATTTGTTAAGAATGATAAAATGGCAACCGTTCAATTTGACTGAGGTTCAGGTCTCATTAAAAATGAAATTATATTCCTGTATTACTTCAAATACAAATTGTTATCAATTTCTTTGGAAAATCCTCTCGTTTCTTGTTCATTTATTATTTTTTTTTTTTGGTTATTTTCTCTGCACTATGGTATGCGTATTATTTGGTCAAAGCAAAGAAATAAAAAACGAAAAGAAAATTCCATGATGGCATCCAAATTCTAATATGAAAATTATGATGAACTTTTATTATTCTGCTATTGTACATTGTCCTCCGATTACATTCTAAGTAAATTTGTTGAATATTTTTATGGTATACGCACATACAATTGAAATTGAACTTAAAGAAAACGAAAGAAAAAATAAAATCTTATGGTACTAAGAGATATTTGAAACACCTGAGCGGTGGGCGCTTCTATCAACGAATGACGATGAAAAATTCTTTTGTATGCTATTTCGTGGCTACGAGATGACTGTACCAAGAAGAAGTGAAATTAATTTATAAATAACTTATAACGTTGAGTGTCTCTTTTTCTGTTTCATCTTCTCATTTTGGTTGTATTTTATTTTTTTATTTTGTATTCAATGGCTTTTTATTTTCATGCAATTTAAGAAAATAATAACAAAAAAAAATAACCGAAAAAAGGAGCTTGTAATGGTTTGATGAGAGATCTAGAGAAAAGAGTCAAAAAAAGGTGTGTGAGGGGATAGGTAAATTCCATTAAGTATAGTGTCGTTATGGTTAAAAACTCATGTGTTTTTCTGGTCCCAGCCAATAATGATACCTCATAATGGTCGGGGATTTTAGCTAATTAGTAACGATGATTAAGGTAACAGTGACAAAATGACTATCTACACTCAGGTAGAAATTTTACTTGTTTTTGTTTCCCTCATCAGTTTATATAGTGGAATTTTAATTAATTTATTCATCAGTTTCATACAATGTTCAAAGTATGAGAGGTACTGTGTATCCTTGGGACTAAACAATCCATAGTACTTTCAACTGTTGTTGGTTCTTAAAGTAACGTGAGATGCAAATTAAAGAGATTTAATATTTAATCAATCTGAATCAATTCACTAATAACCCGAAGGTTATGTCATTCTTCTCACATTCTATTGTCGTTTGTTTTAAGGAAAATTATCCGTTGGCTAATAGAGTTCTGCGGGATAAACGTTAAGATACAATGAATGTTTAATGTATAAATATTTCCAACAAAATCTCTAGTTCTAAACTGCATTCAACATTGAATTCCCATTGGCACTAAAATTTTCCATTTAATCATTCCGGTTTAGATTTAAATTTTTCATCTGTATTTTTGAACTCTTTTTGATTTAAAGTATGAGCAAAACGATTACAACCGTAAGCAATTTCAAGAAGACATAATGTTTCGAATGTAGTATAATATACATGTTACTTGTCTGCTATGGATACAAATACGTATACATTAAAAGTCTGGTGGTTTTAATTTGCCACCCAGAATACTTACCTACCCACCGATGACATTTAACAAGACTATCGTTTTATGTAACACACACACAATGCCTGTATCACTTGGTAAACGGATCGACCAGCATTAATATTCAAAAGATTATGTTAACGAATGCCGCTCCTTTTAACATTAGAATTACAATAACAGAACTGAAAAACCAATAACAGAAAATTGTCTCTGAATGAAAATTATGAAAACCAAGAGCAATTTCACCTCTCTTATAGAAAATTGTTGATATTAATCCTTACAGTATTTCTGTGGTTATCCACTCTTTAAGTTTTACTTTGTAATTTTTATGTATTTTATGTACTAGACATAATCATTACTCTTTCTTTCTGCTATTTTGTAATTTTGTATCCATTTACAATGAATATTCATTCGTTTTTAAATGTTATAAATTCATTTACAGTCATAGTGTTTCTGTTGTTTTGGTCTAACATTTAAATTGAATGGTAAAATGCGCCATCTCTCAATCAATAAAACACAGCGTGTGTTCATTCAATAAAAGAGGACATTGTTGTTCAACAGAATAATGTAAAAATGGTACAATTTCAATTGTTATTTAACATGATGCTGTTGATCCTTCGTTTAAACCGAAAAAATAAAATGGAATTTAATGTGCCGTTAAGTCAAGTTGCCTTTTATTGGTATCCACTATTGAATTCCATTGAGAGGTTTTCACTTAACAAGAAAATAAGAAGACAAGCCTATTGACTATGGTTTTGCTATTGTTCAGAATGGGATTTTCTTTCGGTTAAATTAATTCGTGTGTCCCAAACATAAGGACGTTAGCATATTTTCTTAAATAGAAGTTCATTGTCAATATTTTTACGATTCAATTGGTTTGATTTTTCAATTTTGATTATTAAAATTTTACTTAAGATTATTGGAATTCTTGTTGATTTCTATTGTTAAAATGGTTCAATGGCAATTGTTTACTGTTTAGGACTTGTTATTGTTGACCATATGTCATTTAATGATTTCCGAATTAGGAAAATTGTTCGTAATCAGTTGATATCAATTCAACTGTAAATCAAAAAGGATACAGATTGATAGTGATATCTAAACGACTGATAAATATTGTTACTCATTGATTTCTAATAGCTGAATATAAATCAATCAGTTAAACAGAACACAATCAATAGACTGAATCAAACTGTTGTTAATGGAAACACAAATTATTTGACATTTCATTGACTCTTTAAAGTTTCACGTTTAATATCCATCGCTTGTGTTTGGGACATGATCCCTCGCCATAAACAAAAACGTGAAATTATTTAAAGATCAAAGTCAAAATTGTACGCCAAAAACTCTCCAAACAGAAGTTCAATATAACATCCAATGGTTTGTAAAGAATTCAATTAAATGCTCTCGACATAGTCATTTCCCTTCGCGTGTCATCCCAAACAGTGAATATTTTCCAAACAAAAAAAGAAAATTTTCATTTTTATTGCTCATGAATCTTCCGGACTCTCTCATTTCATAATATGGCCTGTCTGCCTCCTAGGGAGGCCGGAAAATATTTGTGTAATAAATCAATCGATGCTTAAAACCGTGTAATTATATTACGTACAGAGAAAAAAAATGTTTTGCCTAAAAACATAGTCGATTTGGTCATTTATAAAAATCGATGTCATTTTCATGCTATCGTTCGGGTTTTATTACCATTAAAACTCACACCATTGAGTAAAGAAATCAAAGATTTGGTCCATTGATCAAATGATAACCGATAAGGTAACAAAAAATTACTGAAAATTCACTGTGAATAATTTGCATTGCTTGAAACGATTTATGTTATATGTTGCATTTAATCGTTTATCTAGAGCACTGCCATTACTTGAAAATAAATCTCTTGTTGAGGGGGTTCAACAGTATTGTATCCATAGTTTCCTTTATTTTTGTGCCTTTAAACCAACGATTTCTTTGAATAAAATACACAACACAGTCACTGATGAGTTTAATGGCACAACATCGTCTCGGAAGCCACAAATATTATCCCATGAGTTATAATGGTAACAGTGTATCCATTGTATTACTTCATCTCTGATCATTTTTATGGTCAAAAATGATGTTAATGTTAACTTATCTATCCAATGGTTTTCTAATTCTCTTATTCATAATATCCAGTGTATTCGTTTTACTAAAATGTATAGAATATAAAAATTACAATTTATTTTTAATATTGTTTAAGGCGATATGATGAAATGAAGTAAAATCGAAGAAAATGGAATGAAAAACCAGAATTCTTTCATTCGTGTAACATAAGGAAAATATGTAACGCGTTAAAAGAGCATACCATACCATTGTTAGTACTCATAATTTGTCCAACAATCTTGTATACGACATGGCATAAAAACATTAATAACCCACTGGAATCTTTTATTTTTTATTATTTTCCTTTATTTTTACTTCTTTTTTGGGGAAATTTCTGTTTTTCTGTGCCATTAAGATGGTAAAAATTATAAGAATATTTTGTGTAAAGAACAAAAAGGCAAAAAGCTTTTAAGCTACTGAGAGGTTGGCTGAATGACTGGCATCGTATCCCCCCCAGAATGATGAACTTCCTTTCATTTCGAGGCCCGTTAATTTTTATTTACGTGATCTGATTTTTATGAATATGAACGTACAATTAGTTTCTGTTTTATTTTCTCTTCTGTCGGATGGTTTTTTCTATCATTTTCTTTTTTATTTTTGTTGGGAGTCGTTAGAATTCGTGGAAGAATGAAAAACATCTCTATATGGTTATGCATGGAAGAGTACACCCTTTTGTATGTTCACCCGTCAGTATTATCATAGTAGTTGTAGGGAAACCGAAAACATTAATTATCGTTTTCCAAATGATTCCATAAGTACTCTGTTGCAATTCTACACGTTTTAAGAGCTTAACAGTTACGAGAAAAACGTTTCTGTTCGCACCATCAACAACAGAATTTGTTTTTCCGATTATTTTTTTTTCCTTTTTTATTTTGGGTGTAAGAATGTGTTGTGCAAACAGAGATTTTCACTATTCCTTGAATTGAAGAATAGTCAACTCTAACAAAATGTAACACCATCACGAAGTTGTCATTCATTCCATTATGATTATGGGCCAAAATACTCTTTACCTTTTCATGGGTATAAATCCCATTTGTAATGGTATGGTATATAATCTACTTTCTTCATTGCATACAAATTGTAAATTCATTTAGAAAACTGATGATGATGATGAGATAGAAATAAGATGAAGTTTTTCGGTTTTACTACTCAATGGTGAAGAAAATATTAAAAAACATTGTATTTTATTGTACACTATTTTCATTATGATTTTTATGTGTTTTCATGTTTTTCCTATAATAAATGTTTCAGTATCAGTTCTTGTGGATGAAAAACCATATCAATGATACCAATCATCAAGGCAATTATTACAAAAGTGAACAGAAAAACATAAAAAGGAATTAACAAAAGTATTAAGTGTAGCATAGAGAAATTAAACTCATAATAATTTGGCAAAAGAGCAAAAATGGAAAACTTTTCATTATACTGTTCAAGTGAAATGGTAGCCAGATTATTTGTTGACTGTTTCACTCAATAGAGAAACCGTATTGTTTTACGTAATCTATTGAAATTTTTAATTGAAACTATTCACCACTAACGATTTTATTGCTCTTGCATATTGTAATTTTATGTTTTTCTACCATTAGGGTAGTTGAATCCATAATGAATGCCATTAAATCGAACAACAAAACTCCTGAAAATAACGAATGGATATTTTTTTTTATAACAAGAAAACGTAAATTTCGTTTTAATGGTGTTGTTGTTTCGCTATCTATTTCGTTATATTATCAGTTTAAATTTTCATTTTACGAAGTATTTCGATAACACCGAAAAATGAGAAAAGAAAAATTTCAAACTGATTAGAGTAATAGAATAAATGTAATGTGACTTTAAAAGAGATTCAATTATATTATCACATACTTGAATTGGATCCATAATGGCATTTAATTAAGATTTCATTTGTTGACAAATTCAGAAAACTTCCTTTTTTGTTTGGAATAACAGAAATGTTAATAGAAAAACTTTATTTTCTGTTATTAAGAAAAAACATATTTGGCAAATGAAATGAGCATTAATTATGAGTCAAATGATATGAATTTAATTCTATTATTCCATGGCAGCGCAGTAATAGATTGTAATAAAATTCATTTGAATTTTATATTAGAGACCTGTGGCATACAATTCATTTAGATTCGTTAACGTGAACTTGTCTTCAGTGGATCTTGGTCTATTCAACATTATTGGCATTGATTCTATTCATCATAGTCATTTCTTTATCCAATTGAACATAATTCATAATTTAAATGATTACAGTATGTCAGTTCACTTTGATGATAATAACTGATCGTTACTGTAGTTGAAAGTTTCCAAACGAAAAGTTGATCCAGTTAACAAATCATTTTCTAAATAAAAATCAGTTGTGTATTTGGTTGGGTTTTTACGAATGTCATTATTGTTTTCACTGGTAAACAGTAATTTATCATTACTTGTGAGTGTATTGTAACCATAAGTTTATCTTTGACATTTTACAAGGAAATTCGTATGAGAATTAATGTGTTGGAAAGGAAGAAACTAGTGAACATCAATTTACATTATCCAATAATATTGGTACTACTTTGACTATCAATCATAATATTCTATCGCCTAATTGAAGTTTATTTCACCAGAGTGACATATTTTGAAGTGAACATGTTACGTGGAATTGCAATAAATTTTATAGAAATGCACTGATGGTTTTGTTATTTTAAAAGAAAAATAAAATGGTTGGCTATCGTTAATCTAATGCATTTTTTCAAGGATTAGTTATTGTTATTTGTTGGATGAAAGGCACTGAAAATCCATCTAACTTTATTACACTCTTCAATGATTCTTGTTTTTCTCCTTTGGTCGTTATCTCTTGATTAATTATTTGTACTGTAAACATTAATGCTTTTGGGAATTTATATAACTAAACGGTAGGAAACTCCTAAAACAACAGATTAATTAAGTAGATAAGACACGGTGTGGAAATGGAAAAATAATTATATGAAAACTGTCTTACCTGACGGATACCACATAATACCAACAATTAATTGTCTTGCTAAATAAAATGATTCTTGTCGTATAAGAAAAAGTATTCGTTTTACCGTTTTTTCTTTGTTTTATTTTTGTTCCTTTTATGTCAGTTTAAGTGGAATAAAAGCTGTGAAATAAAAGAAGTAAAATTTTTGCATTAAAAACTTGAAATCGTTATGTAAGAATTCTCTGTGGAGATTTTTAACAAACGCGAAATTTAATAAGTGGACGTTGATAATTTGTCCCAGACGAATTACTAATAATAACAGTGTTTTATAAGAAGTTGTGGAAAGTAATACAAGAATAAGACAATTTAAAATCTTAAGAAGTAAGAATAAAAAAAAAAGTTCTGAAGAAAAATCTGTTTTAAATGTGAACCAAAAACGAGAAAAATGTTTAAGGCAGTCCAAGGTGATATGCGACGGTTCGCAGTTGACTGTTATGAGTAAATATCGTGTTAACTATACAGCGCTTGGTATGTCTGATTTGGAGACATCCTCATCGGCATCATGTCGAGGTACGCGCAATGTCAATTTTCCACCGGACACAATCTCTGGATCACGGCGTGGATCAAAATTTTTTCAACGGCCACGCTCATTGTCCGTATGGAGTGATATTAGTCGCAGTAGTATGAGGTTGGATGAACGGTAATTTAATGTATCCCATATTTAGTTGAACTGTTTTCCTTGTTGTTATTGTTGATGTTGGTTAACCGTAGATGACAAGGAAACTTCTTTTGGTCAGCCTCTTTGGGTTTCATATTTTCTTTAATGTTCGTTTTTTCTTATTGTTACTTTGTCAGTTAGTTAGCCATAGATCATAATCTATTCAGTTACATTCAAAATGATGATTTTTTTTGTTGAATGAGCCTATCTACTGACCAGCCCTTAAATCTAAGGATGTGGTTAAGAGATTGAAATGTTATAGAATTCATTTCTTTTGCAGTCATGTATGAGTATATACTTCAGCATTTCTACAATAATGAGCTTGACATTCTTTGTTGTTGTTGTTCTGGTATTAACACATAAATCAATGATACCTTATGAAATCCAACATGAAAACGTTAGAAAAACAGACTTAAGTATTTGCATTCACTTTTTGTTTTTATTAATCTCAAATCCGATTTGCTTGTGATGAAAAAGTTTTTCCTTAAAGGAATATTCTCAGCATTTCAACAGTTTGAATTGATTCAATGGGTGATACTATGGTGAAGGAAATCAGATTATCTATGGCAATGGAAACCGTTAAAAAACATTCGTGACATCATTCAGGTGTCATTAGTTGGTTTTCTTACACGGTAAACAAAATGATTTAGAAATTTTGGTTGCTTCTCATTATGTTGGCTATCAAAAATGGTTGGGACAACATAAATATGATGATGATAACTTACTAAAATTTAAAATATCTAACAGAAGAATGAAATCTGTTGCCATTTATTTTTTTTTTATTTGATGGAATGCTGAAATGTTTAACATCTTTCATTATGAGAATCGTTTAAAATGGCAATGATGATTTTGATGTTTAATTTCAACTGGACAATTTTCATTTAATTTATAGAGCTATCGAAAAGAATATTTATTATATGGCCAAGACGTGCTTCGAATAATGACACACTAAACATTATGGACCAATTGTAAGACTGATTTTATACCTTTATCATAGAAAAGATGATGGCGAACAATTTCATTTTTGTGTGTTTTTGCTTTCAAAATGCTATTAAAATAAAATTAACAATGAATTGTTTTGGACACCCAATACATTTCCTTTTGGTACCATCAAAAGTGTATAGTATCTCAGATGAAAATAAAATGTTTTGTTATACTTTTCTATTTTTCTGCAGTAGTTCATCTTGAAATGATCCAAAAATTGATCCAAGGACCAGAATTCTGAACTGTAATTTTTTCCATCATTGTCCATGATAATCTAGTGTCCGTTATGGACCATTAAATAACCATGTAATCCATATTCTTTGCATTCATGAATTCTATTTCTTTTACGTATCATAACATAAATTTTATTATAGTTATATCATATTTCTATGTTTTGGTTCCTTTACTTCATTTTCTATGGTCTCATAATACCAAGAACAACTCAACTCATTCACTTGAACGGCAAAAGAAGGAATTGAATCGGTTAACATTTGATGAAGAAAAAATAAAATGAAACGAAGAAATAAAAATATCGTTATCGTATATCTCAATCTGTATCTATTATTATTCATCATTTTCCATCATTTTCTTATGTTCATTGTTGTTTTATAATGTAATGAAAATAAGGAAAATGAAGTTTCACTCTGTTGAATAGAAACAAAATGGATTTTGTTTTTTTTTTCTCTCATTTGGGTTGCCCTTTCTGTTTACCAAAAGCAAGGAGCCCCCAATACTTCACCAAAAAGAATAAGATATATTGTTTAAGAAAAATCTTACATGAATATTGGTGGTTTCTAGGAAAAAATTGAGTTTTCTCAGGCAACATAAACGGTTTTCTTTATTTTTTCTCCCACTATAAACATTAGATTTGATGGAATAGAATAAGAAGAATAAAGAAACAAACCACCAGTCTTTCATTTTATTTAAGTGGATGTGTCCATTATATAACCGTATAAAACCATGTCATGAATCCATTCAATAATTTAAAAGTGAGGATGAATAGCCGGTTCCGTTGTGAATAGTCCTTCACTAGTTTCGGATCGTTTAGTGTCACTTTAAACGTTAAACGACATAGAAAATAACGGAAAAAAGCTTTAAGGAAGTACGAAATTCAAATGAAAAAAACAGAAGTTCGTGTTATTAAATCATGACACTCATTTCTAATGTGAAGAATTTAAGAAAATTTCATATGAACCATATATGAGTAAAGGTATCTTAGATGATTATGGCCACATCGAATCATAAACCATACGGTTTAGTTAATTTCCGTATTTCGATGAGTTTCTGTTAATTTCATATTCCACGTAAATTAATGAATATTAACAGTGGGAGTGATACACTGATTATAAGTTAGCCAAGGTTATATTCCTTAATTTCTAAGTCTTCGTTTTTATTATTTGAACTAAAGACGTGGCCATCGACCACACATCAATTGACTAAAATAGAAATATTTAGAGTTCCAATCATTTAATTATGATCTGGGCCTTCTCATTGTAATGAATAAATTATACTAATTCATTTATTTCCTTATTTCTCATTTTAGGTAAGTGAAGCTATTTTAATATTAACAATTCACCCCTTGTCTACACGGATGATATTTATGGGTAAATGATATCTCATACACTTGACAACAGTGATGTAAGTAGTGATTCATTTCTATAGAGCGATACAATGTTATAAATAAAATTGTAACATACCTGAGGAGAAAATCAATTCATTACAATCGGTTACTTGAAATATAAGAGTTCTATTGAATTGTTTAACCTTATCAAATACAAAATGAAATAAAAATCGAAATGTATGCGGTTTTTATGAACCAAATAAACAAAAAAAATACAAAACGAACGATGGGAAAACATAAAAAAGGAACATCATGAAAATAAACATTGTCTTTGCCAATGTTTTTTCTTGTATTTGTGATTCATTCAGCCGTTTTCTTTTTTGTTTTTGGATAAACTGAAAGTCAAATAGACGCACCAAAACCACAAGCGAAAAAAAAAAAAGAAAATCTAAAAGAATTGAATGGAAAATCATTGAGTATTTGGCGGTAAAATAAAGTATAACATTTTTATTTCGACTGATTGTATACTACGGTAACCATCGATTTTGAAATGAAACGAACCCATCAACTACACGGCTGTTGATGGTTTAATAAACCGTCCATGTCTACTGAATAAAAATTCAATTCACTTTCCTTTCCTTTTTTTTCGGTTTTTTGGGTGAAGTAAATGATAGAGAGAGAAAGACAGTGAAATTCATAGGTTTGCGTGATAAACTCGGTTTGGGAAAAATAAAAGAAGTTAACAAATTATTGATGGGTATTTTGGTGTATTCGGTTGCATAGTTTGTGGCCAAAGTCAGCCACAAGGACAAGTTCTTGTTGATCTGTATTTTGTATCTTGTATCTTGTATAACCGAAACAAAATGATTGTTGTTTCATAACGTGGATGATTTTATTTGTTATACAAAATGTGCAGCCTCATTCAATTTAGGGCGGTGGTGTGATCAAGAAACTTGATTATATTCTTTTGCGGGTTTTTTTTCTTTTAGCGCACGATGGTTATCCATTGGAATTTATTATTAGCAATCACACGTGGAAAAAATATCTTAATATTTTATTTGTTTTTTTTTTTTTATCACAAACGAAAGAAAGAGACAAGAAGTATGATAAGGAATCCAATTCTTTGGGAGAACCAAAGATATTCAATATAATCAAAGTATAAAAGAGTGTATGAATATAACTGGTTCCTGTTGCAATTTAATGCGAATTCACGTAATGCGGAAGAAGATATAATCGAATTCAGTGCTGGGATTTTCTTGGTATTTGGTCCTTTATGTCTATACCATTGAGTTTACTGAGAACTCGGGAATGATGTTTGTTTCTGTAATAATAAAAACGTCAAACGAAATGGAAACATCTTTCTTTTTGGTAACATTGAGTTGCGGTATAAACCATTTTCTCATCTCAAATAATATACAATTCAATGATCACTTTCATATGACTCTATAAAATAACCGTAAAATCTGATAAAGATAATTTGATTATCCAGCTGAAAAACAGTTAAAGAATCAACTGAATTGAAATGAAATACGCATGATAACTGTATTTGGTTTCGTATTAACTCAATAAGAGTTGATATGAAAATTGGTAAATGTGTGACAGCTTGACATTCAATAGTAGGAAATCGATAAAATAATTCAAATGTTGAACGATTATCTATTAACAAGAGCAATAGTTTCTGTGTATTTATTCTTTTGTGGTAGATATGAGTGAGTTAGAATGTATCGTCTGGCGGTACTTTATGCCACTGTTGAGAAAAGAATTCCATTATCATGGGGTGGTAAAATGAAATATTTTCCTAAGATTTTCCGTTTTATTCAGTTTGGAATTTCAAGTGGTTTAGTAAAACACCATCAGGATGTTGAAATGTGTTCATCTTGTGGCCCACTCATTAGTATAATGTGAAAATATGTAAAACGGACACGACCGGGAAATTCTTTTAAATTGTCGTAAATGGCATTTGTTCAACATAAAAAAGAAAACAAGAAAAAATATAATTCACAGTGAGGAAAGTTCGCGTGTTGAATAAAAAAAAATCGTGTCTTGATTAACATTTAAAGAATTTCGAGTTGAATATCAAATAAATTTCGTTTTAATTAAGATTACTTGATTTAATGTTAATTGTACAATTTTGTAACTTAAATAGGAACATTCTAAAACGTTGTTCATTTCAAAATTGTTGAAAAATGTATGGTTTGAATTGGGAAGAAGCTTGAACTGAAATTGGAGCATAATCTTAGAGATTATAAGGACTACTTAGAGTATCCATATGTTCGTAGATCGTAAATTTGAAATAATCTGAAATATTTAATTATCATATGGTCATTCAGATGATTAAACTTGCAACCGTATAAGGTCCTCTTCTATATTAGAAAGGTTAGCGTTTGTGTAGTATCCATTTGACACATAATTAATTTTAGTCAAATTACCGATTTATTCAACGAATTTATTATTTTCCGTTTCATAGAGTCCGAGTTTCATTTAGCATAAAACAACACATTTTCACCACATTTGAAAAATTTATGATCGGAAACAATAAAATCCTTCGCCAACAAACGATAGATGTCGTTCGTAATCAACTTGAGTAAATATTTTCCAATTTCAAATGCTCAACCGAAAGAAAAATGAATAGAAAATAAGTGAGAATATAGACGAAAGTAAAACAGATACGAAACAGATGTAATTAAAAGTTAATGTTCTATTGATTCAATAGAATTGAGTAATTGAATTACCATTTATGCTCATAGACACATTCCATTGAACATGGAATCCACATAAATAAATTATTTTTTTGCACTGGCACAAAATACGAAAAGGAGAAAGAAAAAACATCATCCAGCGAATGGACTAAAGTTTATTTGACTAATTTTCATTTGTTCACGCGAAAAGAGAGAACATCCAAGGGTAACAATTTTTTATGGGCTCTGTGAGAATGAAATTCGTAATGGGGGATGATTCTTATCATGAATCAGATAACCGTTGAGATTTATTAATTATGAACACTTGATGGAATCGTATAGCTCATTTAAAACAAAGAAAACACACAAACACAAAAAGAATACGTTTCTTTGATTCAATTCAACACATAAATTTTATTATGAACGATGAACGTCTTGTGTTCGAGTTATTATAAAGTGTATAATCATGTCTAATGCGAAATTAATTATGAGATGGGTTATAATGATAAGAAATTAATTAGGAAAATTTCTAAATTGGTTACAATTATCTTAGCAGTGTGTTGTGATGAAATTATGAATATTTTCTCCGTTAAACCGCCAGTTATATAAAAGCAAGACGGTAAATTTTAATTTTAAAATGAACGAAGTTTCTTCACTCGTAAAAGAAAAGTTCTTTGAGTATTTAAATTTTTTTTTATGTTTTTAATGTAATTCTGTAATATTACATCAATTTGATTTAAATCTTTAAAGGTGTTAAGATGAATAGGTAATTACATTGAATTTCTGGTTTGACTTTTAGCTAAGTTTTTCGGTGTAAAATTTATAAGTTTTAGTTTTGGGTGTAACGAATTAATTAAAAACTACAATGGTTATCTATTGAATCAATTAATTGAAATTTATTTGCTGCAATGATTTTTTCTCATAATATCCATTGTTTAGATTTAATTGGTTACCCATTCTATTTACCGTTTTATTGAATTAACAGTGATTTAATAAATACTAAAACCACTAGAATAATTAGAATATTATGAAATTCAAACGTTTTAATATGGAACAGGTGCAAAAATTTTACAATGATACACACGGATTAAGAATTTGCTAGTTTATTAAAATATCATGTACAAATTGTGTAATGTTATCGCATCATAATACTCTATGATTTATCATAAAATTCATCTTATTCCATAGTGGTACAGTTCAGTTAAATCCACGATTCTATATGAATATGGGGGTGGTAGCATGTGAATATGTCACATGGAAATTTGTTATAGGAAATTCTTCAAATACATAAACTACACGGTACAGTTAAAACCCCAAAAATATGATTACATAATCATATGATTACAACAGTGGTCCATGTTGTTTTGATGTATTTTCCATATATAAAATAACAAAACGAAAAAAAAAAACATTGAAATGTGAACCAGATAGTTCATAATGATGGTTTGAAATGAAATGAACACTGGATTTGTGGATTGTTAAAACCAACCGGTTGACGATATGAAATATGAATAAAACAAATAACGAGTATTTTCAATCTAAAAAAAGAAGAAAATAAAGAATTTCTGTTGAAAAGTTTTTCAAGCGATTTTCATTTGAATCACAGTTGAATCTTATAGAATTAAATGGAATATACGACCGTAAAAAGTGTAACATATAAATTGAATCTAATAAAAGGGCATCACCTTGTCACACAGGTGGAATTTTATAAAAATTTATTATTCATTTTGGTACCATGTTTAACTGGAATGAAATATTATTGGAATGAAATGAAGAACAGTCAGTGCCCAACAAACTAAATCTGCATTGAGGTATTAAATTAAATGTTGTATTCCTATTAAACGAATGTGTATTACATTTTGAAAAATTTATATGGCGACTAAAACCAATGTAACATGGTGAAGATAATCTCATAAATTTGTTTAACATATTCTAAATCCTATTTAATCTACATAAAAGTACTTGTCGCTATATTACATGGCGAAGATATTTAATGGTACAATCTTTTAGTGTATATCATGAGACAGTGGTTTAAATTTAAGTGTACGTCTGTATGTATAGACGTTGAATTATTTTCTATAGGAAATATCAAGTGTATAGAAATTATTTGAACCACATACTTCGCCTTAATGTTATTAATTAACAAAATACAACAAAAAATGGGAACTCAAAGACACTTGGAGAGTTTCTTGTAATCATCTTGTCATATACTACCAACTGAGTTGTTCATATTTTATGAATTTCCTATTAAATAAGTTGGCAATTGAGAAGCATTTTTGTTTCTTGGCTATGTCACTGAACGCCCACTAATTTATGATTCATTGATTTAAAGAACAAGAACACACCAACAGTGAATTTTTTGCGTATTTTTTCTATTTAATATTCTTAAGTGTTTCTGCCATAATCACATATTACAATCTTAAATATTAGTGAACTTTAAAATGAACTCTTTTGCGTTTTAAATATCCTTGTAACATATTATTGAATCGTTTTATGAGTTTTCTTTATGAAAACTCTATGAGAGTTGGCTTTTTTTGGCTTTGTTGGTTAATAAATTCTATTTAATATTCATATTGTGACAAATTTTATGACCAAACATCATTTAAATGATATAAATTTTAAAATAATAACCAGAAATATTTTTGGGGAGTCATACATTGTGGAAAAACATAAAACAACCCCGTTGATTATGAAAGTGAAGAAAGAATTTAATGAAAAAGGTCTTTGGTTAAATGAAATTTAAAATCATTTTGACCAATTGGTTTACCTTTTAGAGGTGACATAAAGATTGTTGTCGAATGTTTAGTAAACAAATAGCAATGAAAAATAACGATTTAATCATTAGATTCAACGTCATATAATTGGATGTCTCTGTTGTAATATTTACAGTGAATCATTTTGTATGGCATTTATGTATCGGCTTGTCATTTATACATAAAAATGAATATTTTTTACGAGACAAACATAAATTTGTTATTTTTTTATGATGTCGAAGCCGCATTTTAACAAATATGTAATGCAACACTTTTATGATTTGATATTATCTGTTTGATTGTAAATTTTAACTGCTTATTGTATATCAATTGTACTAACAGTTGCTGACTATTTAAATAAAAAATACTTTGTGATAATGGAACATTTTCATTTCAAGTGCGTAAAAAGACGATGATTTTCATTAATGTTATTACACTATCTTTATATGGAATGTAATAATAGTTAAATCTCAGTGTGTTCATTTCTTTATTTTATTTTATTCACTATTCGAATAGATTTTCGTTTACCAAACAATTCGCGTAGAGAGATTTTTTATCATTTTTCGTACGTTATCAGTATTAAACGAAATGAATTTGCTTGTGAAGTTGATAACAATGGGGAATTGAAACGAAATTTGTTCACTATTTTTATGGTACCAACTACTATGTAATAGTAATGGGTGGGAATACTATCAGAATGCATGGAACGGATTATATGGATTTTATTCTCTTCAACATCTCATCATCAACATCAACATTTTATGCGTTCTTAGTAGTTTTTTTTTTGTCTCTTGTTTAAAAAGAAAATGATGATTTTTTGTTACTCCCAATCTAATCCAGAGTAAAAGAATCTAATTTTCAGCTCAATGAACTCGAAATAAAAGTTCTCAGTTTTTTTTTTCTTTTTCTTCTTTGGTGTTCAATAAATTTTCTAACAATAACAAAGTGTTCAAGAATCAGTTTTTATTCTTAGACGTTTATCTATCCATATACAAGACAATTTTGTTATACTGAAATGGTTTTAAATTATATTGTAAAGTGAAATATATTGTATGGTATTATCTCTGTTAGAATGAATGAATTTTACTTTCCATCGTATTTACAAGTAAGACTTTCAGTTATCATCTGGAGCTGGTCAATGATTATTGATCTCTCAACACCTTTATAAAAGTTATTGAACCAAAACTGGTTGAAATCAATGATGATTTTCAATCGATTGAATTGAATAAAACGTATAACTTTAAAATGTTTTAATAAATGTTCTCCAAAAGGATGGGACACTCAGATCAGATTACATTACTCGGAAAAGTATAACCACATTTTCGATGTCACATTCAAAACAATCTACAAATAGAAAACGATATAGAGAAGCGACAAAAAAAAAAATAAACGGAATAAAAATAGGGACCAAGGGAAACACAGAAAGCATAACAAATAGCAAAAGAAAAACGAGAAACTGTGTGGAATACTCAGCCGGAAAATGGATAAATGTTAAAGCTAAAACGATTTGTTATGCGAACCAAACATTTGTATTCTTTAACGATGATAAACAATTTAGTTGTGTGCCCAGTACTGTTTCATGATGACTTTTGTACAATAAAAAATTTTTATTTTCGGTGAAAATGTGGCGGGGTATTTGAATTTCCCCATCATAAACATCTGGGAATTGACGGATTTTCCTCAAATTTTCTCTCGGATTTTCGGAGTCTATAAACAATTTGTAAGAGCGCCGTCTCGCATCTATTTATTCTCCGTTTTTATTTGAAATTTGTAAACGAAACGAGAGAAATAAAAACACGATCGTTTTGTCTCACTCTAAAATGTGGATTTAGTCCTGGTATACGACGGGGTCGAAACTTTTGAAAGTTTTATCATTTATACAAAAGGAAAATTCAGTTACTTTTGAATCATTGCCTTGTAAGCACAAAGTTTTTTGTGGTATCATAAAACCGGTTAACATTGCAATCAGTTAGTTCCCATAGTTTAATTTTGGTTACTCTTTTTTCATATTTTGTTTAGCTGTTCATTGTTCGCTGATAAAAATTGTATTATTCTATTTGAGTTTTATCCATCAATGGATGTGAAAAATGGAAAGTTTAATGTTTTTTCTTCATTGAATATTTAATAAATTCTTTAGTGTTTTAAACGAGTAAAATAAAAGAAACGGAATTTAGTTTAATCTTGTTAAAAGATCGAGTTTTTTTTTAAAAACGCAAAGTTCAATTTTTTTATAATAATTCAACTAATGGCTGTTATTCTACTTTAAAAGATAAAAGAAAAAGAAAAACATTTTTACCTTCAAAATATAGTTGTTATATCGTTGATTATTGATGATAAATGGAAAATTTTTGTTCTTAAGTTTTTATCTGGAAGGAAAGCAAAAACCAAGGAAAACTACATCATATTCTTCCGTTCTAATTAGACGTTTTGTTAAAGGTTTGGATATTACTTGTACTTTTATTGATGTTCAAAAATCATTAAAACTAAAATAGATCCAAAAATGAAACATAAATTACGTAAAAAACGATAATTCAATTGTTTGTAATTCACCTGTGACTCATTCGTTAAAATTTCGGTGTGTGGTTAATTTTCTTTCAATGAATAAACTCTGACTTTAAGTCAAATGTACATAAAATATTCATAATGTTTTCCACGAACTACGGGTACAAATGGAAAACAGAGAAAAAAATTGCAATTGGTATTGTGTGCGGTTAAGTAAATAATTAGAATTTGATGAACAGTAACAAAATGTTAATAAAATAATATCCAAATAATCCCGTATTTGATGGTCTCATTTATGTGAACTGTCGGTTTTTTCAATGTAATTTGAATATTGGTGGTGGTTTATAATACTCTCAAATAATTTGGTGAGTTTTTCCCGACGTATTTGAGAGGGGAGGTGGGCGGTTGAATACAGAATACACACAAAAACAATAAACAATGGATTTAGATTCAAATAATTATGGTTTTGGTTGTCATTTTGGTTAAATACAGTGATGCTAAAGCATCTAATCGATTAGAAAGGTAGTTCATTGTATCTCATTATAATTTAGTTCAGTTTTTATTTAATATTTTATTTGATATTGTGCTCTAGATTGGTTTCATTCTAATGTATTTTGGGACTCAATTAGCATCTGTTTTTAAATAAAATTTAAATATTTTTTCGATAGTAAACTAAATCATTATTTTGATGCGATACAAATGTGGAATTTTCGAATTATAATTAGTTACTTTTCATGCGGAAATAATATTGATCAGTCATATGGGAATTAAAAACGTTGAAAATAGTGTGAAAACCACCAATATGGGTTTTATAGCCATTTGAGACCAATTTTCCGGTCACATAAATTGTGTATTTTACGCCTGTACAATGAATGAACAATGTTTCCTCACTGGTTCTCAGTTTAACCGTCTCATATTTACATTAGTTAATGTTAGTCTGAGTCCAACAGATGCAAGTTGTTAAACATCAGACATACGAAAAAGAAAACGGATTTATTGTACTGTAAAGTCATACTGTGTGTAAACCTGAATGACTTCAGTTCTCGTTAAAAAATTTTTGTTCGAAATCCAAATCGCAGATTTTTTTTTTTTTGGTACAGTAACTTATTGTTCAGCCAAACAATCATTATTACACGATCTTTAGTTGTACGAAGAAACAGATGATGAAATCAAATATAATTTCATAGGAAAATAACTCCAGTCGCCTTATTATCGTTTAATGGTTTATGTTTTATTACACTACAAATTGGTTAGGGGAGGTTGAAATAAATAGAAATCGCCCCAGAATTTTTAGAGGAAAATTTTCCAAAGGAATAAGAAAATTTTACATTTGGGTTTTATGATGAATAGAGCGAAATCTTTGTGTGTTAATTTATTCCCAAGATACTTGAATGCATTCGGTGTTATATGGAGAATAACCTTATAATGATTATCATTTTGTCAGTGATAAAGATGTTTGATATAGAAGATGAACTGATTTACGTTTCTGTTGGGGGGGTGGTCCAATGTTAAATGAATTGAATCTAATTGCGGCCTTAGGTTATTCATAATGCTTATTTGATAGAGAGAATATCTGTTGTGCATATGGTTACGGTGTATTATAAAAGACTACTGATTATCTGAAGTGTATATTAAATGTTCATGACATCAATACAAAAGATTCTAAATTTGTTCATATCAATCAGTTGTGTTTGAATCGAAATTTTTTTTTGTCATTGATAAATAACAAGTCATTCAGGTTATGTGATTACTAATTTTGGTATCAAGTTAACAATCTTGTGATTAAGTAATCGAAAAGACATTTAGAAAGTGTTAGATGTTTAGTGATATATATTATAACTAATTAACTGAAACACTTTAGATTTAAATGGATTTGTATTACCTACAGTTTTAATTAAATGTTTTATTGGTTGAAGATGTGAAACATATGGACTAAGTTCAAACGAAATAAATAATGACTTCTGTTCTTCTTGTATAAATTATTTCTATTGTATATTGAATGACCATTAAGGTGTACTCTGATGGGGGAGGAAAATTTACATAAAATTATTATGAAGTGTAAATGAAATTATTATTTACATAAATTTGAATTTAATTCTAAATGAATTCCATAATCAAAGTTTTGTGGCAATTGTATAGAAACTGTTCTATTTGGAATAACATGAAAAGGAAAATCTCAAGTGAATCATCTTAAGGATATTAAAATTGGACACTGTTGAATTAGATTGTAAACATTATTATTATTCGATATTAAATCGAATATGTATATTCAAGTGCCTTGAAGCTATTTACGTTAAGAGTTGTTCAGTTTTAATATAAAAAATATAGAATTTTCCTTTTTCGTTTAGCATCTTTTGGTCACCATAAAACCAAATATTATCTAAAGTTATACTTAAGTATCATGCATGTTAGTTGAACCACAGATACATTAATCGTACACCTGAAAAACAAACATATTCGGCAACAAAATTTATTGATTTGTTTTTCACGTAAATTTTGTTATTTGATTCTATCGAGGGTGTTCGTGCGATAATCTTTTGGCGAAAATAAAATATAAAAATTATATGAAAAATGACAAATTTAAAAACGAGGAAAAAAAAAATAAGAAAAATTGGTTCTTGTGTTAAGATTAAATTGTAAACCATTTAAATCCATATGGGGCTAATATAGAAGTGTGCAGGCCTTCGCTACTACCGTGTGACAGGTAGAAGTGAGAGAGAAAACGATATCAAACACAAGCCACATAAAGTTGTTACAAAGTAATAACAAAAACTTATTGATTTTCATTTTTACTTACAAGCTGACAGTTGAACCATTGAATTTAATTCCGTATCAACTTTATAGCCAAGGACTCTCTTTTACTTTCTCATCAAATGCAATCGAAATGTTTGGTTCACAGACGATCCCGAACAAAAAAAAAAAGAGAGACTAAAAAATATAAACAGAACGAATTGATTTCACGGTTATGATGAAGACCATTCGACAGAAAAACAAAGTTTTTTATTAAAAAATAACATCAAATGACTGTTTTTGTTGAATTTTTTTTGTTTAAAGACTTTGAAATGAGACAAATTTTACTTGTAATATTAGTTATTTCTTTTCAATGTTATGGGGGTGGTTCTCTATGGTTTTTTTCTTTTTTGTCTTGTTTCGTTTAAATTATAGGCAATTTATTATTCCCAATATTTAAGGGCCATGATTCATCTATGGGAGAAGTATTAATAAATTATACGACCAATGTCATACGTTCCCATACTGTAATCGAATTTTAGTTTTTCTTTTTGTATTCCTGGTAATTTTGGGGTGGCAATACAAACGTTCTCCCCATAAAGTACACGTTAAAATATGAAGAGAATAGAGAGCCAATTAATGAGTGACCATCAGTGTGTGTTCGTTCTCTTATAGTTGAATGTCATGAAGGTGAAAGATCTCCCATGATACAATGTACTCGACTCCTTAATTCTAATAAATGGTTTTAAAGTCGGTTGCACTGATTATTAATTGCACAATATTCATTTTAACGTCATTTTCACATATACATAAGCAATTTACAAGTATACACAAAAAGAAAAGCAAAAAAGAAAACAAGAAAATTGCAAAGTACACGGAATGTATAAAAGAAAATTATCGCAGTAAACACCATTTGGTTCACACAATTCAGAGTTCAGGTTGATGAGGTGCTTAAATTACCTGATTCCTAATTGAACGATTTATTACAACCGAGTATCTTCTATCGAGTATCCACAACGTTATTATTTCATCCAGAATGGTAGCTATCACAGACAAAATAGAAAAAATCAATCTTATAATTTGTAATACACAATACATTTTAATTTTCTTGTCAACTTAAGTTCAAATCCAAACACTGAAACCTTGAAGAAATAATAAGAATAAAGTTTTTCTCTATTTCATTTGGACACTTTAAAATACGACTTTATTTCGATTAAAAATTCATTTCCATCATGAAACCATTAATATTGATTTGATTCTGATTTTCATTGAATAAGCCAAGTGTTATACCACCATGGAAATGCATTATCAATCATTATAAAATTTATAATTTAATGAGTATGCTCGAGATATTTTTGAGTATTAAATAACTGAAAAGAAATTGATTTAACGGTTGTTTATTATTGTTGACATGAATATAAAGTTATACTTACCAATGTGTATACGATAAATAAATTGGACGGATAAAAAAAAAGTCATAGATTTGGATCAAAGAACAACTTATGCTTGGCTATGTAGAAACGTACTTAAATCATCAATACAAGTTTCAATGAGGATTTGTTTTTCTCGCTATATAGGTGCGATTCGATTAGTACAGATGCCAAATACGCCTGTAGATCGATATTAAACGCTGTAACTGATCAGAATGCACTTAGACTGGAAATATTCCATCATGTCAGGATGAGAAGAAACCTAAGGTTGAATGAAATAGAAATAAAAAGTGAACTATCAATCTGTATTAATCAATCGCGATACGGTGGGGGATATTATATTGAAAATTGATTTTATTCAAGTGGCCGATTGATTGACATGGGTAATGTTTTATTTCACCATAACACTTTATATTCAATGGGAAAATAAATAAATTTTTATACCACAAGACCACAACAGCTGGATAAAAGAAGGCAAGACAGGTACGAAATCGTTCAGCTCGCATATCAACACGATATAATTTAGTATTCTTGATACTTGAATCAACAAAACAGAAGAATAAAAATTTTGAGATTTAAATCTTTCGTTTTACCAAAAAAGAAATTCTTAAGACAGCAAAAGAAAAATTAAATTTTTTTTGGGGTTAAAATTTTGTTTTTTATTTTTTTTTTGTGTGTTACAATTCAGCCGAAAATTGAAATATAAAAAGGGTCAAAACATGATAAAATAAATAGACATTTGACATATGAAAATGATGGAAATTCCGTGGATTACCGTGATATTAATATTGTTGTATGGTGAGGCGGGTAGAATCAATTAATTTCAAATGTTCGGTGTAAATGGGAGGCCCATCAATTCTTGTTGGCCTCTAGGAAAAAAATCTATAAAAGAATTCAATCAGAGGCCGAACAAGGATGATTCTAATAAAATTCTAACATTTATTTTGGAGGACACCACCAAACTATCCATAAATAAGACGTAGATATTTAATTCCACCCCCGAATGAAATGTTGTGGCTTTGATTTTACGTGTTTTATCGATATGTAACGCTAATCAGGAAGTTAAATACAATACACATTATTTATTAGTTAATTATAAATCAATATATGCTGATGGATTAAACTATTTGTCTAAGTATTGGATTGATTTAGAACACAACGATTGTCTTATTGATCTGAAAATTGATTTTTATTCAAGCATTTCCATATTATTTTGGTAAGGAGATTACAGTGATTTCCACTATCACTGCTGTCTATTGTATATCAATTCAATTTAGTTAATTATAAAGCAATTTCATTTAAAAATCAATTCAAATATGTACATGAATGATGGTTTGATTGAAAATTTCTTTATTAATAATTAATTCGTCATTTCATTGAGACGAGTCTAAATATCATCAGAATGTATCAATCTGTGGCTTTCAATATCAAATAGTAAAACTTATACCCATAGAACTTGGTAATTTGTTCCCGTCCACATTGTCAAATAGTTAAGATGTTTATTCGTTAAATTGTGGTACAGCTATGAAGACAATCTATAATAAACTACATTGACTACATTCACATTGTGGAACATTTTAATTTGTCGATGCGGTGAAATACGTAGAGAGAAATCACAAATTGTTAGATACTTTTCCTTCAATAATCAGTGAATTGGGTAAAAAAAAAAAGAAAGAAAGGAATGGCATTTACTTCAACATAATATGTTGATTTTAATCGAAATAATGTTTTCCACTAGAATAAAAATAAAGAATTGACTATTCAATTGTAGTTGATATAGAATTCTCTCTCTCTATACCATCAGTGAAAATCATGGTAGTAATGAAAAGTTTTCAATTCAACATTGAATTGAGATTGGCAGTCTACCGTGTTAATCGAATATGCCAGTCTATTTGGTTTCTTGTAATCTCCTTTACTTTTTTTTTGTATTTCGTTTACTCACTCTGCATTTGATTGTATTCTCTGATTTTATCACTAATTCAACGATAAAGTTGAAGATTCAATTGGATCTTTTCTGGTTTTCGGCTATTCCATAGTAAATATCCATCTACCGGAGAGAAAATTTTTCCTCATCCATAAAATAGTAAAATTTTTAAAGAATGGCCAAGGTAACAACTAGCTAAAAAGCATTATATTTAATGTACCTTTTCATCCACTTGAACTCTCCTATTCGTTTAGTATAAAATTTCTACAAAATAGACGGTCAATTGTGTGATTTTTTTTTATGTACGAGAATAAACAATGAAAAGTTTATTTTTCTTTTGTTTTATACTTGTCTTGCTTTTTTTGGATAACAATATAAAAGCGATATTTGAGTTGAACACAAAATTCAGTCATTTTTTTTTTTTAATTAACTAGATTGGTTACCAATGAAAATATGGAAACATATTCAATGTTTCCTGTTTAGCCTACAGGTTAGTTTCCGTATCCTCTCTATGTCATACACTCTAAGCGAATTAATTGAAAAGGTAAAATATTAATTGTGAATGGAGAGAATATTTGAAAATTTCATAGTGTTTTAATTTGATATGCAATTGACTTGAAGCTAAATTTTTGAGTAGGGGAATAAATTGAATTACTAATTAATGTCAGATGAATTTCAGTTTGGTACCCAGTTTTATGGAACCGGATAACCATTGTACACGATATGAATTCCGGTGAACCGTAATGATAATCATGAATACCGTGAATCAATCATATTTATTGTCTTTTACATGGTTCAATTGAATCATGAGATTCTAAAAATAAAACTTTTCAATCATATCTTGAAGTAATCAATCTGTAAATTAAAAGTCATAAATTTTTTTTTTTATTTTCATTGTAATTGAGAGTTCAAATGAATTATTAAAAGTTTTACTGTGAATTTAATGGAAAATTATAAAGTAACTTTTATTCAGAGAAATAAAAATACTTGACGAATTAATTTTTTATTGCGAATTTTGTAACATATTCACTGCATCGTGGATCATAAAATCAATGCTATAAATTCATGTCAACATTATATTTCGGGAAATGTATTCATAAATCCTTTAAAGTACAATAAATGATGGAAAAGTAGTTAGTTTTCATGCAATTTCCATATTTTTTTAATTCATTCATTTGGTACATGTGTGATGATAAATACTAGACAGAATGGCATTTCATTAATATTATGCATTTGAAACTGTGTTCCCTTCAATTTTAACCGTAAGTGTTTTTTTTTCCTATGAAAATTATCGTTTTTATTTCATATGAAAATGGACGAAATAGTGAATAGGACAAACACATTATAATATATGATTTGGAAAAGCGGTTGTTATGCAAACTAAATGAATTCCAATTAGTTCATCATTTTATCAGAGTAAAAAAAAAACAACGAAATAGTGAATTTTGACCCCCCGGACAAATCAACAATAAAGTAGAAAAGCATATAACTTTTCATTCAATGAAATACCATTTTGAATATTTTTAACCCTTACGATCGTGTTACACATTAATGCCATTGCATTCAATATGAATCTTCTTCATTTTTTTTTTTAATTTTGAGATACAACAGTTGTTGTTTGAATCAGAGTGTAGCATTTTATGTTAAAATTTATGCACATTTTGTGGTATTGTGGATCTTTCAGATTTTGCCCAGTTTATGTCCAACCAAACTACAGCCCTTTTTTTTTGTTAACTGTTTGCTGCATAAACCAATGGGATAAAATTTTCTGAATATTCAATATGTACTCATCCAGTTTTATTATTTTGACCGAATAATGTTAAATATTTACTGACTTAATTCATTTCAACAATAATTTTTGGGTTTTTTTGTTTTTTAACGTTTTCCTATCAAATTGAACTGAATTATCCCTATGAAATGATTTTCTTTTTGTTTTTTTTTTTTTATTTGGTGAAACAAAATCGACCCACAAATAAAAACGTTATGGAAATCACATCAATTTTGGTTGGGAAAATGTTTTTGCGTAATTTTCTCTAGCTCACCAAAAAATTTTAAAATAAATTTTATTTGACCACCAGTTCGAGGCTTAACCGAGGTCAAATAGAATGACAACCGCACACACATACAGTTCATATTGCTATTATTTAAACTTTATCGTATTGGATCAAATTCTATTGTTGAAAGTTTTAATTTTCATCAGAAATACAGTTGATTCAATGATTATACATGTCAAATGAGTTCTTATGAATTTTCTATTGCCATTTAATTGTATTGGTTATATTGATTGGTAATCGATCAATTAAACATCCATTTTGTGTAATTCAATGATCACAATTATACGGAATAGAGTCAGAGGAAATGGAACAAAAATTGAAAATCAATGAACTTTATTTGAATGGCCACAGTCATTATTTATTAATTACGTGTATTGATAGACTTCAAATGGCCGGAAATTAATTAACAGATTTAAATATGGGAGTTGGAGTCTAGTTTTGGATCTATTTTTAGTATCAGATTTAATGAGTTTCAATTTAATTCAATTGTAATTCTCTTTTCTTTTTCATTTAATTGACAGACTTTTTAGATAAGAAATATGGAATTTTAAAAACTGTTAAGTTTTTCTATTTATTTATGAATCCAAGAATATGAAAGAAAAAGTAACACACATCTGTGGACCAATTTTCATAGTTTTACAAATAACAAAAGGATACAGTGAAATATTAAGAAAAATATCAATTGACTTAGGGTACTTAAACGACGATAAGAAATCAAATACTCTTTTTTGTATTGTAGTATACCCTAAAAACAAATACTAAAGTACTCAAGTGCATAGTCAAAGTCTTATATCGAAATAATGTTTTTTTTTAACAAGTAAAAAGATTTCAAAATAACATACCGATAGACATGAACTTTTTTATACTAAAATGAATTATTATACCTGTAACGAATAAAAATACAGAATTATATTAATACTTTTTTATATGAATAATAATGAAAAGAATATCAATTTAATCAGAGCTTATTAGAAACGTCAATTATAAAAACGTATTATTGAATTGTGAAAGCTTTAAATAACTGTAGAAGACTTATAACAGAGAAGAAAACTGTACAACAAAAGTCATAACTAACAGCTACAGTTTAATACTTAATTTCATTTTTTTTTTATATTCAAATTTCTACAATCACGTGAAATCATAATATTTTATACAAGAAAACATAATATCACGTGCTGATTTTAAAGAATTATAAGAACAAGAAAAGAAAGTAGAACATTTAGATATTATTTTTGCATACATAAGCAAATACTGATAAAACGATAGAAGGCAAATGTGAATTTTTGACTCCATAAATTTAATTGAATTCGCATACTTTTTATATTCGTGTGACGGGATTTTTATCATCTTTGTGCTAAAATATTACCAAAAAAAAAAGGGAATAATAAACGACGAATAAAATCCATAACAAGCCAAATAAGAAATAAATACCAGAAGAAATAAGGAGCTGCAAAGAAACCGAAGGAAAAAAGTGTTTATTAAATATTCAAGTAATTCATATTCGTGGTTGATTCGTGTAAAAATAAGATTGCCAGGTAAGAAGTACCAGTTTACCTTAATTTTCAAATGTTCCATTTATTCACTTACTTTTCTATTTCATTTTTTTGTTTTGTTTTTCTTTTGGTTTGATTTCGGGTTTCTTTTACACTTGTATTGCAAACACTTTTTTTCTTTTATTTATGTGATTTCCATTTTCCGGTTTTTCACAGTGTTTTTCATCACCAAATCTCATCAATGTTTCGTACTTTTGTGTATTTTCATTTTCCACCACTTTTTTCCTCTGTTTCCCATTGGTTTTTCTTCATCTTATCAAATCTTCTTTATTTCTTATTATCTTGTATTTTGTTTTTTTTTTTTTATTTATATTTTTCACTCTTGTATTTTAATTTTTAGCGTTTGCTGTCGTGACTTGATTTGTATTTTACTTTTTATGATTTATCAGCTGCGGTTTTTAGATGTTATGAGTTTGGTATGTTATTTTTCATTTTAGTTTTTCTTCTTATATTCACTTCAATTATGTAATGTATTTGATAATTTATGTTGTATGTGTTTAATTTTTATTTTTTTTTTCGCTTTCATTTTAACTCAGAAAGTATAATCTATTTTATGTATTTTAATTTCCGTTTTGTTGCAAATATTACAAATATCCCTGGCATCATTTCCCATTCGTTTATCCATCTAGTCAACATGGGAGATCTCAAATGTTTACTGCAATTCTTGCTTTTAATTATATTGAATGTCTTCTTTGCGAAAGCATCAACCCATACCCTCCAAAATAAGCCACACACTAAAAAAATTTTATTTTAATCCACCGAATTTTGTTGTTGTTACTTCTGGGTGTTTCTTTTGCATCTACCAGTTCCCAACAGTATCCAAAAGAATTATTGTATGTTGTCTCAACAAAATTCTGTTCATATTTTTTTTTATGTTGAATGATACATTTATGTTTCACTTGTGTTTATCCCCAATCATCCGTTTCTTTCGTTGTTTTATGTTGCGTTTAATGTTTTCTTTTTTTTTTTCGGTTATTGCACTTTTTTGTTAGTTTTTAACCGCTTATCCATTGCATAAACAAATTCATTACGGAATTTAATATCGTTGACAAATCATACTTGAGGTTTTCTCAATTTTTATTTTGGTGTTTCTTTTTTTTTAGTTTTAATATTCTATATCCTCTTGTGGTTATTGCATTTAATTGCTAAAGTCATGATTAAATATTTTTTACGTCCTCATGGTTTGCTCTCTCTCACACGTTCTATGATGTATAGAGCATCCAAAAAAAATTGAAATATAAAAGAATTATTATTAACACAGATGATATTATAAGAGAATAACAGAATGATGAAAGCTTTGTATTATCATATTGATAGTATAACGCCGAAAAACTTGGTTTCATATCGAAACAGAAATGATTGAATTGGTTTAAAAAAAAAATGAAAGAATATGGAAAACGCTTTAGGAAATGAAAATAAAATTAAATTTTCTATTCAATACTAGCAATTTTTCATTATCTAAAGAGATAGTAAAAGTCTATTGATTGTTATACAGTATAAAAACCAACGTTTAATGTATAACGCCCAACGGGTGAATAACAGATACTTAATACAGTATTAATTGAAATTAAATCGATGAAAAATTGATTAAAACTCTACTTCCAATCCCATTTATATTTTCCTACATTTACCGGATGAAGACATCAGCATTCTGTTTCACATATTTAACACATTCCTCCCATTGTGAATTTATTCGTCTGGATAACACACATACCATCTACCATAAATTGATGTTAAAGGACTAACTGATTACAATAAAAAATAAAAGAGAAACTGTGTCGATGACACAAAATACGATAAGGGAAAATAAAGAATTTTGTTTGTGTTTTGGGATATGACTAACTTGTGACCGGGAATCATCCAGCAACCGTTTATAATTGCATGTGAAAATGTTTTCCTATGGATACCTCAGATGAGACAGAGTTTTTAATAAAATTTTAATAAAACCGCATAGATGGAAGACAGCTGAATTGAAAAAAAAGGAACAAAACTAAAAAAAACATAAAATGTATAGAGGCGACATGGATAACCAGAATTAACTCCCCTGAGGTATCAAAAACCATAAAATTGTTTATCAATTTTCATTCCATCAACACCAAATGGGGTCTGAGTTATTTGTGTTAGTTGGTAATATCATCATTGGATCACAATTCCAATATCCATGATAGAAAAAAACGAAAACTTCATGAGCTCATTACAGAAATCGTTTCATCATTTCAACTAGATTCCATCAGTAGAAAATAGTAAAACAGTGTAAACGAATAACTCTTAAACATTTCACATTGTATTCCATTGTGTCTCTAAACAAAAATTTATTCGTTTCTTTAAATGAATCTCATTTGGTATCACAACATGTTTCATCTCAAGGTTTTTCACTGCCACCAAGATATTAGAGATTTACGTCAGTTTCTATTAGATCCCAATATGTATCCTAAATTTAGTATGGATACCATACACAATATCAATATCTTATGAACTCTAGTTTATCATAATATCATGACCCATATGGTTGTGGGTATCAACCTAAAAATAAAAGATTAGAAGAGAAGACCACATAAAATTAATTTAATTAACTAACACTGATATGGAGTGATTATTTATTAAGTGATATGCTACGTTTGCATGATCTTATCAAATTGATATGGTATGTCCCATACATGTGCTATGGTTCCTTCGACTTTACTTTCTATCAATAATTATTTAACATCTTATATTGAACTCTCATATGGGAATTCAATTATAACACTGAGATAAATAACTGAACATTATTCGGTTGTGCAAAACGATTTTTTCCATTTTGTTTTCTACTTTTATCACTTTATTGGATGATACAACATTTATAGAATAATTGCTGTGTCATTGAATATGGTGTGATGCCCACAAAATCAATTGGTGAAAAGGAAAATGCCATTTTGGTTTTTACTAATATTAAGATTAAAGTTAAATTGATAATGTTTACTTTTCACTTGCGGCATTTTCTATTCTGGCATACATCATGATGTAATGTACACTTATGAGTTATGATGAATAGATTGTGTGACTTGTATGGATTGCATACGGCAGCTAAATATAAAAATTTCCCTATTCGTCATTCAAATGTTTAACTTTCATTGGCATATTAATCTTTTTGCACGTCATTATCAATGAAACGGATCTTTCATACACCAATGGTTGAAGTGACGTTATTTTTCTTTTTTTTGGAAAATTTGTATACTTGAAATAGTCGCAGAAAGAAATTTTCCATTCATTTACAACGATTGATTTGGTAAGAAGTAATACGTGCCAAGGAATCCATTAGAAATCACTGGACGAAAAAAAGTGTCATTGTAATTTGAATAGAAATCTCGAGTATGAGAGACTAATTATGTATGATGTGATTCATTTGAATATTCTTAAGAGTTTTCTATACAAGTCTCATGTATGATGAAGTATATCGTTATTGAAATATCTTGAACAGTTCTTATCAAGTGTACTTCAATTCGTTTACATTGAATTTCAATTTACCGGTATTGGCTTATTGTTTCAATCCACATCCATTTAAAATTATGAAATATTTATTGGTCAAAGGGATTTTTCTCACATTGTGTAATAGAAAGTAATCAAAATATGTGACAAAATATAATATTTTCACCTTCAATTTAAAGTGAATTTTATGATCGTGTATCAATATTGACTGTGGTATCTCCAACCGTTAAAATATGATGGGGATAATTAAGGTTTTTATTATTTATTTTATTTTCTTCCTTTTCGGATGGTTGGTAATCTTTATGTTTCATGGCATTTTAGTAGAGGAAAACGACGTGCTACATGACTGTTTAACCCTCCCATTGGTGTGTATCTGAGGACATAAATAGAACATAAAATCATTGCTCCATTATGGTTTTGATCTATTGCCAATATTGAAGATTATATTATTGGGGATTTTTGTCCTAATAACCATTACAGTAATGGTACTAGAGTCACCGTGACAATGATTTAGTTTCAGTTTATCATTTTGGTAACCCCATCGTCATTGTTTTTTTTTCTATTAGAGGGTTAAAACAGCTGTTGTTTGGAAAATAATTGAGACTCCTATACAAGTTTATTATTATATTTGATCAGAACATTAGAGAGAGAGTTAAACACGCCAATCTTCTTTCTATTAGCTAATCCATAATTTATATTCAAATATTCATAAACAGTTTGTTATTCCGAATAAGATATAAAAAACAACGTCGGTTCCAGTGTTGAATATGGATTATTAATGTCAATTAAGACAGCTTTTATAGATTATTTTCTATTGCCTTAAGCGTTCTCGTTTATCATCATCATCGCCATCACAAGCAAATGATAAAATATTACGGAGTGGCATCCAAACAGAAAACCCTCGGTTAAGACTGTTATATTGCTAAATAATCCTAATTAACGATGGGCACTCATCAATTCATTCATTGTCTTTTATTTTACTTTGGTGGATCATCTTTAATTGACTTAACCAATAAAAATAAAATGAAATACAAAAGACCATTGCCAATTAAAATAAATTGTGTTTGTTGGCAAGCGAGAAGATGATTATTTTTATCACTTATGTGGATTGTTTAACAGAAAATACATTAAATAATATTTTTATTATACACTGGAGATGGTACTGCCTTTAGCATATAATCGCATATTAAACATGAATAATTCAATTGATAATTCATAATTTGAATAATGAAATTTCATTGAAGAAATTTATTCTTAAATATCGTTCATCTGTTAATGATATTGTTAATATTCTGTCTGGTATTTTGCATTTGGAATTATCAATATCTACAGTATAATCATATATTTGGTTTACGTAACAACGGTGACACTGTGATTCATTGATGACTATTTACCTGTTGACCTTAAACATTTCATTTGATATGGAGGTGGGAGAAAATATACGCTTTTATCGTTCTCTTAAGAATTGGATATAGTAAACGGAGCATTGCTATCTTACCGTTTAACATTTAACATTGACTTAATGAAAATTTAATAAACTCATACTCTATGGGATGTGACATGTTTAATAACATTGATGGTATTCAACTGCCACCCCATCAATGGTACATGAAGATATACTGTCGACGGGTGGCATAATATCAATATTAGAATTTCGTTACTTTAAATGAAAATTACTTGGTTTCCAGATTCATTTTATTTGAATATTAAACTTAAACTAAAGGGACTTCATTAATATTACATTCATATCACTGATTTTATTCCATTGAATTAAATTTTCATCAAAATGATTTCAATATGATTTAAAACATGGAATAACTGAATCAAATGTTAACTAAATATTGCAATATCAAATTCCAATCAATTGATTGATTCAATTTAAACAAATTTTCAGATAATAATTAATCGTATACAATAAACAATTAATTCTTAATTTATTATTAATTTAATGAATATTATACAAAACAATTTTTACATTGAATAAAATAATCGAATGGAAATTGAAAGCAAAAATTACCATATACGAGTAATTACCCTCATCATTATCAATTCAATGGACATCAATTCAAAATAAAACCACGGATTACATAATATTTGCATAAAATTCTATGAATTCTTTATTCGTTTTTTGTTTTAAGTCATTGAAAATTTATTTGATTTCGATAAATAAAATAAAAACAAAAACACACTCATCAATCGCACCAGAATGTCTAATTATTCATATCATTGATGGTAATATTGTATTGATTTAAATTATCTAAATAGAATTTAATGATATCCTTAATTATTAAATGTATAAATACCGAAAGGGTGAATGTATATTATATCATAATAGCGTTATGATTCAGATTTCAAAAAGTGTTTTGCATATAAATATGATTGCTATGTAAACAAATCGTCTTAATGATTCTATAATGATTTGATCGTTTACTTTTACCATATGAACCATCAGACCCCTTCCAAATTAATAACGTCATTACATTACATGTTTATGTACAACATCTAATAACTATATTATATGATTCAATGAACATTAAATTGTTATAACGAATATCTAAATAAAATTGGTTAAATGGTGTATTAATTTTTTATGAATTATCATCAATTGACTGAATGAGTTTTAATCATTTTCTTTTCTATTTGTGATTGTATATTGCAGTTTTACGTCATACCAATGGTTAGAAATAAATAGAAAAAAAAAATAATATAATAACACAAAGTGTTCAATGGTTTTTATGAATTATACATTCTATGTACATTCAATCCATTAACGTATCAGATTCTATAACAACACAATATTTTCCATTTATTTTTTGATCTGAATTGACGTGCGGAACCGAAAAGAAACACTGAAAAGCAAACGAGGTTAATGAAAAAGTTTAGATTTTTGTTTCATTTTTACTTCTGTTTTACTTATTGAATTTTTTCCCGATGAAATGTGTATTGAAATTGACTAAACTGTGGAAGATTCTAATATACCGATATGTTATCTGTATTGGTTAGTCTCTATTTTTACATAAAATGTTACCGTTGAGTCATAACAAAACCAGAAACCAACCCCCTGAACAGTAATAATTCGATTCATTCGTTAATAATTTACTCACAATTTTATTATTCTTTTATTTCTTACTATTTAGTGTATTTCATTTACGTAAATCATGAAGTAATATCATTTCAATCGTAATATTGTACTAAAATCGATAAACTTAACGAAATAGAAATGAAAAAAAAAATAATAATAATCAATTTGGATTAATCGAATACATCCACCTGTTAAATGGTTCCCGATAGCATAATAACACGTGTTTCCGATTTACTTATTTAATCGTTCATAATTCTTAACTACGAAACAGCGGCTTCTTGCCAATTACTCCGTAAGAAAAACGAAAGATGAAGATGATAATTTTATTCAAGTTTTAATTGCTACTATTCAATGACGATAATCAATGTTTAAATTTAATCATGACTTTCAATTAACATCAACTTTAGTTTTCATCCCTTAGTTTTTAGTTGATTTTAATTAATATTGGCTTAACGACACACTTTTGAAATACTCAAGATTTCTGTTGCTCTCTTATACATGCAAAATTATAAATAAATCAATTCACTGAAGAATATTTTGTTGGCACTAGACTTGCATGAAAGACACACCAAATCAACACGAACTTCATTTTCCCTATTTAAAATAAAAAATCTAATGAAAAACATACACAAACAACTATTAATGCTTGATGGCTGCCACTTAAATGTTGTTACTTGGTTGAAAGATAATAAAATCGTTAATTTATTTGTTTTTTGTTATTTAAAAGAATAACTAAGTAATTTGTGCCAACTTACAAGTAACACTAATTGTAAATAATAATGTTTCTTGGATTTGATTCTTTTTAAATTATTCATTGACTCTGTTCTGCTGTTGCAAAAAAACGAATATTTTATGGGACAAAAACAATACCAAAATGAAAAACAAAACAGGATGTCTATGTTTTTCTTTCGGCTGCATAATTTGCAACGGCAAGAAGAGACTCGTCGTAAACGTAAAGCTGAAGAACAGAGTCGTCAACGTCAACGGCGCGGTGCCAAAGTATTTAAATGCGTTGATTCAGCTGGACATCTAACATTAGCGCCATCAAGACTATTTGAACGTACACCGATGAGTCCATCAGATAGTTTGGATGAGATTGCACTACAAATACCCAGGTGATTTAGCCAATAATACACACCTATCTATATTGTCTGTCACTGTGTGTGTATATATAATACCTCTATAGAATATTTAGATTTTACTTAGACAAAAAGAATGGTTCTATATTCAATCACATTGAATTGATTCACAAATTTTTTTTAGCTGGAATGTACTATACTGTATGTGTATGTTAACAATAGATGAATTGAAACTAAAAATACACCGGCCGGTGACAAAACGTGGCTTTTAGTTATCATTATGAACGGTAGACACGGAAATCAATTGTAGACATTGTGGTGATGGTTGAACAAACTGAACGGTAGTTACTAAAAAAAGAAAGAAACGGCTTCATCCCGTAAATCATAATAGGAAAACTAGTCGATTGAATCACTTTTATGTGTTGACCACAAGGTAGATAAACTGTGGCATGAGATAGAGATGTGTACCTTCTGGTATGACAATACCAACTGGTTTTTCAATGATCAATTCAATGAGTACCCGGTTATGTGTCCGTTCCTCGTTTGGGTTTTCTTTTTTTTTTTTATTATCATTTCTTTTCTATTTGCAACCACCAATGTGTTGTATTTGAATGGTGGGTGAACCACAAAAACCGTCAACTTTTAAAAACGACTGAAATGTGAGATGAGAGGAACAAAAAAAAAAGAATTATTTCGGCTCTCAATGAATCTCTTTTATTGACCTATCGGAAATTAAATTGAAATTTATTACATGTCCATTTTATTTTTGGATACTTTGGTTTTTAATACCCAATAGAAACATACTGTTAAACTTTTATATATTCTGCCACCCGTAAATTTCGTGTTTTTCTTTTATTTTGAATTTTCTTTTTTTTTTTTTTTGTTGGGTGTTCTACCAAGATATTATGAAATAAAAGCTTTGCCTCATCAGTTATTTTTCCATTTTTTTTTTGTTTGTGTGTTTCCAACCACTTGATTTGATGCGCTTTCACGTTCATAAAAATGTTGGTTTCCGTGAAACATTAGTAGACGAAGATGAATATAATGGATTATGTTGTGTGCATCTGTGCCGGTAATATTTTTCATTTACAGTCATTTCCCATTGTGAATTCAATGGAATTTCATTTGGTTTTTCTCTTTTTGGGAGTATAAAATGAAGAATGATGTTGATAGTATTTTTGTTTCGTGATCCGTCCATTTGAATTATCTGTGTTTTAATTTAATTTAAAGAAAATAGAACTATAGCGTTGCAGTTTAATGTAATTGAATCATAAACTGATAATGAATTGATAAATAAGATCTCGTGTTTTAAGCTGATCATTTGCGATAAACAATTGACAGCAAATTGTTGATTTCAATTAAAAGAAATTCGAATTTGACACTCTATTCTACCGTTAAATACAGAAAAGTGTCCTATGCGAGAAGCTTTTATGCGCCAGACAGAAAAGCTCTGTTAGTAGCACTTCATTTTTAGTTTCCCCTCCGTTAAAGCTTTGATGTATTCTAGGTCCTTTTTAGCAGTGTTTCACTTAAAACGCTTCCATCGCTTTCGAACAGTTTCAATTTTCACGTAAACGTATCCAGCTGACGAAAAATAACAAAAAAGAAATAATCCAAATCTACGCTTATTAGAGTAAACATGTATAACAGTTCAAGAACAATTCGATTTCGTTTTAGTTTATGACTGACCGTCGTGTGAGTAGCATTAATTTTAAGTCTTTTAGTAAACTGAATTTAAAGTTTTATAGTTTTTAAATTTACAATAAATCAGAATTTATTGTAATATCCTTTAGTTGTGTACAAAAATTATTGGAAAATATTAAAACATTTATTCAAATTAGAGTTGATGTTAACATAAACTTAGTGTGTAGATATGAATTATGAAACATTTTAACATTGTACAGTTAATAAAATTCAAGTGTAAAGTCAATTATGTTTGATAAACGTCTTTTTTAAGAAAAAAAAAATTTCAACATTAAATTCGAGTGAAATTGAATTTAATTCTTCTTATTTTTTGTTGGTGCTATAAACTTTAGTGTGAAACCATAAACTCTTATTGAACAAAAATTAGTAAAAGAAAAGAAAAAATAAATTAAAAATCACCCTCAATAGAATTAATGAATTTATGAATTAAAAAAATACAAATACTTTAATGGATTCTCGTGAACGGTTTCGATTAGCAACGTAGAAAGTGTAAAAGTTTTTTTTCTTCAAATTTTCTTTTTTAATTTTCCATGGTTTTCATTGTAATTAGAATTATAAAAGTGTATTTTTCTGTCATCGTAATTTACAAAATATGTGTTTCTATGAAATTTAATTTCGATCATTAATGGTTGGCCAATGAGACTTAATTACCATTACCTTGAACGAAGGTTTCCATTTAAATCAACATTATGTCTAATTAACGGTATAAATGAATATTCGAAAATATAAAGAAAAACAAAAATAAAGTTTTTCCCCAAAAAACGATAAATACGTTTAACTTTCAAAGTGTTTTGCAGCATTTTTGTTGTTCTCGAACAGTGTTTAATCACAGTTCAAAGACTTAACCAGACGATAGTTGAAGTGAAAACTTTAAATGGCAATTATTTTCATCGTTGAATTACCAGATAATAAGTGTGTGTTTTGATTAAGATTCTCACTTTTATTTAACCACTAGTTTATGGTATTTTCTAAACAAAATTCACTTACTGAAATGCCTGAACATTAATTTTAAAAGTGACATCATTCTAAAATCTCTATTAATTTCATTTTAATCGTAAACTATCATATTAAATCAAATAGAAAATTCTCTTAAAATTTCTACCATATGAACAGTAAATAATGAAAGAATAAGGAAAAGATTCCGATTTAATTTCTATTGCCATTAAACAATGGAGAAATGGATAAAAAATTTAATTTCATGGTTTATTACAAAATTTCACATTAAATTACTTATCACAATTTATGGTAAATACGTTCACAGTATTGGTAAAAGAAATATTAACGTTATTAGTTTATAGTGGTGGGTGGTGTTTTGGGTTGATATAAATGCTGGAATTTGTCATAAACATGTGAACAGTAAATCCAGTTTTAATATCAATGAATTTCCAATCAGGGTTTTTATTAAATTCACTTACTAAACACACACGTATCATCATCATATATAATCAATTTTATATGTAATAAAGCTTGATTGTTACCTATATAACATATTTCCCATAAATACAAAGAGAATAGCATAAAGATAGTGAGGAAAATCAATTTTCTATAAAATTGGATAGTTTATCTGGTTGTAGTGTTTATTAGAACTTTTATTTATTTATTTTTTTATTTTCCTGCTGCTTTCTCTAATAGTGAAACTAAAAAAAAAATACGAATACCATGAATGTGTGCAGTTGATATCTATAACAGAAGCTGTTTAGTCTCTATTCATCATCACATCGATGTTGAACGCTTTAGGGTTTTTCTTTTTTTTCCAATTCTCATCGTATTTTCAACTATTTTCATTTCATTCAGGAGTCCACTAATATTTATTGTTTGTTCTAGTGGAAAAAATTAAATTATAAAATATTGAATTTATATTTTCTTCTTTTTTTTTCCTGCAATTCGGTTAGAGTAGAAAATTGATAAAATGATTTTTGTATGGAAAATGTACAGGCGAAAAATTCACTTGACTTTCTATAAATCTGCTACCAAATCGTAGTTATTTACATTGCCTCTTAACCATTCAATATCAGAGAGAGTCGTTCAATTAAAAATAAAATTTTCCATTTATACGGTGTTACGGTATTGAATTGAACTCAGGTATTCAAGTTAAGGTAGCAAAATTGTTTAATTATCAAGTAGTTTTTCTCCATTTCACTATCAAGTTCTCTTGTAAAATGTAATACATTTTAATTCATATTTTGATAGTATAATTATGAAACTAATATTCATTAAAAGAAAAGCACCGGTTTTTTTTTTGCTAATGAGACTTTTCATTCAAACTATGAATAATTTAACGTATTTTTCTTCGCATAATAAAGAATTCTTTATCAAAATATTTGTTGTTCGAATACAAACAATGAAAGTTAATCAATGTTGATTGTATGCAAATTATATGAGTTCTTTAAGGTTAAGTCACGAAAAATAATGAAAATAATAAAGTACAGAAACGTAATTCTGTGAAATCAGTAATTAAGGACATAATAAACTAGAGAATTCAATCATGACTTTTTTTTGAACCATTGAATTGTTTGAAATTTTCGAAAGAAAAACACAAAATTTGTCATGCAAAAAATACTTAAAAATGCCACCGATACGACGGTACCTGTAAATTCGGTTGATTCCTTAGAATAATCATTCGTTTCAATGGAACTTCTTACCGTCTTGATATACTTTAGTACTTTATTAAGCTCACAAGCCCATTCAACCGACAATGAATTGTAAATTACGATGAACAACCATCCAAAAATCGCAACAATAGTTACTCATAAACGATTATTTAATTTAACGATACTTTGAAATTTAAAATTTTTACTTTTTCGACTGATGGATACATTTAAATGGAAAACCCGCCAAGGAAAAAACAAAAATTAAAATAAATCATATAATGATTACCTACCGTTTATATTGTTTACTTAATCTTACAGTTAAACACGTAAAATAAAACTGTGATGTCAGTTCATCGTATTATAATTGTAATTTAAAGAAATAACGTGGCAGATAAACGTGTGGTATTCAGTGTGTGTTTGTGTTAACAAAATATCTAATTTTCTGTTTCTTTTCTGACTGTTGTTGTTTTTAACATCTTATTTATTTTTCTTCTGTGTGTGTGTGTGGTGCCACCCTTAAAACAAATATAAACAAAAAAATTAAAAACAAAAAACCAAAATTTCATACAACGAAATGAAAGTAATGGAAAAACTTTTACACTGGAATCAAAAAGTACGTAGAAAACAAAAGTGCACAAATGGAAAACCTTCTATGTAATATGGCGAGTACAAGTAGATACTCGTCGTACAATTGTCTTACCTCGTGGGACTCCTATGACAAGATCCCAAGGTAATTTAACTCATTGGTATTTCGTTTTTTTTTTTTTTGTTATTCTATCACTCAGTAAAACACGGTTAACCAGCGGAAAAGACAAGAGAATAGTCTAACCATAGTCAATGGTGAATAAAATTGAATCTGAAAGGAAAAGAAAATAAACGACAATAAAGTGACAATCGAACCAACCAACCAACTAACCATGTCTTTGTACTGAGTACAGTTTATTTGATTCAAACAGACCATAACAATATTACATTCCTTTTTCACTTCAATATTATTCCCATTTAAGTTTTTCCTTCAATTCCCTTGAATTAAATTCATGTTGGTTATCGAAAACAAAACCACTAATATGAATGTCATAACCGTTACACTTGGGATTCATGTAGAAAAAATATTTCTGATTTTCTGTTCTTCTCTCATCTTATGAGTATTAGATTGAAACTGACTGAAGGAATAAATGAAAATTTATATGATTACATAAAATAGAATATTTGCCATTATCATTTTTGTTATATTCGATTTTCCGTATACCTTAACATTTATCAGTGATAGGATAATATCAAGAGAAAAATAAATGACAGCAAAATCATTTAATTGTGTATAGAAATCTAATGATGATATCTAATATGGTGATGGGTAGAAGCTATAAACCTTATCCATGAGGAAATTACGGTATTCTATATATCATTCCGGGATGATCATAAAATGAATTGAATTTGATATCAAATTTCATTAAATATGAAGATCAATTTCCAATCAGTTTAATAGGCCCTAATAGATACGAAGACATCAAAAATTGATCTTACTCGTAATGACATTTCCGTAGAAATTCATTTCCTCAGCCGCATTTATGAGTAAATTATTGAGAGTATACGAATAAATATTTAATAATCCGTTTAATTATCAAGTCAAATGGTCAAATACTTGTCCATAATTAATAACTTCTGAAACATAATTCCAACAGTTCAATTTATTAATTAATAAATTTTTATTTTATTCGGTAATGAAACCGTTTGATTAAAACATAAACACTCAGAGTGAATATTAAGTGGGGTGACATACATTTAGGAAGAGCCGGAAAATGGAGAGAAATGACAACGTATTTTATCATTTCCATCATTTGGTTGATTACACAATTTTATGTGCTCAAAAATATGATGGCGCTCTATTATTCATATAGTAAATTAGATTTTCATCTATCCAGATTCAATGACTAGCTGCTATCTCGTCCTTCAAAAGAAATTACCAAAATAAAGAAAACCGAAATGAATGAGGCTGAGACATTTAGTGTTACCATCAATAAAACATTCCATAAAGTAAACTATTTTACTAGGAAATACACTAGAGAATTGTCATCATATCATTCTATGAAAATCATAAATTTTATTTCGGTTATGCGTTTACTTCTAAGCTTTTAAGCTTCGTGTTGTTCTTTCGGTTATAACCAACAGCTGAGGAGTCTAGCAATCAAGAGACACCAAAAGGTCACATAAATCCAATACAATTTAGTCAGTCTGTTGAATGCATATATCTTATTGTATTACATATCAAACTTAAATCCAATGATATGCAATTACTCATGAGGATTTTTTTATACTCTTCTTTGTTTCTATTTAACGATTATTATGAAAACATGTTTTCTATGATAACTTACAAAATTTCTATGATCATATTTATTAGATATTCACTTTGTCCATGTCATAAGACGTGACATATTCCAGTATTATCAATTGACGGCTTATCACAAATAAAAACTAACCGCGTCAACGATAGACGAGACAAATATGTAGAAAATCTAGAAGGAAAAAAAAAAGGATTCCACACCAACGAGAATAATTTTGATTTACGACTAAGAGAAAATCTCAATATCCAGATGCCTAATCCGTGTGATATGTTAACACAGTACCACTGTCGAAGATATATGATTTATGAAGTGATGACGAGTACAGCTTAAATGCACTTAAGTTTTGTATTCAATGTGCCACAGTATACACAACAGCTTAGAAGTTTGTTATACAATCAGAGATTCTAAAGGGAGAAAAAAAAAGCATCCAAGTAACAAAAAGAAAAACAAAAGATCTTCTGTATCATTTTGACGAATATAAACAAAAGCCTCAACTGTTTGTTTGGATCTGTTGGGTTGGATTCATACTGTCGTGTATGTGTCTCTCTACCCCCCAAAAACAGTTCAGTTTACATAACATAACCGTGGAACACCATTGTCTATCCAGAAGGCATTTTATTAACGGTGTTGTTTCTTCTGTCGATTTACATAGTGAGAAGTTTTTTTTTTTTTTTTGGATTTCCTTCCAACACAACAACGTTTTTTTTTCGGGTCGCTTTGGGGTTAATCCATAAATTTATATAACATTTCATTCACCTCAAAAATGATGCGTTATCTCTTTACCAACCATGAAGGAATAAATAAAAAAAAAATAATAAAATAACATTCAACCGGAGACATTGGTATTATGTGGCATCTCCCCATCTGTTAAACCACCTAAAATGCGCGTTTAATTTGATTCGTTTTTGTTGTCAGTTTTTACCAAAAAAAAAAGAACTGAAGAGTATAAAGGTATGCATGAGTAACCGAACAACAGAATAAAAACATCACAATGAAATTGTTTTTCTTCATATTTCTTCTTTGGTTTGTTATTATGGAAAATTTACTCAGTGTGTCATTGTGTACTGAATGTATTATGGCGATTTGTCTGTTACAACAGAAAAGAATTAATCGAATCACTTTGAATATTATCATATTGGGTAGCAAATTGTTTATGTATGGGGGAGTCATAATTCCAAGTGTAAGAGTTCTGTAATAGACTCACCCCCGGAAAGAAAAACACATGACATGATTGTTTTCTTTTATACGGCTAATAATCCTTTAACGAGTATTACATAAATTATTAAGTGAGCTTAAACAGAACAGCCCAGAAATAATAAATGTTGAATTATGTTTGTGACAGACGGTTTCAGTGTCCATTTGACCTCGATTCAGGTGAATTTTTATTGTTATGATAGACGCACATAACTTTAATGATAGTCCAGACTAACGGAATAATAAACAGACCAAAAGTTATGATTGAATTTTCTTTTTGAAAGTGAAAAAAAGAAAATGAAAATCAACTGAGTGTATGAATAAAAAATTGAATTTAATCATATTCTTATATGTTCGTTTCTATTTGATGAATATCTTTAGTTGTAATGTTATGCTGAAATCAATTTAATATTAGTACGATTCCATTCAATTTGTCAGAGGTTTTTATTCGCTATAGAAGAGTGTATGTAACGGTTACAGAAATACAAGTGAACCTTAAATATTAATGTAGCGGCGAATAAGAATTTTTCATGCAAAATGTTTTTTATTTGTTTGGAGAAGAAAAACGAGAAAAGTTTTGTTTGATAAGAAAATTCGTTTCTTTTTTTTTTTGTATTTTTCTTTGAGTGTAATAGAAGTGAATATATGACTGATGTTTATGTATGGTAGAAATCGTATTTTTTTATGAGATTTAATTCATTTACGATATATTCAAATAATTGAATTGTATAGGATTTTCATGCAATCGATAAAGAATAATGCCATTCCTATTGAAGATTATTATTGAAATATCGTTAAAAATTTGATATTAAATATTATCGTCACTGAATATTGGAAAATCTTAGTCTCACTTCCACCGAATTAAAGATACTATGCGATAGGAAATGTAATATCACAGATGCATTCAACAATTCGTTTATTGAGTCAGTCATCTGGTGTTTATCGATATTCAAGTGTTACCCAATGGAATTTCGTCTACTGTATATAACTCGTTTCCTGATTCAATAATTTCTCTTTTTCTTAAGTTTAACGATTTCTTCACAAGAATGAATAAGAAATCGTGTAATATTTTCATTCTTTTATAATACTTTTCATCGAAATAAAATCAATTTGGATTGGCTTATTGTACAATCTTATTATTAGCAATCCATCTATTTAATAGAGGCAACAAAAAACGCAAAAGAATGGAAGAAAAAAAAACTTTCCAATTTATCATCGTAAAATGTTTTCAATGTGATTTTCATTTATTATTATATCCACTTTATGTTACGTTAAGCCATTGATGTCTGAGGAAAATATATGAAAAGAAAGTTTAGTTTTTTCCTCTTCAATACGAGTGTCTTTTCACGCCTTATATCGACGAAGCAAAAAGCACTACAATTTTCTTCGGTTCATTTGAAAAACTAAAGACGAAATGAATTTATCAGAACATGTTAAAGTACAGAGAGATAAAAATTAAGTGGAAAATTGTTATTAATGAATGAGTTACACGAACGTTATGGTTCTCCATCAAATGCGTGTAAAGAAAAAGTTTTTCTTCGTATTTTTATATTTCTATCGAAAGAGATATTCATGTGCTTAATAAAGAAATTTTTGTTTTTTATTCCATCGATTTCGAATTGATGAAAATGGGAATAATGATACCATTAATGTTAACGATTTAAAAACCGTAAGAAAATCGCAATACGTATTCATTCGATTTTCAACTGTTTCAATATTCTTGTCAAGTAACGCAAAACCGATTTTTATTCTCTTAATTTTTGGGATTTAAGTTTTACAGTGAAAGCAAAGAAACGAAGAAAAAATTGGCAATTGAAAATAACATTACGATGAGATTAAGTATCATCATCTTGGTTTAATAAGACGATCATGTTTATGCTATGTGAAAATATTTGTTATGTTTTGCACATTCGATAATCAGTATGTGGATTAAGTTGAACTCTACTGTATGACTGTAGACTGCCATTGAAAGTATTTATGTGGGGTGTCAGTAGGTGGAAAATGGAAAATGTTCTTGTTCAACAAAAATTGAAATTCGTTCCTTAATAGGATGAGTTTTGTCTCATAAAAGCGGTGAACAAGAGTGTTGACACTGATTTAGTAGTACCAGAACATAAAATGAGCAAGAGTTTAATTGATTTTGTCACATGGAACTTTCGTTTCAATTAGTTTTCTGTGGCTCCTTTTTTTTTTGGTTTTTTGTTCTATGACTTTCACAATATGCTTACAGCTAGGAATAAATTCTTACGGTGTACTAAATAAAAATGAGAAAAGAAACATTCATAGTAGTTGATGTTAGTTTTAGTATGGTATTGGATATGGTAACCACTCAACAACCAGTTCTATTATTTAATTCCATTCTCATTCATTTATCGCCATAATCACTTAATGACCACAGTCCTTTTGATTCGTTCAATGGTTATACTGAAATACAGAACAAATCCCCGTGATGAGTTGAGAAATGGCAATTTCCAACATATGGCTTGATTGACTTAATAAGATTACGATTATTCGATGTATTTTCTTCTTTGGTTTGGGGGTGGTAAAACTTATTACAGCATTATCAGTGTAATTATCTCCATATTATGAACTGAATAACGTTCTATGATCTGAACATTATTAGAATCAGTTGTGTATGTTGGCCAATAAACCATTCAAAGAAGAAATTATTAAATGAAACGGTAACTCTCTCTCTCTTGTTCGTCCTTTCGGTATTTGTGTGACAGTGCGTTTGGAGTGAATATCGTAATGAATTTGTATCTTTTATTCCGCTTCCGTTATCTCGATGTCCAATAATACCATACAAATTCAATTATGTTATTCCTTCATCCGTTTTAGGTTCATATCGGGAATCATAAATATGAGAATCAGCATTGCGAAGAAAATTTCTTCTCCTTTGGTTGAATAACAAAAACGAAAAATATTAAATAGTAAAATGGTTCTTTGGAATTTCAATTCTGTTTCGTGTTTTTTTTTTCTCTTTATTCGGCCGTTGAATTGTGAAATTACATTTTCATAGAAATCTTATATAAGCAAAAAGTTTCATTTTCAATTAATTTAAACGTGAAACAGGATAAAAGAGATATAAGAGGAATACAATTATGCCATAATATGCTATGCTAAGCCATTTATAGTTCGCATATTCGTTTCTTCTAGTGATCATCTTTCTATACGGTTGGTTATAGATGAAAAACTTTTTAGTTACGCCGTTGAATTTTCATTCTTATAGTTATGAACGTATCGGTGGTGGAATGATTTTCTGTGTGGAATAATCAGTGAAAAAGAAAATTTCATCATTCTTATTTGTGGTGCTGCGGGTGGATGATAGACGAATTGTATGTGGGAGTGAAAGACGGTAGAAAAGTTTTTGATTTCCTTCTTATAGTTAACTTTTTTTTCTTTTATTTCCTTATAGTTTCATGCAATAAAATTCATGATTTATTCAATATGACTTGCCGATGGACTTAAATTTAACGTTAATCCATTTTGGCTAATTTTCTTTTAAAAGATTTTCTGTTTTATTTAGGTGGGTTGAATGTCGGATATGTTGGTATACTTTCCTTAAGATAACCAATTGAGGGTAGTTTATGTAGGCGGTATATTATTTCTTTTAATAAGACCTAATCAGATTGAGCCAGATAATCTGATTATTTCGTTAAATTATAATATAATTAAATAGTTTACTTTCATTGTTTCCATAAAACGGTTTAATTTAATTCAATTAGTTTGTTTGAAGTTCAGATTTTAACGCTTAGATCTATATTGTTTTATTATATCAGAAATTATGAATGGTAACCAATAACCAATATTATTTGTACAGTTAAATGCAGATAATTGATACAATTTAAGTGAAACAAATAAGAAGTGATTGTTTAATAAAATCTTAACGCAATGCAGTGTAATATAATTGAATTATTGATGTGCTATACTTAAAATTTAAGCGTTAAAATCAATTGATTTGTAAATCAACCATGCAAATTTAACTTTACATTGTTTACCATTTTATGTTGTAGTTTGAAATATACCGGGGTTTTAGCATCATTTATCAAAATATTTAATTATGAAAACTTTTCAACTTGCAATAGCTAAGAGATAAGAAATTCAATTTAAATAAAACGTCAATAAACTGAAATATCAAGCTGACCAAACGATCATGTTTTAAATTTTCGTATTTGACTGGTGTCCAATTAATGCTAAAAACAGTCCCCTTTATTTATTCATGAACCATTAAATATTGAAAATATTGAAGGAGAGACTTTCATTAATTATCTTATCAGACTAATTAAAACTGATGAAAATGTTCAGCAATCCATAAGTTCATTGACCGTTAAATTAAATTGCTACATTTATGTTGAACATTATTGGTTAATTCATATGGATAAATTCAATCCATATCAAATGAGAAAATGAAATTTAAGAGCCATAATAAACAATAGTTTTCTCTTGGTATTCTATAACAATAATCGGACTAAAGGTGAACCTTTTCATGCAATATCAACGGGGGGATTTTATTCATTATACTGGTTCAAATGTCCCGTACAGTGATTTTAAACATTATGCGAATTATTCATCAATTTAATAAACGTTCATGTTGTTGCTGTTTACGGTAAATATGTTCAACAATTTTTCGGTTATAAAAAAAAGTGGTGTACTTTGTATAACATCAAAAATAATTTTCAATTCTATTTACTCCAACGATAAAGTTCATCCAACAAGTTCAACATGTATGAAGGGACCACATAAAAAAGCGACACAAAGTCCATACAAAGAAAAAACTAAAAATCACTAACTGGATTTGCTGTAAAACTCTCATTCAATTCTAATATTTTCAGTCTGAATTACACCAACTGGATTCAATGTTTTTTTTTTTTTTTTGCTTTTTAGTTCATAAACCTTGAAAATGAACTTATAAAGCTCAATTGAGAAAATGCACCACTAAAGCGCTTTAGGTGAAAGAAAAAAGAAAATTTTCCATGGAATCGTTTACCAAAAGTGTTGGAGTAATAATCTTTTATTTTTGTTCACGTTAGTTTCGTCAATTTTCTAGATTTTTTTTTTTCGTCGTTTTTCATGTTCCACTTCACTTTGAGACTTGCAAATACCCACAACGGTTTTCAAGTGAACATGAAATTCTTAAAGTTCCAAACATTCAATTCCTTCGACATTGTTTACCAATGACTTTCTAAGAGTATGATGTGGGATTAAAATTTTAGTAGAAAAATGGAAATGTTTACCGGTGAAAAGTTTTCTATTTTTTTCACAGACACAAATCATAACGAACAACGGATTTTGATTCAACATTGGTTGATTGCAATCAAACATTTTTCCACTATAATATTCATTGAATTTAATTTAATTTTTCACCGATTTAATCAGTTTATTATTAATAAATATTTTTATATTGCAATTAAGTTCTTTTGAAATAAATAATTCTTAACGATAACAGGTAAAATTCAATTTCATCAATTGTTTTTGATTCAACATTTGATTTGAATTTCATGTTATTATTTTTCATGATATCGAAATTAAAATAAAAGCTTATGCAACAGACATACGTCGAATTAAATAATATTTTCCATATAATATTGATTGGAAAATTGTGTTTATAGAAAGTGTACAAAATGTACAGTATAGAAAAAACGATGAAAACAATAATGTGTAACCATGAATATTAAATTGAATGTTATTGACACTCATATCAAATCACCTTTCAATTGATTTAAACCACCTTCAAAGGTGTTGAGGAGTTCTGTATCACTAAATATAAATTTTGATTGGTTGTACATGAATATTGGAGTTTTGTTAGTTTTTTTCAGTACTTCTATTTCGAGTCGATAACAACACTTCGGTATACACCTATTAATCACGTCTGATTAAATTGCAATAGGCGCTTGAAATCTGAATATTTGGTCGTAACACGATGACATAAAAAATTTACATATTCCACTTTATTGTGATTTATTTGATTGAACTTTTTTTGTTCGTTTTGAGTTATTTGTTAAACGATTACGTTTATTGTAAAGAGTCTCGGTCCATTTTCAAAACAATTTTTCTGTGCGTTTTAAATTCAAGTGTCTCTTCAATTGATTGATAAACGCATTCCGTTTGACGGGCAAAACCGTTTAACAACAAAATTTTTTTTTATTTTAGCCAACAATAGTGTTTGGTATGTACATTTTCAATGATTTTGTAACACCCGGTGATCAGTTACATATTGTGTTCTAAATGACTGTTACAAATTTCCAAAGTTTTATTGAATAATTTTACTTTTTTTTCCCCGTATGTGATTACGAATCTAAATTGGCCAATTCTGATATTGAATTGACTTTTGTATGTGCAATTGGGTCCAGGTGATTGATGTTGGAAAACAACAATCGACAGGTTAATAATTCACTTTTCCTATTGACATGGAAATCATTGAACGTTATTGTTTCTCAACATTATGGTGGCCAAATGTCAATTACATTTTTCATTTTCTGTATTTTGGTATAAAACGGCTGTACCGTAATGGCAATATGATCCTTTTGAATTCAATTTGTATTATTTTTTGGCGCCAGCATAACGTTTAAATATTCACAGCTTTTTATAGAAAATGGGGAGAAATGGCAATTTAATTGCAATTCTCATATTAATTCAAACCAGTCATTTGTTTGTACATTAACTTCTTTTTTTTTTTTAAATAGAAATGTAATTATCATGTTTAATTGAAAATAAAGAAAGAAACGGTAAACTGTAAACATGAAGTTTAATAGAAAAACTCAACGGAATAAGAAAATAAAAAAAAATAAACAAATTGATGGTATTTTAAAAGTGGATCAATAACTATAAAATTGACTAAGATAATGGACTTTTTAACAAGCATCTTCACTCTAAAATAGAAAAATAACAATTAACGTTTGGTGTCAGTTACTCGTAGTTGAAAGTACTTGAGTAGCTAGTAGTAGTTCATCTAAGGAGAGTGTGGGAATATTAAAGTCAGTCGCGACTTTATTTGATCAGCTTGGCGTATTATTATTGTTTTTTTTATTTTATTTCTACTTGGCCAATTCAATTAGAACTGGAGAGAGCGAATCACTTGAGAAACGTGACAGTTGAGATATCATCCCACTTGAATAGAACAAAGAAATAATTCAATAATACAAAAGGGAAAGAAAGTATTCCATCATAAGAATACTTTAAAGAGAAAAATCTTTAAGAATTCACGTAATTGGGAATTGAAATGATGTTTCATTACCAATTGAAATGATGGATTATCCAATTGAATTTAACCGCTAGACTGGAACAAATTTAATTCCAATTAATTAATAGTATTACACTATTTTTGGAATCAAATTTAATGAATTATTAGCAACTTATTCATTTTAATTCTCTGATTTTCTTACTTATTTGTTTTATTCGTTTAATTACAGAGTTCGGGTGGAGTATTACGTGAACGAGAATACATTTAAAGAAAGACTGCAATTATATTTTATTAAAAATCAGAGATCAAGTGAGTGAATATTTTAATTAACATTAAACATGTGTGAACATTACAAGTAATTTAAAAGAGAAAAATTAATGACATTATTGTTACTCTTGTATGAATCGAAGAGAAACAAAATAATAATTCTTCTTACAATACAAGAGTAACGTGGAATAAATTCTGTAACACTTTATGGTGAAGTGACTGAAACTTAACTTCACTGTCTCCCAGAACCAAAAAAAAAATAGAAAACTTTTCTTCACATTCAATAAATTTTCTTTTCATGACTGTCTCGATGTGTTTTTTCGCTACCCTCAATGTATGGATACGACCTATTCAACTTAATGTAATGTTGGCTTTGGGGGTGATATAAAAACAATTCAACGGTTGTTTTTATGTTACACATAACATGGATTATTAAAAATCATATGAATGGCCAATTGGATTTATATTCAACTGAATTATACAACTGATTCAAATGGAATTTATATTCATTTATTTTTATTTTATTCGTTTGATGCAATTTAAACGACGATTTTCGTTTTCGCTACACTTTTATAATGGAATGGATTTGATACAATAAAACCAGGTCTCCGAATACGAATAGCAAATTTATTTTTTAAATTACTAACATGCGCTTTATACATATTACGTGTTGTAACGGATACGAATCCAACATTTTCAACATGGTAAGTGGTCAACATTTTCAAGAATTGCTCTTATTTCTGTTTAAATTAAAAATTAATTTCTTTTCTGTTGTACATTTTCATTTGGGTATCATTCAACTGTATGATCTATGGATATGGATGATGGAAATTGAATTGAACAGTTATGGATGTACGGTTGGAAATAAAACAGCATTTCTAATATCAGCCAATTTAACAGAAGAGGCATTTCAAGAGAATCCGATTATCAATTGGGATGCCATCTTATGGGTCAATCGACCGATCGAATTATGGGCCGTTCAATTAGTATTAGCAATCGTTTCACTAATCGAAGCACTTTTGTTAACATATTTAGGCTATAAGGTAATCACAACATCCATATAATTAATTTACACGTTGAATTGTAACACGATATAAGGATCAGATTACATTAACAGATAGAAATCTGATTGACCGGTAATGAACTAATCCGATTCTAACACCGTATTTTTCGGTATTTCTTTTTTTTCTTTTCATTTCTTTATTTATAGGGAAACATATGGCAACAAATTCTATCATTTCATTTTATTCTAGAACTCGTTACGACAATACCGTTCGCATTGACAGTGAGTATTCAATTTTAGAAGAATTTTTTTATTGTAATTTTAAGAGTTTTGGAGAGAATACTGCCCCAATTGTGTTATGTGCACTTGATTGTTTATCCCCCAAGTTTCATAGTGTTTCATTTCATCCATCAACAACGAATATTGTGTGTACTTTATAAGTTAGGAGTTTTATCAAATATTTTGTTGAAAATATTTCCGGTAGTTTAACAATATCCTAAAGCTGTACGAAAACTCATACCGGAATAAATCGTAAACAGCAGGAAGAGAATTGATATCATAACTGATGAATTTCATAGTAAACCCAAATAAAAGAATAAGAAGAATCATCAAATAGATTCGGGAATATCTCAATATTTCATTTTGTTATTTGAATGATATTTTAACAGGAAAAAGGAGATACTAAAGTGAGATAGATCTATCATACGAATACCCATATGTGTAATCGAATGCTCTCCCCTTTTAAAAACATTAGAAATTATTATTTTTCCGGAATCATTGCTGTACGTAGTCAATAGATGAACTATGGATTTGAAACAAAAACATCATTAGTGTTTGAGTCACGAACCAATCATAATCTCATTCAATAGAGATTTAATACGTTTCCATTCTACCACTACCATATCTCATACCAGAAAAGGAAACTGATCTCTTTCTATTTGGTTGTTGAACAATTTGAACAAGTAAAAGTCTTTAAGTGAAAACGATATTAGATCCCTAATGGATTCAGTTACTTCAATTTTCTTCGTCTTTTTGATGACGTTTTGTTCTGTGTTACTTTGGTTTTTTTTTTTTATTTTTTGATTTAAAACCCATTATTCATTATTTCCTGATCCAGGAAAAACAAAATCCCATCATTTCACCTGATTGTAAAAGATGGATTTGTTTACAACTGTATCTGATGGTGTATTTAGTTTTCTTTAAGTTCCTGTGTGTGGTGGCAGTGAATACAACGGATGAGTTACAAATGTGATACGAATTTCTAATGTTCCACAACTATTTAGGAATAAATGTTAAGAGAATAACCAAAGAAAGATCAAATCTATAACAATCCCTCGTGTGTGTGTATCTTATAAGATTCATACGAATTGTATGATTGTTATTACATAAACATTAACTACATAAATGTTCAACATTTCCTAATTTCCTTTTTGAATTAGATTTTCAAAAGCGATTTATTCACACATAACCTTTTCATTTTTCGGGTTACTTCCTTAGAGTCACTTTTAGTATCACCTCCCTCACAAGTCTTACTAAAATGTTGTAATCGAAATGATCTTACCAAAGTGCAGTGAACATGAAAATCAATGATTTTATAACTGGAGGGGGCACATAGAATTCACATATTTATTCTCCTTTCGGTATAGTTAGTCCCGTTGGTCCAATACTTTAATTTTACCTTTCCTATTTTATCACATTTAACTGACACGAATTAATACAATAAAAATCAAGATATTCTGTATTACATATGTTTATATTTCGTTTAATATCCGTTACAAATTCAATGTATTTCTTCTTCTATTTTCAAAATAGATATTATGGCCTCCCATGAGACATTTATTTATCCCTGTATTTCTAAATTGTTGGCTGGCAAAACGTTCATTGGAGAATATGTTTGTAAGTAAAATTTTATTCTTATAACTTTTTTGTGTATGTTCTTTTTCACCTTTATGTAACTGCGTGTGTAGGTAGTGAATAAATGCGTTCATGAACTTAGGAAGCAAATAAACTCTTACGATGAGAGAATAAAATACTGAATGTATGACGATGTGTGTTCTGATTTTATTCGATTTAAATTAGCAAACAAGCATAAGCTTTCAATCCCCATTAGACTATTATTCGTTTGTGCTTTTTAGGTTTTGCTTGATAAAGTGGTCGATAATATATGAACGGTAGATTCAATTGGAAAATACCGGAAAATTGGCTTTTAAAATATTAATTCAATAACACAATTTACCTATAAAATCAATTTTCTTTAATGTTTTCATTTTATTTTGATGCTCTATTGTTAGCCATATTCAAAATAGCAATACTCTCATAAATATTAATTTCGTTTTAACAATTAATTAGTGCTATTCGTTTTTGAATATTTTTGTAGGTATATGAAATATTTAATAAATATTGAATTGAATAAATGCATTTATTCATACCAATAAAAAATAGGTTAGTGAACTCTCGTTATTATTTTCCACTGTACCAGTGACATCTAGTTGATTTTGGTATATCACCTGGAGCATAATTGTAACGAGAGATCACTAAGGTAACAAAATTCCATTTGAATAATTGATTCTTATTTCTTGTAAATTTAATAGAATGATCTTCATCGTGCCATGCAAAAATCCCAATCGGCGTTATCACAACAATTGACAATATTATCAGCCACACTGTTATGTTTAGTGTTTACCAGGTAAATATTACATAAATTAAAGTTTTTCTTTATTTTAAATTGAATTTTCCACTCAATATAACAAAAATAAATGGCGGGTGTGTATGAATGGTAATTAAATAATATCATTTAATTACAAATGAATAAAACACCAGAACTCCTTTGAATCGTGTTGAAAATTTTTTGCGTGTTTTTATGAAATCATGAATCTGAAACTGTATGGCACTTAATTTTATTAAAACATGAATTATAAATTAACTAAATGGGACGATACACACGTTTAATATTGTAAAAGTAACCCTTTTCATCTATTCCACACATAATAAAGGCCAAGGCAAAGAAAAAAAAAACGACACTCATTGAAAATAAAAGAAAAACTATACAGTTCAGTAACGACAAACAAGTACAGACAGAAGAATAAAAAAACAGAAGAAATTTACATTAATTACTTTCGTGGTCGACCTGAAACATAATAGCGATTAATAATGTGGTGTTAATATGCCTTTTATATATGAGACCCATAAATGCAATGTATATTATATTCAACACATTCCACACCATATAATTAGTGTTGAAATTACGGTCTTATGAAATTACACGATCAAGATGCAATCAAAGAATGGGAAAATTTAAAAGGATTTCAAATTGAATGTAACACATTACTACTAACAGAAGGAATCGAAACAACAAGAGAATTTTCATCTAGTGGTTTTCCAAATTGGTACGTGCTGGTACACCAATCAGTGGTTGTAACAATTGTTTTTCAATTCGCTATCCACATTAACTACAGAGACCCATAGTATCGATACTGGAGGCATACAAGTGCCATAAGATAGCATCACACGATGGACACAAATAGACAAGAGCTATTTGGATAGAATAAAAACCACAAAACTGGTCATCTCTATGGAGAATGTTTATAAAATATCGATTACAGCCACAATATTTGTTGTTCTCTTGGGATCAATAAAACCATTTTCCATAAGTTTCGTTGTTATAGTCCTCCTAGTATTAGTCTGAATCAATGCCATACCGTTGACTAGATGAAAATTGACCAACTAAAAATGGTGGCATAAACACTGGGAACGAAAATAATAGCAACGGTATGAAAATAAACAGCGTATTCTCCATTTGTTGTCTAATCCAATGGCAACAAAAAAAGAATACCAAAACGAAAGATATCAAAATGATCATTGAACAATCCTCCGATTTTATTTTTTTTATTTTGGTTAAGATGAAAGTGTCCATTGGAGCCAATCTATTGTTGTTCAATCCACTATACAATGATGGACATAAATGAATAAAATAATAAAACTGTAATTGGAAAAATTATATGACCAAAATGGAGAAAAACCCCAATTTTTTTCTTGTTTTGTTTGGTGGAAAAACTGTAAAGAGAATGGACATTTATTCAACATTTAATGACTAGAAAATTATATTGGTTTCACCATCATTCAACACTGAACGACAGTTAGAAAAGACAAAAAAAACATCATGAGAAAATAACAAGAAGTTTAATAACACATTTAATTCCATTACTTTATGTAATGGATTTCGGGGGGTACTTGGATCAGTCGGTAATCATAAACTTAGTAGGTAGAACAACGCAACACCAATTCTGGTACAATTCCATAAAAATCCCAAAGGGGTTATTGACTTAAACCATTCAGCATTGAAGGTTTGCAATTTTTTCTTTATTGTAACGACAGTTTTACTTAATAATTCATGATAAAATCAAAGTACGATATAATGAAGAGTTTTATTCAACCACTAAGATAAGAATTGATTGTAGATTCTTTTAATTCATTGAGACTCATGATACTTGTGTAAACCGTTGAATTATTCAAATACATTAGAGTAGTTTTAATTATGAAGTTAAAATTACATTTTCCTATTGACTTTATAAAATAAATATTTTACATATTTAATATTAATTTCATTTTTAATTTTTATATTCCAGCGTTTGTGGTATACAACATTTTCAACGAGCTGGCCATCGTCATTTGAATTTATTTCAAAGTACATATTATGTAGTTGTAACATTTTCAACAGTTGGTTATGGTGATTTTGTGCCCGATATATGGCCATCACAACTTTATATGGTCATCATGATTTGTGTTGCTCTAATTGTATTACCCACACAGGTAAGCAGAATAGACTTATAGTTCAATAGTCTAGGTGTAGCATGTTATATATGAGAAAATTCGTAGGGAAAACACAAAGTTTTCTTATAAGATAGATCGGAAATAAGAAAAAAAAAACAGCTGAACTAACTATTCAGTAAAATAAAAGTTTGAAATAACACAAACTTGTTATATGATTCAATGGAGACTTGGCAACCGAGTTAACTATGTAGGACAAGAGACACAAAAAAAAGTAGAAGTAACACGTCTAACTATTGGGTGTTTAATCATTCTTGTGTTTTTGATGTTGAGTGGGAGTGATGTATAACGGGGCGGCTCGGTTTTTTTTTTTTTCATTTTGTTGTAATACATTCAACGGTGATTGCATCTACGGTTACAACAAATTTTATTTAAAAGGTAGAATCATTATTCCTGTAGAAAGGGTGATGGATGAATATGAGTTATTCATTCTATAATATGACGAGACATTGCTTTTTCGTCTATGGCTAGTTATCATATCATTAATCATAATTTCATTTATGTACGGTAGCTACATATTGTTTCCTTGTTCATATTATGATATGTTACCAGTTTATGGTATTCATTGAATGGTTTTATTCAAACGGACATAGAATTCGAAATAATATAATTTTTTGTTTTCGCTTTAACTAATAATTCAAATGTTCTTTTCTATATTTTGGTGTCATGGGAATCAAGGACTGACATACAACTAACCATAGCAAAGTATAAAACTTTTCTATTTCGTTTTTCTTCTGTTCCAAAATTACATTACAAATAAAAAATGGGAAAAAATTGTATGTGTCATTTCTCCCACAGGGAAATTGAAATTTCAAATAAATTTCTACGTTGTGTATCGTATGTATTTTTTTATATTTCTTGTATGTCTCTTCATCGTTACAGTGAAGATAATTTCATCGATTAATTATTCATAGATTTGTACCAATTTTACTTGATTAAAAAGTACAATTGAAGGCCACTGGAGACCTATCTATGGCTCGACAAGAACAAATTGTATTCAGTTACTTCACTGGTTATTATTTTTTTTTGTTAGTCAGTTAGCACCAACTGTTGTCCTTCCCGTCATATTGTATTTGACCCAATGGATCGGTTGTCATAATCACACAATGTTACGATTAGTGTGGGCTGTGTATGGATAGAAAAATACTCTCCTAAATGTATTGAAGATCTAAAGGAGAAGTTTCTTTCAGCATTTTAAAATTCATTACAAATGCCAGGGATAATAAACGAGTTTAAAATTTAATTTTCAGCAATGACCTGGTTGGTTAGTCAATAAAATTCACCTCAACCTTTTCCAGTGTTTCAATCCCGATTAATACACTGAATATTAACATGGACTAATTCATCATTATGGGGATGCTTTTCCTATTTTGTTTCTAATGAATTTTAAACGCAATGTATTATCCTATTGAATTTACTTTAAGTTTTTCTTATTATCGGGTCATCCACTCGAAAATATGAAATATACAAGAACTCTTGCAAAAGACACATTTCAAGTGAATTCAATTCACTGTTCTAAGAATCGTGAACCTAAATCTCTAACTAAAGTGAAGAAAATTTTCCATTTCGTCAATTATGAATACATAAACTTCTCTGTTACATTAATTAAATCATTTTTGGGTGGATACTCAATCTTTTATAATTTGCTTCACTTAAAATTTTTGTGTAATACAAAATTTTATTTGTATGAATCGGTTGTATATAAAATGTATTTTACAATGTTACTTTATTAAGACATTGAATTGAATTTGGCGTATCAAAGTGGTTCCTAGAGCAATCCGAACTAACATAATAAAATCAAGAGGTTAATTTCCATCACTTTCCTTTTTTTTGATTCGCTTGTGTCGGGGTGTCAACCCTAAGAAGAAAAAAATTTCAAGACATTTTAAGGTGGAATTCTAATGGCAAAGTTGTTTCACCACACACTCGTATCAGATGATTGAAATTGTAGATCAGAAGAATGAGATGTTTTTTCGGATGATTTGATTGACTACTCCGGTGTAGAACATACCCAACAATATTTTCATTTGGGAACACAAAATTTTTAGCATGGGAAAGGTTAATACATAAAACAGTTGAAGCAAAAGAGTGTTAAGTGCTGTTCAATAACTTCTATTGAATCCGATTATTATATTGATGCCATATAGATTGATTCGGTATTTGCTATAGGAAACTTTCAAATGAAAATTCTATAGATCTTTCGTATAAGATAGACACAAAAAAAGACGATATGTAATTTAATATCCTCCACTTATTTAATTCCATGCAATTGATTTTAAGTTACATTGTGTCTCAATGTGGCTGATTTGTTCTACATTGAAACAGTGTTGTGCTGTTATATTTTGATATTCTTTAGAAATGGTGTATTAAGAGTACATCGTATATAAACCAATTACAAAACCCAGTGTTATTAAGAGTGAATACCTCATACCAGAGAGATGTTAAGAGTTTCATATTTTTTTTTTTATTTTTAATATACCAAGTGCATTATGTTACGCTTTTCTCTATTAGATTTATTGTGGGCGATCATGGTTTTGTGTTGAGCGGGTGGCGGGTGATGGCAAATGAAAGAAATCGATATAAATATAAGCAACTTAGTTGGAGAATTTAATTAAATCAAGTGGTCCATTAATATTGTAACTCTTTTGATATTTAATGGAGAACCATTTTAGAGCCTTCTAAGTTCAATGAAGTTAACAACTGAGATCATTTTCTTCCGTTCTATCATTTTGGTATGAATAAAATCACAAGCCTTTTAAAACTTTTCAGTTTTTTGTTATCAATTCGTTTTTGGGATAAATCATGTTTTCTTTGGGAAATATAACAAAATTTTAGTATCCTCAGTTTTGGCGGTTCATTGAGCTTTAATGCGGTTATCAATTCAAACGATATAATACCGTGGGAGAATATTCTTTTTGATAGAAAATTTACATAAAAATTTTATTTCGTTTGATATTGAAATTATTAAGTTCTACTTTGAAAATTTTCTGTTATTTCTATTCACCTTAAACATCCATCAAGCATTTGACTTTATATCTTTTTGATGAGAGAACAAAATACATCCGAACAGTGTCAGACGAAAGGAATTGGTAGTTTTTATGTTTTTCTTTTTGGGTTTATTTAACTATTCACTCATATCGAAATCGCATCACTCAAAATACAAGAAGAAACGTAAAGAAATGTAATTCAACTGTAATTTGAATTTACGATCAACTCAATGGGGTTTTCATGGCTCCTTTTTATTTTACATTTGTCTACCACATTTTATTCTCAAAAAATTTAATTCGAATTTTTTTTTCTTTTTATGGTACATCAAACCACTGACAGTTTGAGCAATTAGCATTCACCTGGATGGAACGACAAAAATTAGGTGGTAGTTATTCATCACATCGTGCTCAAAGTGAAAAACATGTTGTGGTCTGTTCAACAACATTGCATGCAGACACAATTATGGATTTCCTTAATGAATTTTATGCTCATCCGTTGCTACAAGACTTTTATGTTGTACTGTTGAGTCCAATGGAATTGGATGCAACGATGCGAATGATACTTCAAGTACCAATTTGGGCCCAAAGGGTTATCTACATTCAGGTGAGTTTGTCAAGTAAAAAAATTTTCCTCAACAATACTTAATGGATTTTTAGTAACTCGTGATTGGCGGGATTATGAATTTCCATTTTGATGCCTTTTGAGTGTTACGACTACAGCATAAAAGAATTCGTCATTTTGGTTGGTTTTTAACCGAAAAAAAAACATCTTTTCGTTTGTTGTTGAACATATTCGAAGAAAAAAGTATAATCTAAATTTAGTTTAATGCAACATTGAGTTAGAATTGAAGAATAGCTTATATGATTTCTATTCAAGATGATCCCAAAAAGTCATCCGAAAGGAAAATTTTCTGATTTAAAGGTACAGTTCAGTTGTAGATAAAGAATTCCTATGATGAACCTTCGTTTAAAATGAAATGTTATTGGAATTTCATCAACCATACAGGAGCTTTTGTTCGGTTACAACTGTAACCTTTTTTTTCAGTTGAATTTAAAATTAAAGTATAATACTGATGGCCTAGATTCAGTGTATCAAAGTCCCTTACTATACTCAGTTCAATCAATTATGAGCTGTCATACATAAATAGAATTATTTGGTTTCTTTTTTTCTTATTGTGGAATTTTTTCCCCATATAACCAATTCCGAGGTTGAGTAATCAATTGACCGAAAGAAATTTCATTGAGATCGACCAAAAAAAAAGTAAGAAATGGAAATAAATCGGAAAATTTGAAATTCCAAGTAACCACTTGAATAGAAGTTACCCTCCTAAACCGATGTAACAATCAGAAACAGATCTACTTATTGCTATGGAATAAAGATGAAGATTTCTTTTTTACGTTTTCTTTTGATTCTTTCACATTCCAAAAATTTTGAAGAAAAGCTTCATGTAATGGTTAAGTAATTCGTATAGATGCACGTGAAGATTATCAATTGTTATTGTATACGCTTGTGATATTCATAATCAATGGTTCAATGCTCACCACCTCTCCAAATATGAACCTCTCTAATAACGGTCAAGTATTAAATCCGTTATAATCAAATGTTTACTTTTATTTTTTCTCTTTTTACCGCAACAATCGAATTATTCAACATTGGATTTTAACACTTAGGGATCCTGTTTAAAGGATGGTGATCTAGCAAGAGCTCGTATGAATGAAGCTGAAGCATGTTTTATATTGGCAGCACGTAACTATGCTGATAAAACAGCTGCCGATGAGCATACGATATTAAGGTCATGGGCTGTTAAAGATTTTGCTCCAAATGTGCCACAATACGTTCAAATATTTCGGTAAGTTCAATTCTAAATTCGATATTTTATTTAATATATTTTCAATGCAAACAGATTTAAGTAAATCAATAGAAAATTACCCATAAATGATTATGTGTATAATCCATAAGTAAAACAAAAGAAATTTTCAAACTCATAATATGGAAAACATTCAACTGTTTACATTTAATTGATGTTTGTGTTTTCTTTTTCTTTTTATTTGAAAGTTTATACATTGATATCATTATGATTAGATTCAAATACCTGAAATTTTATTCATCTGTGGTATTCAAGGTTTATAGTATACACATAAAGATGATTTAAATTAGAATTTTGTAGAAACCGTTTAACATTATATCTGTGCATTGAAAATTATTCGTATTGTTGAACATTGAAAGATTATCTTAGACATAAACATTATCAATATTCAATATTTGTACATTGTCTTTTGCATTTTATCAATTTTCATATATTCTATCGTTCGATTTGGATTTTCACATCGATGTTTGACTATGGAATTATCTATGAAAAATGATGAATCTAAAATTTCTCTTATGAACGGTGGAATTTAAACACTTATTCTGAACTGTAATAACTTATAGACCGGAACATAAGATTCATGTTAAATTTGCTGAGCATGTTGTGTGTGAGGATGAATTCAAGTATGCACTATTGGCGAATAATTGCACATGTCCTGGCGCTAGTACATTGGTAACATTACTGTTACATACATCACGAGGCCAGTAAGTATTTGAAATATCGTAATTGAATTTTCCATTGTAGGAATTTTTATGGGATGAGTTGGGAAATTGAACGAACTATTTTGGTTGGTTTGATGTATTCACATTCAACAGAATATTTGGTTATAAATAAAATTGCAACATAATGAATATATTACGGTCTTATGCTAATAGCAATTTTCCATTCAAATAGAATTTAATGATGATCATTCGTATTGTTTGTGGGTGTCAATCGTGGATTCAAATAAAATCAAATAATAAGCCACATGGATTATGGAATTAATCGGAAATCAAATAGAACCGCACACTGTCAATTTTTGATGGTTTTATCAGAATTGACTAAACAACAATTCATTATTAATTATCCATTTAAATTGAATTCAACAGGCTATTTGTTAATAGAATTTTCAGCTTTTTATTAAATTTCAACAGTTGAAATTAACAATGAATGTTTTTAATTCATTTCACAGAGAAGGTCAACAATCGCCTGAAGAATGGCACCGTTTGTATGGTAAATGTTCTGGAAATGAAATCTATCACATCATATTGGGTGATAGTCGATTTTTTGGTGAATATGAAGGAAAAAGTTTTACATACGCCAGCTTTCATTCTCATCGAAAGTAAGTTTTGTTATTGAAACATTTTTTTAATTAAAAAATTATAGTTGATACGTATAGGCTAACAATGATTCAATGTAGTGTTTAATGCATCATGCAACTGACATTCTAGTGTATCATTAAACCAAACAATATCTGGATAATAAAAATAAGAATATGTTTTTCTTAACTTTTCATATACAAAAAGAGAGTGGTAAAAGGTATGGAATTTAATTATCTATAAAGATGAATAATATAGAGAAGGTGACGCTTTATCAAATTTAATTTTGTTATGAAAAAACATATTTTCATAATCATAACTTTGTATGATGACAGTATGTGATGAAAAACTCATATCCCTAACCATATTAATAAATTTGTTTTCATTTAATCTATTGTAATTAGTTGTTAACATGTTGTCAGTCAAATGCCAAGGTAAAAATTTGATAGAAGAACCATTGAATTATTTTGGCGGTAAATTTCTATTATGAAATTCATTTGGAACTTTCCGTTCAACAAAGTGTTAGACAATTTTTTTGTTCGAAGAGACACAGATTGGATAAAGAGTTCAACAAGGTTAATCGAAAGAAGTGTGTAGAGTCATTGAAGAGTTACATAGTAATGTGTTCCACATGGTTTCTATGAAATATTGATGTTGAGTTATGAGTAAAATCAACAGGAACCAAATGAAAAGAGTCATGTGTTAGCTTTCTTTTTATTATAATCGTTTGTTTGTTAAAGTTATTATGGTGAATTGAAAATTTTCTGGCTTCAATGCATTCTAGTATTTTATGAGTCACATAAACTTTTAGAAAAGATGTAACCGACACAATTATGTCATATTACTTTTGATGCACCATCAACATTGAATCATCTTTTTTAAACTTAAAAGAACTATGTGAAAACAGTGCATTGGAATTGTAATTCATACGTGATATCATTGGAATTTTCATCAAATTTTCCTTTTAACATTTTCATTGCTTTAAACTCTACCAAATGGATGATTCACATAAATATTTTTCCATCAAACGTTACTTATGCCTGAATTTTATTATCACTATGTGTATCATTCGATTTGTTATCAAATAACACAATAGAAGAAATGAATTGTTGACGGTCGTTTTATTAAATAAACAACATAATCATATTGTTTTGTTCTATTTACAGGTATGGGGTAGCATTGGTTGGTGTACGGCCAGCTGAATTACCCGAATTTTATGAAGACACGATTTTATTAAATCCTGGGCCACGACATATCATGAAAAAGGATGATACATGTTACTATATGAGTATTACAAAAGAAGAAAATTCAGCATTTGTGGTTAACCAAAATCAAAGTACAACACCCGATCAACCGAAAGAAGGTATGCTGAATTGATTAAGTCAATAATGTTTTGTGCTAAAAATTTATTTTTAGCCTTTTTTCCTCCCCCTTAAAACCCCATCTTCAATATAAAATTGTGAATTACAATGAAAAGAAAACTAAGTGATTCCTAGTCGCCTAGTTGTGTGTGTGTTTTTATCATGCATTTGAGTATAACAATTTTGGCCCATAAAATCAAGAAAATACAGTAAATGTAACAGTGTTTGGACACATTCAATGTTTACTTTCGTGCTATTCGGTTGTATTCACATCTCTATCTTATTTGATATTTCATTCTTATATGTGTTCCATTTAGTTTCGAGTTTTCTTGAATTATTTTTTTTTTGTTTTCTTAATATCACTATGGTTTTGCTATTTACCATTCAATATGGACCAAAGTGCAAAGTTCAAGATCTCATCATTGTTTACTTAGACGTGTCCTTTCACACATATTCAATCTGTATTCATACACGTTTAAGTCTAATGTGTCTCTTATCCTTTATGTTTTTTTATTATTTGGTCGTTTCGTTAAATTTTCTTATTTCATTTCAATTTCATAAGATTTTCTTCTGTTTTGTCAAATGTCTTAGCAGTTTCACATATTTTATATTTGTATTCTATACTAAAATACCGTGTAATGTGTTAAATGTATTAAATTTTTTGTGGGTATCAAAAAGAAAGAAAGAATTTTACACTAAACAAATATAGGCAATTTACCAATTGTTTTTCTACCACTCCTCCGGGCCAAAGTTTTAGAGAAAAATGAACTTATTTTTATGTGGGCAACAGTGTATTGAGTGTATCTCTATTATTTTGTGTGTAAAGCAAATAACGTTGATTCTATTTGTATTCGGGTGGTTTTCACTACTTTTTTTATTTTACAATTCAGACGAAACACTTTTGTATGAACTTAGAAGTGTGATCAACAATCCCTTTACGGAAATAGGAAAATTAAGTGAAAATCTATCATGATTTTGTCATTGTAAAACAGAAATGTGGGGGTGACTTGTGGATACTAAGAATTCTATTAAAATTAGTCACTTCTGTTAAATGAATTTATGACTGTTGGAGACAATACATAGAATCAATTGTATTTATTGCTTTTATCATTAAACATAATTACTTTTATTTTATGTCGGATATTTATCATTGTTAAGTGTTCATAAGCTCAATGTTGTCACTGTTTAAAATGTGTGAAAATCTCATTGGTTCTTTTAATTATGTTCGATTTTCATTTTTGTTATTCAATTCACTCTTATCATTGATAGTAATGACATATTCGTGTGATTTTATATTTAATATTTTCCGTTTAAATCTAATTGTTGTAATATTCCTCTATCAGTTGGCCCACAAATTGAATCACATAGAAAAATAAAATTAAGGAATTCTGCAAGAATCATAAAACATTTATTGGTGGTTTGAATGCAATTTCAAAAGTTTTATTTATAATTTTGTTGACTAATTGCAGACACACATTTTGATGCTTTTAATGTTCATTTTTTTTATGATTATGTCTTTATGTATAATTGAATAAACGTAAAACTGTGTGCTTTTCAATAGAGACCAATTGAAATAAAATCAACACAAAATATGTGCAATACTTTTTATATTTTTGCTTAGTGTTTAACACCCACAACTGACGATTACATTAAAATATTACACGGACGCCAAACAATGAGTAATTTTCTTTCGATGGGAATACAATTCCATTGAATTGACACTACAGTCATCCAATCGCTCTCCATAGAAATAAGAGAACAATTTTTATTTCTATCAAGGTTCAATGAACAGAAGAAAACAATAAACTTATTTACATAAATTCAATCAATGAAACAAACAGTTTACTTCAGGCGAATTCTTTATTTTTTTCTTACATTTGATTCATCTTACAATTAAATCGTCATTGAATCAAATCATTTTCGATTTTTAATTTAATTTCATATTTTGTCTTTTAATTATTCTAATCAATTCATTCTTTATGTTCTCTTTTATGATAAATGCGTTATTGTCGTGCAATCATCATCGTTCATCATTATATAAACAAAATAAACTTAAAATTACAAAATAAACCAAAAATTGATCTTAAAAAAAAATAAATTAAAATTAAAATACAAATAAAAATGCGAATTTATAGTAACAACAACAAATAACAACATCACCACCTCTGTGAATCCACAAATGGCACCTGTGCCATCTGTATGTGTACGTGTACCTCATAGTCCAAGTTTAGATTCACATTCGGACTCCCCAGTGAAGAAGCAACAAATGGACAATGAATTTTCGACACTGGCCGTGCGTGAGTGTGCCATGTTCTCTCTCATTTTTCTCTAATATTTCTCTCTCTCTTAAAGAAATTAATAAATAATTATTCAATTAAACCTCTCTATTCTACTCTATAACTCTAATTATTATCCGTTTTATTGGAATTGCATGCGATTACTAATAAAATAATTAAACAAAACTATAATCTGATACGACATGATACTTTACCGTATCCAATTACTATTCAATAGACTGTACAAAGTTCAATTAGAGAAATGCTTTAAAGTATTCATAAATGCTTTTTACCCCCTACCCAACCCCAAACAGTCAAATAATCTTATGCATTTAAAAAATAAGTTTTTATTTGAATGAAAATGATATGCATTTTAAATCATCTTTGATTAGTTTTCATCAATCCCTTATTCCATTGTTAGTAAATTAAAAGAAAGAATCAGAGGTAGCTTCCATTATAGTTCCAACCCCCCATTTATACAAAAGTTTTAATAAAAATCCATCTGGTTTATTATTCGTGACAGATATAAATATTCTAAGTAATTTAATTTTAACTTTATGATCTTCATTTTCTGTTTCCATGCCCCTAAAATTAAAGTAAAACTTCAATTAGTAAAAAACAGAATTTCAATTGCATTCATAAAAGGAAAAACCAATTAAGTACAATAAATCTATTGAAATTCTATAAAGTAATTACATATCATAGTACTGCATGAAATTAATAAATTCCTTTTTTATAGTCAATGACCAATTTGTTTTTCTTTTTTTAATAAATATTGAGGTATCCAATGACGGTACACAGAAATACACATATGCTCTTCATCTTAATAAAATATTCTTTAACATATTTACATTACAATTGTTGTAGTTGTTTAGTAAAATCCATAACTGAAATTAACTAGATTTTAGATAACTGGCAGTGGTGCATGATTTCACTAACAGTAAAGTTTCGATGATTGTTTTATATGAAAATGCAATTTCTTGTTTGCATGAATCTAACTCAGGTGCCTTATCCATTTCAATATAAATTCATCTTTCTATAGATTGTTGTATAATCTGTGTAAAAGTCTTTTAACAATTTTGTTTAGTAAAATTTCCTATATTTTCCTTATCGTCCAGGATGTTGATAGAATGTAAATTAATTCTCTTGTCAATTTAAAATAACATAATATTTTGTAAGTTAAATATGATATGGAATCCTTTAAAAGATTTTAAACATTTTGGATGTCATACACATTTTCCAAATTGTACTGTCCAATGAATTTTCGATTATAACTTTTTATTTCTGGGTGGAAAAGTTATCGAGTGTCAACATATTTATGTTTTCCCTTTGAAAGAATTCAATCAAAAAAGAAAAGTTTTATTTTATCTCTTTAAATGTTTCTCTGTTTTTCATATAAAATTCGTATGGTAAATCGATAAGGGTAAATGTTATGTGTCATCGAAAAACCTTAAACGATCTCTAATCGTTTAGTTGACATAAACACTTAAGTTGTTAACATAAAATCTATTTTCTATGGTTTCATTGCCTTCAATTTCCAAGAATTGTGATCTTTAACAGGACCACATTAATTATGAATTTTATTAAAATGTTATCCTTTAAATCGGTTCAAATATTTAAAATAATTTCATTAAAATTATACCAAATAAGTGGGGAAAACCATACACTTTAAAGCTTTTGAAGCTCTCATCACATACAGAAACAACAAAAACATTAATATAACGCCTTCATTAAAATAACAAATAAAAAATGAAACATGAAGTTTGGTTTTTTCTGTATTAATTAATGCGGTTGCATAATTTTTTACCATAATCAGTTGAGCCAGCAAATTAATATGTATTTTGGCACAGCAAATCATCATTACCATTCTGTTGATTTTTATTGAACATCATATCAGAATTAAAATCTCATTCAATCGTATGAAATTTTACCGTTTTTTTTTTTCATTTATTCAATTGGTAAGAATAATCTACATACAATTCATATCAATTTTTTCCATTTTCATACAATTGTAATGAAATATTTTTAATTAAATCATTAAAACTGTTTGAATACAGTACCATTGAATAACATTACAAAGTGATTTTATCTGTTTCTGTTATTTTTAATTATGTATTGGGTGCCACTTAATGACGATTTTTTTTTTATTCAAATAATTAAATGTTTATCCAATTACAAAATACTCAGTCAATATGCTTAAGAATTGAATTTTAATCATAATCTCTTGTTTATTGTTCAGTGCACGTGTTTGCTTAAATTCAATGATTATGTTACATACAAATTGAAATTACTATTGAAAATTCCAATGTATAATTAGTAATGAATATAAATTATCAATCTAATTACATTCATTTATGTAATTGTATAGTTTCTCATTAATTCAGTCATTGGTGTCGTTCTGCTTTCATGGAATTTTCTAAAATGTTTCATTTAATGTTTTGTAATGAACGACGTGTGTAGTCACATTTAAAACCGAAAAAGAAACGAGTTGTAAATTACATTGATTCAAAAACCAACCACACCTGTATGTTTGTAGGTGGATGGTAGACTACTATGTATCATTATATTGTCCATTATTAGATACTTTAGGGACTAGCTGTCGTCGCGGTTTACCCGTTAATTTATAAATAGTGTCAGACATAAATTATTATCATTGACAATTACGCACACCTTGTTTTTTCTTTTCCTCATTTACAAATATTTTATTCCGTTGATTTTTCATTTCTTTCGGTAGTTTTCATTCGACTATCAAGGTTATTTACCAATTTCTTATTTATAGAAATAATCAATATAGTTTTTCTGTTTGAATATTTCCATATTTTAATATTAAAATAGTAATTTCTAAAATTTAAATTGAAAATTAATGTTATACTTTAATAGAATTTTAATCAGTGCCATTAGCAACTTTAGTCATATCAGAACTAAATTATGAAAATAAACATTTTGATTATCCAATAAATATGAAACTTCAATTAATAATAAATTACTGTATAAACATTGAATGGTATCAGATCGACTAAATAACACAATTGTGATTTAATGGATAAATGACATATTGTTATTAATCACATCAAGTGTATTGAATATTTTAATGAGCTGAAAATCAATTTGGATAGAATTTACTGGAAGGGAAAATACATTGATAACATTCAAGGTGAAATATGAATATCATCATCCACCTGGAAAATAACAATAAAGTGAACAATTGTAAAAGCGTCAAAACCATATCAACCTTATCTCATAATATCGTTCATCATTTCCATAACTTTGAACAAATTCAATTACACAGAAGATACAAGATATCTTGTCATTATCTTATAACAAAAAACACGCGTAACAAAATTCAATTTTCACGTTTTAATAAACCCATCACAATCAATGTTCACTGTATAACAAATACACAAAATGTATGACTTTGTCTTGTTGTTTTAAAACCGTTGTGTCGTTTGTTGTTTAACATGTTAATTTATATGTCCCGGTCACTATTTGACTTACATTTTGTCTTGTATAATATTAAATTGACATTCTTTTACCTCCATCAATGTCTATGCAAATCCCTGTTACCTTACACTTTAGATGAATAGAAATTCATTTGAATTCAATAACCTTTTAGCTGGAATGAATATTTAATTAGTGTAAATACACTGCAATCATTTTACCATAACTGTTGTACATAAAATCATTGTGTTATGTTGTGTACATGTTTTTAAAATATTTCAAAATTTAATTATCTTGTTCCATCAAATTGTTATATTGTTTTATCATTTTTCTTTTAATTTTTATCTCTCACTTGATTTTTATCTCTTTTTTACTAAGATATTCTTTTAAAAATTTTCACCAATCCCATTAATGGAAAACTCAAAAAGAGAAATTAAATTTCTCCCCCGAAAAAAAGAAAGAGTTTCCTTGTTACTTAAGTAAACTTTTTGTTAAATCCACAAACTTTGTTTCCTTTGGCTTTTAATGCAGACTCCTCATTACCCGTAGATAAAAAAAATTGCTATCATTCAAATAATTTATTTTTGAGCAGTTCCTTTAATCTGCTTGTGTGTAAATAGACGCCTTTCTTACTGTATAACATTCTTGTTTCAAGGAGTTTTTTTTTATGTTTTCTATGAATAAAAATTTATTCCTATTAAAGCTATAATTTTAACGTAAACCTGTACCTTTATCATAATACGATCAAGAGACATTATAGTCCAATTTTTCTCTATTATGTATAAATAGGCCTATTTTGTGTTTATGTGTTTTACGTTCAAAAAACCGTGAAAAAAAGAACAAAAAAAATTAACTATTTTCGTGTTTATTTTTCTATGTATGTTTAACGATTATTTATATTTTTACAGCAACATACACAGAAACGACAAACACTGTAACCGTGTCTGATCCAAAACAAACTATTAATAAGGAAAATGTTAGCACTGCAACGCCAGCAACAACAGCTACGTTAACACCGCACGCGATTTCCACTGGCAATCATTTAGATGTACCACAAAATAATCCTAATTTACTTAGTCCTGATGTTTTAAATCAACGAAGAGGTAAATACAACTAAATGTTCTTTATTCGTTTTGCATATTTTTTTATTTTGGTTTTGTTTGGTATTGCAATCTCTTTATGTTTTACATTCATAAATTCCTTAAAAGAATATCGTTTCATTCTTCACCATCTTCATTCATATGAAGGTAAAGTGAATATAGAATTTGCTAAGAACAGAAACATCCCCTTCACTAACCGAATTTATATTCCTCTCTATTCGGTTTTCATTCCTCCCTCATGTTTTATCCATTTCTGTTTGTGTAAATAAATTTCCTTCAATTATTACATTTAAGAAAATTCCCTTGAAAATTTCAAGTGATTTATCTTTGTGTTGAATTTCATCCAAATGAAGATAAGTGAGTAAATTAAAAGCACCTTGAAAATCATGGCCCAACGTACTAAACATAAAGATTTCTGACCCATGATAAAGTGTCTTGTTAAAATTAATTCCATAATCCGTTTGTATTAAGAGACCACACTTTTTTCTTTTGGATTTTATATCACCATCCAGATGAGATACACTCCAAGTATTTTCTGTTTTGTTTGGAGAATAAGAAAACAAGAGAATAAACTTGAAAATATTTTACCGGTTTCAAGTGCTTTAATTTATTTTCAAGTTATTTTTATGTAGCGCTAATTTCCTTACCTCTAAAACAATTAAATGAAAAACATTACTGTCTGTTGAGAACAATAGAACTACAGGAATTACAATTAATGATCCCTACCTCACTGTATGTGATACTGATGCTTCATTAAGTGTAACACTCGTATAATTAGAATTGTGCTTATCCCCGTGTAATACAAGAAATTAAATCGTAATAATGTCAGTTTCATCATTTATTAATTCTTTTCATTGACTTTTGTTGGATTTTCATTAAACGAAATATTCTTGATATGATTTACAGGCAGCAGACGACCATCAATATTACCAGTGCCTGATATGTTTACATCATCATCATTAAGTATAACAGGAAATGATGATGGTGAAGAGGGTGATGAGAGTGAAGATGAGCTTGATGATGATGTACCATGGCGTGCACCATCAGAGAAAATAGCGTAAGTATTTCAAATGTTTTCTTTTTCCATTTTGATTCTTAATTTTTTTTTTCTTTCTTAAATTCTGATAATTTTTTTCATAGTAAACTAGTTAAATAACATATCAGTTTATAAAAGCATAATGTACTTATCTTGAAATTTCAAAACATACATTTTTGACTCACATTTCACAATCAACTCTCTTAAAAATTTGCTCTCTTTATCGTGATTCTATCAGTTTACTGGATTTCTTTCTTATTTTTACATTTTTTCTTTCATAAGTTTCACTTAGTTCTTCTTTTTTGTTTGGTTCCAATTTTATGATATAGAATCATATTGTAGCTCATAACCTGCCATGACTGATCAATTTAAAGTTTCATGATAAAACAATCATCAGTTGCATCTGAGAAAAGTGAAAACTCTTAATTTCCTTAAAGTAAATCCTTTCGTTTATTCCTTTAATCCTAAATATTGTATCAATCAATTTAAGTGCTCATAATGAGCTTTAAATGTTCTTCTATTGTGATCTGTTTATTAGAACTGTTTCTCCATTTATCGATTTGTTCCTCGTCTCATGTTACTTGTCAATAGCAAAGATTCTTTAGAAAAACTTTCTATCGTTTTAATCTAGATTAGACTCACAATTAATCCTATTTAATCTCTAATGTTTAGTGTTAGTTATTTATCGTGGCGTTTTTATGTGTAGTGATATTATGTTCGTGATAGGGAAACTTATTATAACTGCAACCGTTTTATTTGTGTGTTGGCTAACAATTTGAAAGAACTAATGTACGTGATTAACCAGTGTAGTTTACCCATATGGAAAATTTTGTTTCTTTTTGGCTAAATCCGGAAAATTTTCATTTAATTTTAATAATTTTTATTAGTTCGTCTACCAAGGGGAATGGGTGGATTTAATGGTGCCTCACGTTATCATCATTCATTCTTGGTATATTTAGCTAATTTTATACTCGTCTGTATTCAACTGAGAATTTTGAATGCACCATAACAGAAGTGTTGAAAATTGTTTAAATTTCATCAATTTGTACCATGTTTTTTTGTTCACTTCTGCTCTATGCAATTATAAACTACATTCACACATTGAATTTAAACGTATAATGTTTGTCTATTCTTCCGTAACTGACTAAAAATGTTAATGGACATTATTTTAATTTATATCAATTTACATTTTATAATATGCAAGTATTATTTCCCAAATGGTTTTTACTTATTTAATGACCAGTTTTTAATGAAACTCTACGCTGATTTGTTTTTTTCTATTTCGCTTTTTGGGATTTTAACTAAAATAATCATAACGATGAGTATTAAATTTCCCACTTGGCCAATCGAAATGGAAATACATGTCTGAGTTTACCATTAACATAGTGGAAAACTGCAAATTGCTTCCTTACAATTCTCCTTTTGTAATTTTAAAGGAAATTTTTCATTCATTATTCATGTTTATCGTGTGTTAAAAATTAAATTATTAAACTGTGTCGAATGACGTGTCTGTATGAATTGAATTCAATCTGTGATAATTATATCAGTTCAATTGAGTAAATTGTCATGAAGGATTTAAGTTTTCTTCACTATATCGGATTATTAAATTTTAAAACGATTGATATTGAACTTTGTGTGCCAAAAAAATCATCCCTAAAGGAAACGGTTGAAAATAATTTCAGTCTTTTAACCGTCATCATACTAAATCTCTGCATACGTCGTTTTAAATCCGTCAAAAGTTACCAGATAAACTTCTGAATCGAAAGAAAATGAATTTAATTTCACGTTTACTTGAAAATTTTCAACAATTTTCTATGGAAAATTCATTCCTTGTTGGCATCCAGTACGATCACGTTGCATACGATGACATATCACAATTGCTAAGTGTCACAAATGATTCGCGAAATTTCTGCATCGATAGTTATCATTTCATGTGTGTATTCATATGTGCATTATACAACGATATATTCAATGTTTATCAAAGTGCTTCGGTATAAAACAGAAAATTTATTCTGAATTAAGATTAAGGTGATGAACGGTTATTTGAAATTCATATGTGATTTTATGGTTGAAAATATTGAAAAAGAAAATATTTATGAAACGGTGATTTTAATATTATTCCATTGCATAACAATGAACAATTTATCTGAATGATAATATGGTTGGTATACAGAATAAAAAATCATTATTTGGGTGTATATCTGTCGCTTGGTGTCAACGGATGATGTTTTTGCTCTGTATATGATAAAAGCTTTTCAGCCATCGCATATACATCAAGAAAGATGTAAATTAAACGCAAATAAAAGGAAAAAAAACTGACGAAAGAATGAATTTTATCACAAAAACCATCACATAACCATTATCAGTTTCACACTAACAACCAACAAAAGAAAAATGTAAAAACCATGTATTTGTGATATATTTGAATCACTTGTCATGAGACAGGCAATATCCGTTTTATATACACTTCCGATTTACCGTAACAGACATACGATATTTACATTGCATTTGGATTAACATCCTGTTCCATCATCATTAATATTCATTAATCTAATACATAACATTTAGGACGAAAAACTAAGCTCCAAGAATATTTATTCGCTAGATTTTGCCTCCAACAAATTTAAAATGTAGAACTGATTTTGAAATAATTTTATTCTTCGTGTGAATGAATCAATGTGGTGGGATATTATAAAGAGTGTCCTGTTTACCTTGTATTGTCTACAATATCCTTAGAATCACTTAACAGGCTTAGTCACATTCAGTTTGTATGGCGTTTACAGGCAGCATAAGTTAATCTATATTCATCTGATTAAAGTGACAACTTTCTCTTTAAAATAAAAAAGTCTATGGAATCTAGGAAAAAACTAGATGTTTCATCGAGAAGATTCTGTCCAAACTTTCAAATTGAAACTATTATTGTTGCAAATTTGTATCCCATTCAATAGCGAAAAAAAAAGGAAATAGGAAGTTTATCAGTTGTCTCTTAGTTAGGAATGAATAAAAAATGGATTTACCTTGACTTTGTTATCAGTTACCTGTCGGCCTGATCGTTATAATTTGGGTACATTGAATTATAATTTTTTAATGCAAATAAGTAGTTTATCCAGTGAAATCAAATGAGATGATTTGTAAAAATTGTTAGGTGACTTGTCATTGAGAATCAGCTTTTTAAATTATAAATGAAAATATTTAAGAATCAACTGTATAGCGTAGTTTTTGTCAAATGGAAGAAATGTTAAACAATACTTAAATTATTTCTCTAAAAGTTCTGGATTAATATTAACAATCAATCAAATTCAGTATTTCTATATCCCAGCCTAAACTCCTTAAGTGACATAAGATGATTGCATGCGATTTTATTTAACAATTTCCTTACTATTGTATCTCTACCATTTCATGTCGAGTATTAAAATATTAAATTCACTTAACTAATTTTTGTATTTTTACGTTTTATCAGTTCGTTCTTACCTGAGTTTTAATTCAAATCACAATTGTTTAAAACTTCTACAGTGTATAATCAAAATGAATTTATGAATGATGAATGTGTCATTTAGAATTTCAATTTTAACTATATTCATTTAAGAACTTTTCGTTATATTTTGTGAAAGAATAGACTAAATGTGTGTATTGAATTTAATCAAACATAACAGATGTTTTATACTAAAACAAATATTTCATTTAAAATAATTAAAATATGATTGAATAGATACTAAACACACAATTGAATATTGTATGTGAACCATAACTATGTCATGCATTTCAATTGTTTATGAAAGTATTGAATTATTACGATTGATATTTCCCACCCACATTTACATTTAAAGTAATCAAGTTGTCACATAGAAGTAATCATTATCCTTTCTGAGGATTCATTCAATAATTGTGAATGAGTGTCTGTTGCTACCAATCATTTGTTTTGCATAATCTCTATTACTCTCTCTTTCTCTATGTCGTGTGTAGAACTGAATGTGATTTGTTTTTTCTTTAACCCAATTTTATTTATTTTTATTTTAAAATTCAATTCATTCACTTTTGTAGTATAAAATATTTTGTGTGTGATATATATAAATCATTTCCATACCCATTGATGGTATTTGACTTAGAAAAACAAAAGGTAAATAATATAAAAGCATTCAATTCATATTTAAAACAAATAATTCATAATGAATGATGTGGGATGAGCAATAATTGTATTTTATTAAAATCAAAGAAAATATTTATTTTTTAATTAATAAAATTAAAGAAATAAATTATGGAAATTACCAATAATTAGAAATGAAGAAAAATTAAATAAAAAATATAGAAACAAAATACGTACAAAAATACCTTATCCACCCTCTTACCTCTTAGCAGTGGCAGTGGTGATTTCTATCAATTACAATCTTATTCGCTTATAATGAGCTCATCCGCGGAATCGAATCGTTGTGCAACAACGTCTGATACCAAAGATTCACCACCACCATCCCGATCTTCACCTCCTGCATGGCATGTCGACTGTACTCGGTAAGTCTTCTGTCTGTCTTCAACAAAAAAAAAAAAAATCAAAAAAACAAAATGCAGTTCTATAATTTTATTTTTTTTCTTATACTTTTCCTTATGTTTTCTATGAATTATCTTTAAAACAAATTTATTTCATTTATGTTTTTAAAAAATCAAAAAAAAAAAACTCTTATGTTCTGAATTATTTTTCAACGCTTCGGTTACATGAAAGTTTTTGGTTTTTTTATCAAATTGAATTGTGTTTTTAAAAAAATTATTCTTTAAGAAAATCATTTGTATCATTCACTAAGAAAACTTATGATTGATCATTGGATCAGTTGTACATCTCTTGTCTATGGTCTTGTCTCTTAATAATTTCTATATTTCTTTCTTTTTTTTTGACTTTTGGGTTTCTGTTGTCTTATCCTTTATTTTCCTTTTCTTTTCTGTTTTTTATAAATAAAATGCAATCATATTCAACAATGCTAAAAGATGTTTTCTTCATAGTACAATTGAATGTTAAAAAGTTTTCTTATGTTTTATTATTTCATTTTCTATATGTTTTTATTAATCCTTGTGACTATCTATGTTTCATGTTACGTTTTAATGTTACAGAAATTTTCATTTAATATTTTTTTATTACTTTTTTTTTTATTCATCAATTTATGTTATTCGAATGTATATTTTGTGCTGTATAGCATTTCACAAATTTTTGTTTTATTCTATTTTGGAAAAAAAATGAAGTAACTACTATGTATAAAATATCAAGAGAAACAAAATAATGAAAAGAAAACTCACAAATGATTAAATGAAAACATGATTTTTTTTTAAGAAATAAAATCATATATTTCTTAACAGATGCATATCATTATGGTTGATTGAATTAAGTGAAGAAACAAAATAACGTAGAAAATATAGAAAAGAAGTAAAGTACACTTTTACGTTTGTCTCGTATAGAGCGTTTTTCACTTGGGAAATGACTTTAAATCCAATACAGTAAAATACGGGAAGACATAAATCTTAAAATGAAAAATATTTTCATATCTTTTATGTTTATTGTAGTGCATTGCGTCTCTCTATCTCTTTAATGTTTTATACTTATGCTTAACTAATAGAATTAAATAGTATCTGTATGTATTTAGTACCATACAATGGATTACCGTTTATCTGTTTTTATATTACAAAAGTATTATGAGAATGGATTTAGCATGCCAACAGATAGATGACACCTTTTAGGAGCTTTTAGTTTTCTACGTGTTTCTGTTATGTAGCAAGTAAAAATGTTAAATCAGTTATATTGCGAATAGATCATCTTACTAAACCATCTGGTTTTCATAATATATAAACTTCCCTAACATATAATTTCCATTCCATAGTAAAAATGATTTCTAGACATTGTAACCCTTTCCATTTTCATATTCATCCTTAGAGTTTTCTTATTGCTAATAATCCATTTCTCTTATTCAGTTACACATGAAACGAGAATTGAAGTTTTCGGAGTCTACCAATAATAGTTTAATATCAAGTTTATTCAAATAAAAGTTTTATTTTCTAACTTCAGTTCAATTTTGTACATTTTGTTCAATAGATTTTTTTCAGTTTCTAGTGAAAGAAGAATAAAATTGCTCTTAAAATCGAACTATTTTTGCATGAATTTTCCGCAAATATTTGGTACATCATAATGTTTCTTATTTGACTTTTTACGAATGTTATTTAGTAGAAGAATATGTAGTGAATGTGTTGTATGTTATTTAATATTATTCAATGTATTATTCCATTAGAAATGTTTTGCCTCTATTTCGATATATCAAAATCGATTGCACTGATTATAAAGTTTAGTTAGTTTTTTTTTTTTCATTTTGTTTTATTTTACGAGTTATTTAAGATTAAATAGAGTGAACTTCCTTAGGAAAATATGTATATGTGAAAGAAAAACCAGTTTTCCAAAAACAAATTTAAATGGCTTTTTCAGTTAAATATTGTTTGATGAGATTTAATACCATAAAACACTTCCATCGTACATAACTCTCTATTGCAATGTCCTTATGTCTTTGCTGGTAATTCTCACACTATCCTGAATTGATCTATGTTTGTCTATTTAGAATATCAAAATCCTATTACTAGAAAAACATATTCCTATGGTTTTATAACTTCTACTCACTAAAAACAGATATGACTTTCACCTGAAAAACTATAATTCTTAAGTAACTCTGTTTTCTGAATATCCTATCAAGGAACTCTACTTTCTCTTTAAAATGCTATTTATTCCATTTAACCCTTAAGTCTGACACCAAAAATGTTGCTAGAAAATATTTTCATTTTGTAATCATTTTATTTAGTTTATTACAAATTTTGTTATTTTTTATTTTTGTTTTAAACCAAAGATGTAGATTTTCTTTCTCTTCTGGTAGAAGATATTTTGTAGTACTTTACTCTATATATTCCACAATAACCACAGAATATAATATTTTACTGATTTTTCATTTAGTTATGATGCCTCGTTTAAGTTATTTTCATGTTTTGAATATTATAAATGAAAAATCTTTTCCATATATATTTTCCATATGTGTTGACGTTTTATATATCGTAAATATTATGATGGCAGAATTGTAAAAGGATTTCCACCGGTATCACCATTCATCGGTGTCAGTCCCACATTGTGTTATCTACTAAAAGAGAAGAAACCACTATGCTGTCTTCAATTAGCTCAGGTAAACTTAAAATCACATTCTCTATTTGTTACCGTAAATTTTTGATGACATTTTCAATATTGTACCATTTTTATATTGTGCTTTTTATGATAACACTTTATTGGTGACTTGTACCAGAATATTAAATGTATTCTGGTAAATCTGAAGTGACACTCTTATAGTTGACATCAAAATTCAATATGAATTTTAAATTTTTCAATGGTTCTCTATTGAATTTTGTGGGTTCGTGATTTCCGTGCTTTTACCAGAATCGATTTTGAAATGCGAAACCACAAACCAAAAATGTTTGATTCAAAGTACCCACCCCCAACGTGCCAAAGAAGAAACAGCTTCATTTAAATGTTCAATGTTTTTTCGATTTTATGATTTCAATTTCTTACAATTTTTATTTGATATTTCGTTTCTTCGTAACAGGTATGCGAACATTGCAGTTATCGTAATGCAAAGGAGTACAATTGGCAAAATAAAACGATTATATTAGCTGCTGATTATGCCTCAAATGGTATTTATAATTTTATTATACCGCTCCGTGCACATTTTCGATCAAAGACATCGTTAAATCCAATTATATTACTATTGGAACGACGGCCAGATGTTGCATTCCTAGATGCTATCTCATATTTTCCATTGGTAAGCATTGTACCAAACCGTTAGTACTTAAATGTATCAATTCAAACGTTCTATTTGTTACAACTATCATTACCATTCATGGTAAAATAGTTTTTTGAATAGTGAACGATGTGAACACAATTGCATTCAAACTACTAAATGGACAAACATTATCATTTTATCTTCAGGTTTACTGGATGCTCGGATCAATTGATTGCCTTGATGATTTGTTACGTGCCGGAATCACATTGGCCGAAAGTGTGGTGGTTGTTAACAAAGAACTATCAAATTCAGCTGAAGAGGATACATTGGCCGATTGTAACACCATTGTCAGTGTACAAACCATGTTCAAGTAAGTTTTTGAATCTTTTACCGTCACTCTATCCGTTAGCTGTAATTCGATTGCATGCAAAATATGATTGGATATTTCAACGTTCATGGATCAATTCAATAGCTTATGTTTCTATCATCTTTATGTGCTCGTTTTAGATTTTTTCCAAGCATAAAAAGCATAACGGAACTATCACAAAGTTCAAATATGAGATTCATGCAATTCCGGGCACACGATAAATATGCGTTACATCTGAGTAAAATGGAAAAGGTCAGTAATTATCAATAGCAACCCCAATATAGCAAACATTTATTGGCTACACTTGGTGGACGGTAAACTGCATTTATTCAATGCTATTAAACAATAGGATATTGTGTTCAACCATCATCAATATTAATTAATAATTTGTCATGATGAATAATTTTATGAAAATCGTTTTATGTTCATTTTGTAGAGAGAAAAGGAACGTGGCAGCCATATATCGTATATGTTTCGTTTACCGTTTGCTGCTGGCGCAGTATTTAGTGCATCAATGTTGGATACATTATTATATCAGGCCTTTGTCAAAGATTATGTGATAACTTTTGTACGTCTATTGTTGGGCATCGATCAGGCACCAGGGAGTGGATTCTTGACATCGGTATGATTAACATCTCCCCAGTGACCCTTTATCAGTTACAATGCATATTCAGTAGCAATGCGTTGGCCCAATTTCCATGAATCCCTTGTGCCGTAAAATACTATCAAATCATTTTTTAGTATTCTATGTGATGCGTATCCCACATACAGTCATACTACTAATACATTGTGTGATAAAGTTTTATTATTTCGGTGTTATCCCCCATTTTTATGGTTGATATCCTGGAAGATATATCACATAGATATTGTTATGAATCGTTTTGTGATGGGCACTTATCGACATATGATCAATACATGATTCATTTGATTTCTTTCGTATAGATGCGTATTACAAAAGAGGACATGTGGATCAGAACCTATGGACGTTTATATCAAAAATTGTGTTCAACAACATGTGAAATTCCCATTGGTATTTATCGTACACAGGATACATCAAGTGCTGATATATCACATGTGAGTAACACCCCAGTAGACCGATGGAGTCCTTTTGCAGCATTCGGACGTCATTGTGTGCGTTTACAGCCTTCGGTGAGTCCAAATTATATTCAATGTTTCTCTCATCACAATCTGTCTTTTATCCACTGTGGGTTTACGTTATGATTTTTCGGTTCTGTTTTCTTTATTTTAGTGGATTTTAGTTTATTGTTCTTTTTTTTTTTTATGTTTCGTCCATCGGAAATTGATTTAAAATTTTTCCGGATGTCTTTTGTTATTTCCTCTTTTATGTTCTGATTTTTTATTTGTTGAAATTTAATACCAATATAGTTTAATCTCTCGGATCATAATATTCTCTTGGTTATTAAATATTTTATTTTAATTTTATTAAATAAAAAGTAATTCAATTATTGTGAGTCGTATGTCGTTAATTGTGAATTTAAAGAACAAAAAAAAAAGCAAAAGACAAGAACATAAAGATGGATAAAACATCACAGCACTATAACCATTTGATAATGAAGAAGTTCATAAACAGTTACAATTCACTGGTAAACTGTTCCAATGATTTATCATTTTGTTATTTAATCCAAAGTGATTCGTTTGTGTATTACCCAACAAATGTTATAAAAGAAATCTACATATTGTCTCTGTTTTATTTCATTTTCTTATAATTTTTATTTAAATGTTTCTTTGTATTTGACACACAGATATTAAATCACATTTAAAGAATCTTTATGATCCATCATTGTCAATAATAAGAATTATATTGTGTACCATTTACCAATGTAATAATAATTTTACTTTTATATGAATATTATCATTATTATTATGATGGGTGAAACACAATTTCACAATTTGTATACTGTCGTCTTTATACTCCTGTTGCCAGTGTTGTGTTACATTACACTCTTATTATATTCTATTTTACTTTTACCAAAAATATCTTCTGAATGGAAACAACAGTCAAAATAAAAATAACGAACGGAAATTGAAGTGAATTTTTATTATGATTTCTTTATTTGGTTGATAAATCTCTGATGTATGCATTATGATTTATTATGTTGTTGCAAATGTATGCAAAACACCAAGAAAATATATGTTACCAAATGATGGATAAATGATACCTCTAAATATTATGTTGATTCTATTCGATTTCTTTCTTATTTTCATTTATTTATTTTCTAAATATTTATTTAAACATTTTCAACTGTTCTCTTTTCGGTTATTATAAGAAACGTTATAAAAGAAACGTTTAAAAAATAGAATTATTGATTTTGGATTTATGCATTTCACATAATAATATTCTTCAATATATTCAATATATCAGGTGTAGAATAACATTCATTTCCAAAATAGTGATGGATACAACATCATCGTTTTATTTTACATTTAAGACTTCAAATTTTATGATTTCTTTCTATATCTCCTCCATTAACCATCAACAACATTGAAATTGTAGAATCTCGATTTATATTTTCATTCTTACCTGAATTATTCTTGTATATTAATAATCACACGAATATAACAAATAAGGTGATGCATATAGTACGATTCTACTTTAATTTTTATTTGTATTTTTATCCTTATACTCGTAGTCTGAAGACGATAGATGAATAAATATTAATAATTCGCTTTTTTCTATAAGAATATATCGTAAAATTGTTTATAAATATCAAGAAAAAAAATTTCCTTTTCACCTTTATTCAGTTGCTCAATCTATTCTATGCCATATAATAAATTCTTCAATGAAGAACATCTAGAAAGAAAATTTATTCACCGTTATTTTGTTTATAGAATCTATTTACCATTGAATTTATACAAAGATCTCACTATATTCATAGAGAATTACTGTACAAAAAGGCAAATAGTTGCTGTAAATAATGTAAATCGATTTTCCTTTACTTTTTTAGAAGACAATTTCTTTCATTCGTTTAATTTTTCTTTTTTTTTTATTTCTGTCTATGAATTTTCAATGTAAGTAAATCACATTTATATTTACTACTTTTGCCTATGAAAATTCAAACAATTTTATACTTACATTTCCAATTGCTGATGAATGTGGCAACTTCAATAAGAGACACACCAATTATAGCTTATTTATCCCAGAGCTTAAAAGAAAAAAAAAACAGAGAAAGCTTCTGTGTGACACTTATTTTCATCTACTCTAGTTGCCATCATCATCATTCGATATAAAAAAAAAGAGGCTGAATGAAGTGCATTCAGATGGTACAATTTAAATGTTTTTTAAAAATCTTGGCTTTAGTATACTTTTTCTTATTTATTTTTTTTTATTATCATCTAGTCTGGTGTTCAAACAAAAGAGAAAGAAAAAAAAGAAATCGGATTTTCCTTTTATTATCAATGCCATTTCCGATGGAAAATATTTCATTGGTTACATATTGCATTGACTCACTACTCCTGTTTTAACAGATACATTCTATACTACTTTGTGAATGCAGTCTACTTTATCAGTATTATGTCTTAACATTTATATCAGTTTTCTTTTAAAGAAATATAAAAAAAATGGAAAAGAAATTATTATAAGAAGATGAATATAATACTTCATTGACAGCATCCTTTACGTTAGAGATTTTTTTATTTCATCCATTGTGAAGTGAAGAAAAATACGGGATTGATTTTGTTAGTTTTCCTTATTTTTATTAATAAAATTGAGCACCAAATGTACTCAGCAATGTGTCATTATTTAGTATTTTTCCATACGATGAAGTCATCAACTCAGATGCAACGATTAGAGTCACTGTGTATTTTTATTTAACGAAAATAAAAAGAAAATGCAAATGCATTTAAGATGTACAATTCAATATTGGAATGATTTTTTAAATCAAACTTAAACTATTGAAGATTTAAAATGTTATTAAATTGTACTTTATTCAATCTCCTCTGTATTATAAATTTAAATCGAAATGAATTGAAAAAGTTTTGATTACAATATGGATCACATTACTGACTCCAAATAGTTTAAATCAATTTTGAATCCATGGACAATAAGAATATCATTTATGTTACAATTCAATACAAAACTAAGAAATTCTTTTAAAAAAATCCCATTGAAAATAATCCCCCTGAATCAATAATATTCAATGTAACCAGAAATTAAGAAATTTCAACTTGTGCTACATTGTTCTATAAAATAGAAAACATTTTTCTCACTTAACGATTTTCCTTTTTTTTTTTTTGTTTTATTCCACTAATTTAATTATTCAATAATGGAAATTTATCATTATCATAAAAAAAAGTACATTACTGAAATGCATAAAAACACTAAAGTAATAATTTGTAACTAAATTAAAACTCAAGATGAAGAGACAACGTTTTGTATAATATAATAAAGTAATTCTATACCAAAAGAATATTATTTTATAATAAAAAAAAATGTAAGAAACATAAAATATAATTTGGAAACGCTGAAAGCACCCCCTCTATGCGCACACAGTGAGTCGAAACTTATCCAAATCAAAAATAATAATGAAGACATGAAAATCTGTTTCATATACTTTAATGTTACCAGTTGACATATTTGATTTTTGTTTTTATATATTCTGTTTTCCATTTTTACGTTAGAAATTAATGTGTTTTTATGTGTATGCTCTATGTATAATTATGTATGTTTATCCGATATGTGATTAGCATTTAATTTGTAATGAAAATAAGGACTAACAATCGTACAAAAAAGCATTTTGTTCTTTGCATTTCGATAAACAAATACAGACAACTTGAATAATGCTCGGTTACTTGTTGTAATTAGATGTTAGAAACACATATGTGATGGTTCTCTCAATTGCTTTTACATAAAATCCAAACTTCCCCCACATCCAATCTTCATCGAGTGGACAACCAAAATATCCTTACCTTGATTATAATTAGATTTCCCAAATGAGACTTAATTTCTGGCTATTTAGATCAACTCAATTCATTCCCATTAACGATTAAAATTACAGTCTCAATATTTAGGTCAGAGATACAAAAATGAAACTAAAAAAATTTCCACTTCCAATGACACACCGGGTTTTTAATCCATTTTACGAGGACATTCAATGAATGCATGAAAGTGCTGCCTTTTTTATGGTTATTTGTTATTTTTAACTTTAACATCCTATCGGTTAAGTTACCAAAAAACCCAGGCGAAAAAAACTTGTGTATGCCATGTAATTAATTAAGTCCCAAATTTAATAGTATAACTGAATAAATAAATGTTCCATTTAAAAATACAAAACAACGGCTACAAATTATGTTCACTGACAATTTAAATTACTGATCTGATTTTCCTCACACTTTAACATTCCAATTTGGAATGTCTATCAGTTAATTGCATCAAGTTTTAATTGCCATAGTGGAAGATAAACATATCAAGTATCACACACACAATCACAAAAAAGACAAAATCGAATCTTTAACAAAATGATGAATTTATTTCCGAAAGCTTTCATTCCATGATTTCCTTAAACTGTTATGCCATCCAACAATTAAACGTTGAGAGAGATAGAGAGTATTCAATGCAACAAAGTGTTGAAGAGATAATTATGTTATTTTCAAATATTAAATTGCTTCATGATATGCCTAGATACTCCATAGTTTGCTGTTTCATTTGATCCCATTGAATAATACAAAGATATGCAATTAAGGATAAATATAATTTGATATTTAAAGAATTGACTGTGTAGCTTAAGGAATGTTAAGTGTATACATTACCATGGCAATCAATTATATTGTACTCCTAAGTGCTTTTGCCAACCAGTTTACAATCACTATGTGTTTATTGAGTGATGATGGTGTATAAACATCACAACTGAGACCATTTTCATTCATTCAGTGTATGCACGATTAATTTTCTCTCTTAATCATTAATTTTAATAAGAAAATTCATTGATTTCTCTTGCTTGTTATTCATTACTAGCTAAATGTATAATTATGATCCAGATTTTCTTAAACTAACAAGTTTTTTTTGGACTTTTTCTTTTTAAATTTAAATTTTTATTTTTTTATTAATGAAACACCATTAAGCCACTAGTAGTTGATTGTTGTAGAGAGTTCTGAATGTCGTATTCGTTTGTTTTCTTTATTTAACAATTTCATGTGATCTCATTATCTTTGATAAATACAATTTGAGTATTAATTTCCTTTTAGTCTGTAAGCGTTTTCATATAGAACATTTTAATTAACATAATTACAATATTTCAATTGTACTCTTCTTTCTCTACCATATCTGTTCTGAATTTATTTTTATTTTTACTTTTAAAATAATTGGAAAATTCGTGAATCGTAAATGATTGCAACGTTATTAAATTGTATATAGTATGATGAAGAAGCTGGTGGTCCAATGAATAAAGATTCTGGACTTCGAAGTGTTACTTATCGTCCGGTACATCATCGATCCACCACTTGCCTTGGTAGTTGTGCGGAAAGACGGGGATCAAATGTAAGATCAATATTATCGTTTATTTTTCTTTCACTTATTTCACTTTTACTGTCATTTAATCCAATTCCATTCATTTTTTTTTTTTTATTTTCTATTACTTACTTATCATTTTGATGTTCAATTTGTTTTAAATATTTCATTGATGCAATAAAGCAAATGATAATATAAAAACAGAAAATTTCATCGGTTAAACTTAGTGAAATCCGTTACAGTGATAAACTTTTCCAATATTATTACTTATACTTCGTTTTTTCAATGTCGTAAACATTTGGTTTTTCTTAGAAAAGAGAAAATGTTATTCTTATCATTATTATGTTGTCAGATAACGATTTCTCATTATTTTTTTGTTTATATCAAACATAAAAATTTAAATAAATTCTTGTTAATTACAATGTCTAATTCAGTTGAAGGTAATTTAACGATACTCAAACTTTGTTTAAGAAGCAAAAGAAAGGAAATTGTTTTTTCTTTAACCATGATAATTGTAGTCAAGTTTTCCGGGTTTCCCGTTAAGCTTTTTTCATTTAATTGATCATCAAGTTTGGTATCTTTTCATTCACTATTCGGATGTATGGAAAATGAATTTTTTAATTAATAAACTCAAACTGTCGAATTAATTAAACAATGATCCTTCCCGGAAAAGGTATACGAATCGATAGCGATTTTTCGTGGTCAAATTTAATTTAAATCAATTTTATGTGTTCCCTATTCGGATCTAATTCAATGGTTTTCAACTCAATGACGTATAAAGTTCATAAAAACAACGGATAAAGTTAAAATCAATTTTATTCAATGAAATCCCATATAAAATTGTAACGAGATTTGCCATTTTCAATTATTATTTTCGGATTTTTAAGGAATTAAATTTGTTTTTTTTTTGTACTTTAGTCCAAAACACCATTTGACATTGATGTGTTTTGTGTAATTTGAGGTGGCTTGGGTTTATATTCGTCTATGTTTTATGTTATAAACGAAGAAATGAAAATTAAAACAAATTGTTATTATTCGTTTTTATTATTCTAAATGCAATGGGGTTGATTCATTTTACGTGTCCTCTATTGTAAGTCTGATCCTCTATGAAATTGTAATTATTCCCATGAACTAATGACCATCACTTAGTGTCCATAACATCATTCTAATTGACTAAAATCTAATCCGTTCTTTTTCATTCTCATTTTATATTCGTTTTTATTTACTCCTTTTTGTTTTTTGTAATGAATATTATCCATCGTTAGATATCGATGAATGTAGCGGATGAAGCACGAGATAATCATGCCCAACAAATAGAACGAGCTGAAATTGCAAATTTAGTACGTAGCCGTATGGATTCATTAAATTTACCAACCATTGATTATGATGATAGCAGTGAAAAACGTAATCATTTGTCCTATGTTATAATAAATCCAAGCTGTGATTTAAAACTAGAAGATGGTGATATCATGTAAGTTGCCATAAAACACTTTTCAAATTCTTTCTAAATAATTTAATTTAATTTCTCATAACTTTCTGTTACTTGTCATTTCGTTGAAACAGAGTATTTTACAACAAAATTAAATTTATTATGATCAATGTAATTGAATTCAATTCATAAGATAAAATTCAATTTTCCTTTATGCATAGTTATGATGATGCACCATAAAATCAAATGATTAATTTATGAATCTTTATGACAACTTTGTTGATTACAGATATTTAGTACGACCGTCACCATTCTCGGCACAGAAAACATTTGAACGTCATAATTCACGTAGAAAATCGAACATATCGTTTTGTTCAAATTTAAATTTAGGTGGATTAGGTGGTCCAGGTGGTCCTGGTTCACGGCGCGGTTCCGGTTTTACGCTTAACAATTTACAAGGAGTACCGAATATGTCTGGGTATGGCACGCCAAGAGGTCCTTTAGTTACCACTAAATCCAATTCTCTTTCATTACCCGATAGCCCAACCGTTGCTGGTCAAACACGTGGACGGAGTAACTCACTACGGGTTCGTATTTATACCATACAACAATCGTCATCACAATATCACCTGTGCCGTTTGTTTAACAATAACTCGTGTACAATTTGCATTAACACAACAAATTTATTAATTCTATCTTTGTGCATCACTTTAACTGATTTTTGATATTCTTCTTCGTAATTTTCCATTTTCTTTTTCTTTTTATTTTTGGTTTTTTTTTTTGTGTGTGAATTTTGCTATTTTTGTATTTTGTATTTTCTGTGTGATTTTTTCTCAATTTTGTTTTTTGTATTGGAAAATATGTTTGTTTCATTTGTTTTTCTCTAATAAAATAATATAGATTGACAACGATATACTGTTACGGCGTTCAAGTTCATTACGTCAAGGATTACCGAATATTGGTAATGTTGGTCGAAGAAAATCATCACTTGAAGAGATTGGTATTAGCCATTTTACCACATTGATGCAAGCCACTAACCATTCAAATCCAATTAAGATATCATTAAACGGTAGCATTGGGCTTGAGGTATGCGTTTCATAAATGCTTTCTATCTTTCACCTTCTTTTCTGTTTTATACACATTTTCAAATACTTTACAAAATTATTTCTCTATTTTGGTCTAACTAAAATACACTTGGGTAACTAATAAACACTTATTCTAATTTAAATGCTCTCTGCATTGCTGAAATCAAATTTTATTTTATTTTTTGTTTTTGTTGGCGTTTCTTTAGCTGCTGGCAATTGTTTTGGTTCTTCATTTAGAAAACACAAAAACAAAAATAAATTTTAATTTTCCAAACTGTAGACTTGATATAACCAGTCAGTGGGTTATATACATAACGATAGAGTACTAATCCATTAATTTGCATATTAAAATTTTAGGTGACACCACCAGAAGAACCATTGCCGGTATTGGGATTACCATGCATGAGCAGTATGGGAAGTATGGGAGGCGGTATTAATCCAGCCGGTTTGGGGGGATCGGCAATGGGCTTAAATACAATGAATTTGTGTCCGGATAATTTTGGTGGTTCATCATTACAAATAAATCAAGAACAGCCCGGTACAAGTTCATCAGCCGCTCAAAGTCCTCAACATCTGCAAGGGACAATTGTATGATATAACCTAATGTGGGGCCGTCGGCTCCGTTCTGGCTTAAATACAAATAAAAATAAATGGATATGAAATCAACGACACCATACCGATTATCATAAACGATAGCGGTAGGTTATGAATTTAAAACAAACTCAATTGTATCAAAATCATCATCAACATAAAAATAATGGCGTCATATGTATCATTCATTCCATAAGAGAAGTCAGATAAAATACTTGTAATCATAATCAATCGTTTAAATGTTGTATAAACGGATGTTATTAAATACGATTAATGGTCAAGATCGCAATCCAATAAGTTGTTCTTGTAGTTTGAAGGAATTTGTTAAATACATTTCCTTCAATTTAGATAGACAGAGAATAATTTCTATATTCGATTGAATTCATTTAACATTTTAATTTATTAGGCTATCCAAAAGCTCAACATTGATTAATTATATGAAAATGTTATTTAGATCATAGTCATATTGTACATTTATAAAAAAAAAAAAAGACAGTGAACTAGAAACAAATTCTTGTTGATTTATTCAAATAGAGTTAGTGATAACAGATTGTTGATGAAACATTACTACAATATTTTCCCTAAAAAAAAAACAAAACAAAACAAAATTATAATTAAATTGACAGAAAATTAACATTAAAATTGTATACATTATAATTCACTTATAGATAAATTAGTTATATGAAATATTGTTTTGCTATAGATTGTATATCAAACATAATGATAATTCATAGGATTCACAGTTTGTAAATAATTTATAATGTGAATATGATGAGAATAATTTGGCGAATAACAAAAAAAAAGATTATTAGTTGAAAATGTTATAACAAAATAACTGAAACAACATAATTAATTCATGAATGCTGTACTGTATTATCAATGGTACGTATGACATTTAGGAATTAAATTGATAGGCACAAAAAAAAAAAACAGAAGAGAAATTCAAATTTTAGAATAAATAAATGACATAACATAATGATGACTGTCGGCTATCCAATTAATAAGTCCGATAAAATGTCATTGCGTTCATAGTATGAATTAAAATTGTAAATTGAATTTGATATCATATTGGACAGTTTAATTCTGACGATAGAATAGAATGAATTAATTAAATACTTACAGAGTTTTATCATCATATAAACATCAAACACATAGTACACAGCATTTGATACAAATTAATTACATTAAACAGATCATTGTCTCACACTCGAAATTTTTGCAATAGCATACCAGTTTGTAACCCTTAAAAGAATCCACTGTTTTTAGTTCGATTGAATATACATGTAAATGATAAATAACAAAACAGGAAATCATACAGAAACATTGAACCGTAGTTATCATCCATTCCATCACCTCCAATTGTAATGTAAATTATGAAAAATTTGTAAATATGTTTTTTAGGTAGATTTAATAGTGTAATTATTTTATATTTATAAAGTGAACACATCCTAATATTCAATGAATGTTGGGATTAAAATCATAGTGCGTTTTGGGAACAAATTATGTAGTTATCTAACATATAATGAAGATGAATTGTATAGTTTCTGATTTACTTCTCTTTGCTATAAAATGATATAGAAATATAAACAAATGATACATATTGCATTAGTTAATTGATAGAGAACCAACTGAATATCATTCTAGTTGTTACATTCAAAATGAGTCACATATTCATTTAAATAATATTCCATATGATTGCATACATAACAACAAAGTGAAAAGGTCAAAATTAAAACGATTTAAATTAAATAATTCTTATGCTTAACTGAAAAGTATTTATTTTGTATAATAAATTGTCTTTACCAAGTAAAAGTTTTGACATCTATAAGTACGGCAGAATCGAAATTAATATAAAATGCTTAAGAAATTGTTCTCTGTAATTTTATATTAAACGACTTAAGCTGCTTTTACTGAAGATTGATAGTCGACAGATGGATCAGATGCAATAAGATTTACTTCTTCATTTAAATTTTCTTATTCAACAAATTTTCACTTTAATATTAAAGCTTCTTTGTTGGAATTTGTTCCAATTGTTTGTTATTTATTTGGATTACTTAATCCTTTTATTCGTAATGAATTCAAATTACTCCTTCACTGGACCATTATGTATGTATGGCAACATCAATTGAATTTAATTATAATGTTCGCGTATCAATTTAAATTAAATGCAATAAATTAGTGCTCGATTCAAAAGCTTTATGCTTTATGTTATTCATTTAGATCATATGCTAATTGAAGAGCTACCATAGACATTTTTATCAAAAGATCGCCGCATTGAGAATGTAAATTAATTTAAGAATATAAAAACCAAAAATATAAATTAAATAAAAAATCCAGAAAGAAATATTTCTCATTAAAATGTTAGATAATCATTATGTATATAGATTAATTGTAAATCAATATTGTAATTTATAGTAATTAGTAATTCGATAGAAACATTAATATTTAAAATTATAATCACATTTACTATCATCGTACTATATTCTTCTATAATATTGAATACCTTCGTACGATAGTTATAACTAAATGAATACTATAAATGATTCTATTTATAGTGAAGTAAATTAAATACAAACATGTTACATATAGATAGATTTTAAATAGTTATCAAACACATAGTGAACATATATTTTCTATAAACACAATTAATATAAAAACAATTAAAACTATAACACAATTCACATGAAAAATTCAAATGAAATTATTAAGAAAACTCTATATGAATTTATAATTGTTGTTCCATATTAATTGTTACTGAAATTTAATGGTAAATTAGTCAAAAACTAATTAAGTTTATGGAAGTCAAAGTAATTTATTTGAAAATGTTCATAGTACACAAACCATTTATAGTTTCAAATGAAATGAACAGTAAAATTCATTAAAAGACTTTTAGTAAACGAATCTTTAACTGTTTTCTATATGATTAATAGTTTCATTTCAATTGTTTAATTGGTACATTCAGCAGAATTTTTTTCTTAACTTCTTAAATTTATCAATGAAAATCATAAATAATAACATTTGTATAAATGAATAATGTTTTCAACTCATTCTCAAAGATCCTCGTTCAAATGAATTTATAGAAAATTTATAGTAATAATTGTATAAATATCATTCATTTGATTAAATTTATTTATTTCATATTCTAATGATATTCAATATATAGATACATATAGTTAACTAAACAGATATTTGTTAAACTAACCAGACTAACTGTTTAATGAAACACATAAAAATGTAATTTTATCATAAAACTACCTGTAACTGAAAGGACAAATTAATTCATATCGATTATATATAGTTTCTGGTCAAAACACATTGGCACCTTATACTCTAATAGATGAATCTCCATCTACTTATAATCTAAATTTTCATAACATTTGATTCAGTATCATTGACCATGAACACACTTATAACTCATGTAACATAATATTTTTATTAATTTACATTTAAAAAGATAGATTCCATATAAAACGAATTTGAAATATTAATTCAACATATAAATATATTCGAATTATGTGTTAATTAAGAATAAAAAAAAAAAGAAAACATTAAAGGGATATAACATACAACATAAACGTTAATGACTATTGAATTCCCAGTGGTCAAAATCGCTTTGGTATACTGTGAACGCTTTACTAAAAAATTAAAATTTTTAAAATTAAACAACAAATAGAACATTACACAAAACCATAAATAATAAAATGATTCAATATTACATTGAATTGAAATTATATTAAATGATATTATAGATAAAAAGTAATTATTAGTAATTAATAGACATTAGGATAACTATGTAAAACTGAAAGGGAATCTCTTAGATATTTGAAAATTAATTTGTTAAACGTAAAATTAAATGAATGATTAACTAGCAAATAGAAGTAATGGTGATTGTGTATATTCTATGTAAAATTAATTGAATGAACCTCAATTTTCCGAATGATGTAAATATTTAGTATTTAACGTAAATTAGAATATTTTTAATTTTGATTATTAGTTTTACGTTTCTTATTAATTACACGGTATTAATGAATTATGAATTTTATAATACAGCGCCCGTTTACACACACACACAAAATCTATTACAAATAAAACATAATGTAAGATTCATAATAACTATTTAATCAAATGTATAAAGGTAACAAAATGAAGAATATTAATTTAACATTAACTATGATCAATTTAAAGTTTCATTGTATAAAAGTGAAGAAAAACAGTAAATCATATTTAACCAGATCATATCAATTCTTCGAAATGAAATTTATTTATATCATACATATTCAACACACATTATTCTGTAACTATGTAATGATTCTATAAATTTTTAGTTTAAAATTTCTGTTCAACTTGAAATTGACACTAATTAGGGATAAAACAATTGAATAGAGTTACTAGAAATTTCAATTTAAAACGATTTTCTCAAGTGCTGGAATTTTTATTAAGAAAATATTTCATTGATTAACTATACAGAATAGTTTTTATTTTCAAAATTTGAATAATATTTATCATTAAAAATTACTAAATTACATTACAATTATAAAAAAAGAAAACAAAACAAAGCAAAAGACGATATGAGATAATTAAATAGAAAATATTAAGAGAATAAAATTTAAACTAATAATAAGGCCTTAGCATCAAATCAATGCAGTTTTGAATATATCACCATTAGATAAGATATAAATCAAAAATTGTAAACACTTGAAAAGGAAGTTTCGGATAAACTAAAAACTCTTACACATTGGATTACGATAATACCAAAAAAAACATAACGATTTCTTAAGTAGCAATTTATTGTAATTGATTTTAATCAAATTTCCCTTAAGATTTTACTTTTCATTTCTTGATTAAAAGAAAAACATAAAATAACAAAATTAAGTCACATTCAATTGCATACGTTGACTTCATTATGAAATTATCCCTGAAAATAATTTACAAAATACGTAAAATGATGAGGCAAGATAAACCCATTGATTAAAATCATATGTCATTGATTACACAAAATAAATTATTATCGTTTGTTCATAAAGAAATTAACTAAGCGCGAACAACACAAGTACATTTGATTAAACATCATATTAACAATTTATTTATTTCTCAGTATATCAATTAACTAATTATTATGAAATAAAGAAAAACATAAACTTTAGTGAATAGTATATAAGGGAATTTAATGAAATTAAAACTGGTGTACATTCTTATACATAAACAATAACAACTAAAACAAATTATGTGAAGATATTAATTAATAAACATAAAGAAAACACAAAGAGAATAAAATGAACCTTATTAATTATGATTAATCATTTAAACATGAAAATTAGGATAAGCCATTATATTATATAAATATTGACTTAATATTATGAATTAAATGAAAAGATAAAAACAAAATAAAAGGTAAAATACATTAAATTGATAATTATTATTAAAAGAAAATGATTAATAGTTTCATTTGTACATGGCTAACAGTTTCAATAGAAAGAATCACAAATTGTTTGGCAATTTTCCTTTAAAATTTCCAGTGTCCTATAGTTTTCTTATTTGGATTCTCGTTCCTGATATGCATCAATTCGTCAATAAAACCTTTCCTTGTTCCTTTAGAAATAATTACGCCAACAATTTTTAAACTTTGATATTTTAATTGTTTGGTTTGAAATTCTTAAAACTAGAAAATTGGGTTTTCTTTACTTTTTCTTTGCAATTGGAACAGGCGACAATAACTGAAGAAGGTGAATTAAAATTTCCGGTTTTTTCAAAATTTTTTCAATCTTCAGGACATCAAAATTTTCAAAAGTTCAATTCTTTTATCAGTCTTCCAGTAGGATAAGTGTCTCCTGTTATTATGTTTGCCTGTTTAAATTTATCCTTTTCAATCGAAATTTTCTTGAAAATCTGAAAATTTTCTTCACTTTTCTTTGCAATTGGAACAGGCGAACATACCATCAGGAGGTGAGTATCCTATTCTCATACAGTGGCGCCCTCATCGGAAAATTGGTGAACTAAAAAAGTGAAACTTTTGAAAATCCAAAAGTTTCAAAAACTCTTCTTCTTCTTCTCGAATCCTTGGTTCAATTCACTAATACTAATGCAATTTGATACACCGACACGAAGCATTGATTACAACAACAATTTTGGAACTTTTGGTTTTTCATTGATTTTCTTGTAGTTTCCTTAGTATTGGATGGAAATCACCAATACTAATGCAAAGTGGTACACCGACACGAAGCATTGATTACAACAACAATTTTGAAACTTTTGGTTTTTCAGTAATTTTCTTTTAATTTCCATAGTATTGGAAGGAAATCACCAATACTAATGCAATTTGATACACCGACACAAACCATTGATTACAACAACAATTTTGGAACTTTTGGTTTTTCATTGATTTTCTTGTAGTTTCCTTAGTATTGGATGGAAATCACCAATACTAATGCAAAGTGGTACACCGACACGAAGCATTGATTACAACAACAATTTTGAAACTTTTGGTTTTTCAGTAATTTTCTTTTAATTTCCATAGTATTGGAAGGAAATCACCAATACTAATGCAATTTGATACACCGACACAAACCATTGATTACAACAACAATTTTGAAACTTTTGAAAAAAAAAATTGAATTTCTGTAATTAACGACAAGAAACTTACCTTTACTGAAGTCTGCCGTAATTTTTAAATCCGTGACAACTTTTAGACCCTAGTTTTGAGATAATCGCGTTTAAAGTTTTAAAAACATCGTATATGTGAGTAAAATTCATGATATAACAGTTATGAGATGTCCATATTTTCGGATTGGTGGATCCTAGAGAATTTTAGTTAAAGAACAAAATGTAGAGAATAAAATTTTATGTAATTTAAGATAATTAAAAAAAAAAGTCACATGCCATCATGTCTCGGATTCAAAAATTTCGGCTAAAGTACCATTAGCTGGTAACTTATCTTCAGCGAATGATCCTTGCCAAAAACAATTAATTACCATTAATAGCAACATCATAAAACTCAGATTGAATAACATAATTCTTCAAGTGATATTGAATATCTTGATAAACTAATTACGAAATATGATTACAAAAGGCAATTTTAATATCGTGCTCATAAAGATTTAATTTTTTAAAGCTCACCATGACTTATGTACAATTTTTACCTGTTTCCGTTAATAAAAAATGTATGATATTGACCAATAACACTGTTTTGTTAGATCAATTTTTTGTAATTATAATGTTTATTATGGAGTGCACTAAGAGTTTTAAGATGTTTCCAATCAGTAATTTAAGTATGGAAATTCAAATTAAATTCGCCTACAAATATGTTTAAGTCACATCTAATCAAATTACTTAAACTTGCGATAGTCGACGTTACGAAAACGTCAAACATTTTTCGTTTGTTGTGATGAGAGAACTAAAAATATTTATATTGAAGTTATAACTTGTTTTGTGATCATCTTATTATTACTCTTCAACTTCTCTTGGTTAACATGGGGATCCCCATTTTACAATAGTAATCAAAAGTGTAAATTTTATATTCGAGATAGGCAACTTATTCAATAGCTGGCAGTTCAAGTGAACAGTCGAATTTTTTGTGAAGTGATTTTTTAGTTTTATTACGTTTCAAATTTTTCTTTTTTGTGGATTAATTTACTGTGAGTATTTATTATTATTCTATTTTCAAATTACAATCACTAAATTGTATTGAATTATGATACATTACTATTCATTTTATACTTATGTATCTCTGGTTTTAATTAGTATGAATGTTACTCTTGTGTTCATTTAGTTTAAGTATCTCATGTAATCTCATTCATAATTTATATTTTCAATTCTCTTTGTTTCATTAACATCGTGGTTTGATAGACTAATAAGTTCAACCATAATCTATCTAACTTTCATGTCGATCTTAAAGGTAACTGCAAATAACTATTATGTCATCAATTGACTAATTTTTATTGTATTCCTTTTAAAATTTATCAATTAATCAATTTTTATCAATTTAATTAAACTTCGCATATTATGAATTGTACCTAAATTCACTTTTGTCCAAAGTCTTTATCTAATTTGTTAATAATTGTGTTTCAGATAATATTTTATATTATCTGGAAATAATATAAAATTTCGTATTAAGTGTTATGTGCGATCGATATTTCTTTTAAGTGTTCAATTGTTAATTCTTTACGGTGTATTTGTTTAATAATTATTCAGCGCATGGAACAAGTACGATCTTTTGTGCCGTATAATCACCGTCATGATTACAATAATTATTTCTCGTAATAATACGAGCCACCAATACAACTAGTGTATGAGAGTAGTTGTCGTTATAGAGTTATTTTCTCAACCAAATTTAATTCAAACACATTATCACTAATTTCCAAAGAAATTCGAGTTACGCCATCGAATATGTCGTTCCTGCAATAAATGTTAATATTTTCTTTTCGTCTACTATCTATCAATCTAAAAATAAAAATTTCAGTTAAATCATCTATTCATTCCCAAGAAGATTCGGTCTTATGTATTTTTGCAATCCGTCTCATCTAAATGTTATTATTCCCGTAGTGATTCGAATCTCATTTTGAGCGCTAACCTCCTGTATCCATATCATTTGAAATGTGATAATTATTCGAAGTTTTCATTACATTTTACATCAATTGACTATTTCCCTGAAATGTAATAAAACACAAGCGCGTTTTGTATTTATAGTCCAGTTACTTATGTAGTATGTATTATACAGTTACGGTACTCAGAATCAATCGTCAGAGTATTAAGTGACCAAACAAAGTGATCATCTTTGGAGGCAGTCTCGTTTGTTGATACATCGTAATCACTAGCATTGTAAATAAACAGAAAAATTATGAATGAAATTGGTTTGTTTATGAATGAATTAATGTGATTGTTTCACACAAAAGTGTTATATAGCATAACTCAATAACGATAAATAGAAACTAATAGTTCAGTGAAATTTATAATTTTTTTAGAATCCACGTAGAATTCTAATACTTAATTACGGAAACTGATAACTACAATTAAACACGTTTTTTTGTATATTGAGGCATCTATTGTTGTCGTGAAATATTTATGCTTTTCAATTAATCCATTTTTTGTTCGTTTGACTTTAATTTAGCAATTATCTCATCATAGTGTATGTAAATTTAACGAATAATTTATATTCATTTTTATATACTGATTGCGTCTATATTTATATTATTTATGTATACGTTACTTGTTCATCATTTTGTTGTATCTTTTTGATTTATTGTAAAATTTTCGACTAATTTATTGCTAAAGATCAATTCAATTTGTGTTAATTATATTGTAACGAAAACGATCTTATTTTTAATAACTACGTTCTTCATGTTTCAATTAATAAAAATTTAACTATTACTCAGAACGTCTGTCTTGTACTTGTATTTAAAATTGAGAATAAAGTCTTAATTAGATTTGTATTTATTCTGTAGAATTTTTAGTTATGATTCTATTTGATAACGCTGTGGAAATCTTTTGGTCTACTAGCTACGTTAATACAATTGATTTAATGATTTAATGTGAATATTTGTATAAACATCAATATTTATTTGAACTATGTTAACTATTGAAAAGTGATTCTTGAAAAGATTTTCAAATTAAGAATTACTGTTTCATGAGAAAGAGAATTGTTTATTATTATATAGTTATTGGGTATTAATAGTATAACTTAGATTATTTGTTAGTTCTAAATATTTTAAATTTAGTGCATGAAGAGTTACTAATAATCATATTGGAATTAACATTAATGACCTCTGAATATAATCAACATACAATTCCAGTGCAGTTTCGAATATGTCGCCCTCGGTCACTCAAATTTTGAAGGAATTAAATTACTTCATCACAATTAATAAAAACGAAAAGGCTGTATATTATAAACATTTTAATAATGTTCGAGATTTCATTTTAACAGAAATGAGAAAATTAAATTCAATTTTTGCTATGATTAGTCGTGAACCATGTTTAGCTGGATCCATGAGAGATGGTATTCGTGTTGGTAAACCAAATGAGTTTGATCTTGACATCAGATTGGAGTTACCACTTAATTATAATTCAAATGAAATTAAGGTGCTGATCAAACGAATATATTCAGTCAAACATTACAATATCAATTACTCTTTTATGATAATTAAAGGTTGAACCTGGCGATGTTTCTGGGTTTGTTCGGATTAATATCACTGAAGGATTGGAAGTATTAAAAAGAAACAAAAAACATGGATGGCATAGAAATTTAAGTAAAATTGTTGACTCAAAGAATTATATCCAAGTTGATAAACTGTTATCATGGATGGAAAGTATTCTATCAAGGGTATTACTAAACTGTTCTTATACGTTTGTGTCTAATGGATATCGTTATGAGGTGAAGGCACTGAATGAATTTTAATTCATTTTAACTTAATAGTAATTATGTTCTACACTTTAGTTAAACTGTAGAAAATCGATACCAGCATTTACATTGAATGTTAAATGTGGAACGAATATTGAATTTGATGTGGACTTTGTGTTTACTTTTCGTTTTCATCAATCCAAAATGTGGCCAGCTAAAACAAAGCCACCTCAAGGTACTCGTTTTAACTATTGGAACGCTATTCCTAAAATACCATCAAGAATATGGCCAAGAAGAACTAAGACATTTCAAAGAAATCGCGTTAGACATAATAGAAGACCAGTAGTCTATAATAGAAGTCTCGTCGACTATAATAGAAGTCCAGAAGTCGATAATAAAAGTGCAGAAATCTGTAATAGAAGTCCAGAAGTCTATTATAAAAGGCCAATTTCTAAAAAAGCATCAAAATATGATGTGGCACAACGAAATTTTCGTGTCTCATTAATTGAATATGAAAATGAAATGATTCGTAATAAAGGAACATTTAAGAATTTGATTCGCATTTTCAAGGTATAAATATAAATTGATTGAATTTTATTGTGTGGAATCTTATCAATTAACTAATATTTTAGAAAATACGGGATAACAATGATCAAAATCTGAAAAGTTATTTCATAAAATGTATTTTTATGAATGAATTGAATTCTAAGAAAATTTGGCACAATCAATCATTGGGCGATAGTTTCAATGAGGCAAGAATTGTTGTGATTCGGTTCTATTTAATTAATAATTCATTTTGTGAATCTTCAGATGTTTCTATGTTTAATTGACAACTTAAAACAAAAGAGGATTAACTGCTTTTGGAATAAATCATATAATTTGTTATCAATTTATTCTGATATTCAATTGGAAAGTATGTATAATAAGTATTATACAGTATATAAGAGATTACAAAGAGCAATTTTGGAAGAAAACGTTATGGAAATATACCAAATTATTGGTAAGCTTTACGAGACATGAAATACAATGAATTAGATATAAATTAATGAGAACTATCCAAAACTAGTGAGCCCAACTGAATTCTTGAGGTACTTTAACCAGCAATAATTGTAACCAACTGGATGATAGTCAATGAATATTTTCACTCACAATTAGTACCAGATGAACAATGTATAATGTATCAATGTATCGTTCTTTATAGTTAATTTGTTATTTTATTTCTTTCACTTATATTTTAGGGTAAAATGAAGAACCACTTTTGATTGATTAAGTGGCATCATCGTGCTGATTGCAACAATAAACGACGAAATTAATCATTTGAATTCAATTTCAATAACGACTTTTTATAATTTTATACAATCATTTTAGTTTTATATATAGTATTTGCATTTTATATACATTTCACTTAAGTATACATATAAGCTTAACGGATTACTACTTAAGTTTTAAGTGATTGTTATAAGTTCACTTAAGTATATTATAAGTTCATTTGCTATTGTTATAGTATTAATAATGCATTAAATCTGTGGCTCTAATTTCATTGCTTAAATATGTGTATTTGATTCATTCCATTTAGAATAAGTTTATTTATCTTGGATTGTTTGGCTGTTGCACAACTTGATCATAACTTGGTGGACGTTCTGTATAATAAAAATTAATTAAAATCATAATAGTCATAATGTGTGTAATGTTGTTTACCAATTGTATGTTCGTAAGATTGTGGATAATACAAACTATTATCACCTGTCCGATTTGGTTGATTGTCAACCATATGGGGATATGTTGTCGCTAACTGATTTGTTGTTGGAATTGTATATATCGCGGCTCCATTAGTTGTTCCATTGTTTATTATATTTGGTGATTGTACTGCTGTTACTGTATTAATATAATTAAAATCAAATTTATCATAATTCATTTCAAGAACGGAAAAAGCAAATAATACTGACTCGTTGTGACACATTGATTTCGTCGACTACGATTTTTTCTTTTATTATTCCGATCAATTGCGTACTGTAAAAAGAACAAACAAAAACCATGTTGAATTAATGGTAATCCTTTCATTGCATATTGAATTTTGATTAGATAAAAATAAAAAATAATTGAATCGATTGAAACATTGAGTCTATCTTAAAGTTTTCATCAAAAATTTCATTTTTTTTTTTGTAAGTTCACTAAATGATTCATAAGATTTTGATTGGAATTGTTGGGAATAATAATCGATGTATCTTACAGCTACACCACCAACTACTAATGTGAAAATCGCCAATGATAGCAGTACCCAAAGTAATGCCATTACTATAATATTTTTGTTACTTTGATAAATCCACTTGTTTTCTGATAATTTGAGTCACTTTTTTCTTTTAACAAAATCACTAGTCACTCATAAATTGTTTAAAATTGTTTGGAATTCTTTCATTCACTTAACTTCAGCATAATAATTTCATCCACTCTACTATTCATGTATTCGTTTATTATCCAGAATTATTGAAATTTTCACTTACCGTCATAATACTTATAACAATAATAACAAATATAATTAATGGTATTATTAATAAAATTTCCATTTGAAATTATGTGTGAACATATTTTTAATAATAACAACAACCAAATATTTCACACTATTTTTGATTCAGACACTTGTTCGTTTCGAATTGTAATATTCACTAAAAGAATGTTACAAATAGCGATATAAATTCGATATCAATCGTTATCGGAAAACGTATATCCTACTTTATCTTAGAAATTAAAGGTGTTTCTGATATCAAATCAGATGTATTAAATATCTATACACTGATATGACATAGTTTAGATAATTTCGTTGTTTTCGAAACTACAGTATGTTAGATTTTGATTTACTTTCGTGGTTCACCAACGAGAGCTTGGTCATAACTTGGAGGGTGTTCGATTATTTCAGCACCTGAAATAATGGTGTTAAATGCAATTGAATTAATTCAAATTAAGAAAAAACGGTAGAAGAGATTGTTACTTGATATTGCTGTTGAGTATGATGGTAGATGTGGCTGTCCATTTCTACTATTTCTATGTCCCATTCGATAATCACGATTTGGTTCTCTTAATGGCACTATATAAACCACTGATGGATCTGTTTCATTTGATGAATATGTTGAATATGTTGAGACTGGTCTTCCATAATTATTCCCTAAAATAATTTAAAAGCCTTTGATATACACATCACTCTTTTTTTAATAGTTCACAATGTAACTGTTATAAACAAACCATTTGCAATGATTACTCTTTCATTGTTCTGCTGTATCTTTCTATCACGATGTTTGTCAACACAAAACTGTTAATTTAAAGATATTAATTTCAATTTGTTAATTTTAATTAAACGTATGCTCTAACCGCTGATATTCCAATGAATATAATAGAGATTGCTATTGACATTGCCAACCACCAAATCCATTCCATGTTAAAGACTAATTTTCCACTACAATCGAATTACAGATAGAATTGAACTAAAATACAAAAATAAAATTTCCATTTGTAGTCAAATTTCACCTACGTTATCAGGGATTAATTCATTTGATAAGCAAAGTAGAATGGATTTCCCAATAAATTCAAAAATAAAATTTACCCAAATGAGTACAAGATTGATTCATCAAATTACGAAACTAATTATTTTTATAATGCGATCTTAATATATTTACTGCATTTTATCTTTATTTAACATCAATGTATGTAATTATTACATTAATACATAGATAAGTTTATATTTAATTTTGGATTAAATTAATTTAAAATCTTATACATAAAATTTAATGATTAATTAATTAAATGATTTTGAATCTGTTAAAATATTGAAATTAACCAGCCTTTTTCATACTGACTGGTAAATTCAATAATGAATCTATGTATTCTGAGTTCCGTTTGAGTAGTATTGGGCTCTCTGCACTATAAGTATTTACACCATATGGCGGACATTCGAATTGCAAAGATTTTTGACATAATTCTCTAATGTACTGAAAGTTAAAATTGAAAACATTTAAAATTCAAAACATTTAATTAATAACGATTGGCATTTACTTCTTGTCTTGGATCATTCAACATCATTGCATTAATAACTGATGAACTAATGAAAATCACAACAAAACACAATACAATATTCTTCTGCATCATGATTAATGTTAATGATTACTTTGATACTTAAATTTGATCCAAACACTTGATAAATAGAACACAAATATCAGCACTAGTTCCTCTGATATTATTGTTTTTTGAAATTCACAACTGAACAATACTAGTTTGAATGAATGAATTCAGATAAATCTGACTCCTTTTATACCTCCAATTGTCGATCTAATCGTGCGTCAATTGTTAAATAGAGAATATCGGAAAATAAGAAAATGAACAATCTACTTTACGTTTATTTTCTTAAATAAACAGTTCGGATTAATAAAAACTGACCAACATTTTCCGTATTATGTACCGTCTCTATTATAAAACGGATGAAATTACTCGGTTCATGTTGTGCACAATAAATACATTGTCAATTACAGGTAAATCAATCACAGAGATTTTCTAGTGCGTTGTATTAAATCCGTTTGATTTTTATATTGCATAAACAAATACAATTTCAATTGTTTGACAAAGAACATCAAAATCGATTACACTAAATGAAAATGGCATTGGTATAATTAAAATTGGCATTTATTGTCGATGACAATCAACTAGGTCTCTTCATTGTCTTTTTTTCGTATTAGTCAACCATCCATGATTTAAGTTTAATGCATTTTCTTTCAGATTAAATAGTAATTGGAGACACCATGGCCGAAGGAAGGTTAACCGTGATAGAACAAATGGCCCAACTCTACCGACTTTTCGGTTATGAAGAACAAATTATTTGGGATAGGTAACATATTGATTTATAGTTTAATTAAATTGAATGAATTTATTTACAGTTTTATTGATATAAATTTCAGATATCGATTATCCGATCGTTTTATGCTAAAAGAAAAATTGAAAACATTAATTTGTGATTCAGATGAAAATAGCGAAGCTAAAAATAAGAAACTGGTAACTAACAAATCAATAATAATGACTATCTGTATATTGAAATATTATTATTTTAGGAAACTGTTAGAGATGACATATTCAATGCAATTTGGAAGCAAAGTAAATTATTATTATTATAATTTAAAAATCATATGATTCTCTTATGTTATTAATTTTACTAGGAGTATACAATCAGCATCACGATTTATTAATGTTCCCATCATTTGTGGCTTTAGTCCCAATTGAGGAATATAAAAATTCGGGATTAAACAGTAAAGAATACTGTATATATCCTGTGTTCAGAATTCGTCGCTGTATCAGGAATGAAGAAAATGATATCTTTAATGAGGGCAGTCGAGGATGTTGTATGATATTTGTTGATATTTTTGCTCGTGTTTATCATAGCTGGAATCAGTTTAAGAACAATAATAAATTACCAGAAGGATATATAATTGCACCAACTAATGGTATTCTTACTAAAAGCGGAAATGAAGTATGTTTTAATTAAAAATGTTATTACAACAAATGCCGAATAAGTAATAATTTTTATATTTAATAGGTTCAGCTAGAATGTTTCATATCTCCAGCTTCTTCAGATGCTGCAAAGGCAGTACGCATTACAGATGTTGGTACTTCGGTATTAGGACTTGCAGCCAGTGGTGTGATGATAGCTGGAACAGTATTTACCACTGTTGCTGCAGCTCCTCTAGTTCTTCTGGCTGCGGCTGCATGTGCTATTGGAACTGCTCCAACAGTATATAAACTAACAATTTTAAGTTATTGTGAAATACTGATAAGGATAATCTTTAATTTTCTCTTGTAGGTAGCTAGAGTAATAGTAAATGGTATCAATGTATCGACGATGACTGTCAACGGTTTAGGAATCGTTAATGGTGGATATGCTTTCATTATCGTAAGAAATTGTCTTTGGAATTTCTTTCAAAACCTAGCAATATAATTACTTTTTTTTATAGAGGTTTAAAAATGATGAGAATATTACAACATTCGAATTTATTCAATTCAGTGCATCATTAGCACTCTTTACACATTCTTTATATAATTTTCGAACGGCTGGTTCAATAATTGAAGAGGGAAGACAAGGATTTCTAAAAGATTATGCTGAGGGACTAAGCAATCGGCAACAGTAAGTGTTCAAAAGGTCTTTAATTGTATATATTATTATTGATGACAACTTTTAATTATATAGAAAAGGATTTAATCGATTATTGCGTGAAATGACCGAGTTTCATGGATCTGAAAAGCAAGCTCAACGTGATCTAGTTCGAGCAATTCGAAAAACCGCTGGTACAAAACAAGTATTCCGTGATATTTATGCGATGAAAGGTTCTTTGACACGTAATGGTGTTAAACTAACTGGTATTACACCTGAAGGAAAATTACTATTAAACAATCAAGCTCAATTTGGTTCAGATACCTTGCGTAATAATCCAGTTTTATTAAAGGCTGTTCCAACTAATGGCACGGATGTATCAGCAAATCTTACAAATGCAAGCTCTACTACACAATTAGGAGCAACTTTAAATGGTACTAATGTTGTTACAACCGATAGTGCATTCAGGCCAATTGATTGTGCAAAGATAGCAGCCAAAGTGTCTGGAATTATTTCATTTTTAACACGGTTTTTTGAAAATATAATCCCTAAAAATTTGGAACAGTTACAAGAAGTTCTAACCGAAATGTTAATGAATTTGAAAGAAGTAACTGTTGATTATTTTATTAATTTTCTTAAAGAATTTGTTCTTGAATATGTAAATCAAATTGAGGATGCCTTGGGAATTAAAATGAATTTAGATTTTTATATTCGTCAAGCATTTGATGAATTTCGTCGTATGGCAAATGATACATTGGATTATTTCATAATGAACTTAGATTTAGTGAAAGCAAGAGATCATTTGTTAAAATTCTTCTGTAATCGGGATAATTTCAGTGATTTGTTTGAAGACACAGTTATTGTTGTCCTTTCTCCAATTAAGAAGAATTGTGAGAGTTGCAGTGGATTTTATTATAGCAAATAATTTTATCATTTGTATTATGAAAGCCAATTAAGATTAAGTAATTAGATTATCGTTTCTATGGATGTTACTTTTTATAGCAAATAACAGTCACAAATGATTAATTAATTAAATAAACATGCAATATTATTTCTAAATAAATTAATAAAATTTTAATATTTCAATAACTTGTTGCAGTTTAAAATTTAATTTAAATTATTTTATTTGAAATAGAGACCCTACCAGATTAACAATTATTCTGAGAAAGGTATGCTGTATTGTGCACCTGATATGAGAAATGTATATCAATTGATAGTATCTTAACTTGTAGTTGTGAGTCCCAAGAAATTCAACAAATCAACAGGAAATAACGTCATAAGATCATAAGGATCGATGTCGGGTGTAAAAATGGTGCAGATCGGAAACTGATAACTGATCAAAGTGTTTCAGGATTGAAATATTGCTTAAGTATGGAAGGTTTTTAAGTACGAAATTGATAAGTGGCATAATTGTACCGTGATGGCAATCACACCGTAGTAACTGTCAGAAAGTCATCACGGCATCAATGTAAAAGAAGAGAAGGAGGAAACAAAATTTAATAATTTTAATTTAATTACTTTTAGTGTTTATTTCTATTAGAAAGGTGATTAAAACTATTTGAATTGATTATTTGCCATTGGCTTGCTGTGTTTAGCTGCTTTAATTTTGAGATAATAGTCGTGCTATTCAGAAATTTGTGCATTTAATTGGGCCACAGTGACTGAATACACAAAAATTGGTGTTACCTCTGTTTTTACATTTTTTCTATCTCTTACCTTCAATTATATTTGATATTATTAAATTGCAAACATACTTATCATTGTAATATCACCTCACTCGTATACATGTCTCTCCATTAGTATCTAGTAATACTGATTGAAATTGATTGAACAATAAAAGGTTAAATTGGCTTTGTGAAGCGCTTTGATGGATTGAATTGAAGGAAGCAATGGAAAGGTTTCCATTAAACGGTGGCAGATCGGTGAAATCAACTCCAAATAGTTCTTATCAATCTGTCTCTAAACAGGTATGTTTTATTTGTTCACCTTAGTTAAAACCCGTAATTATATGATTCATATGAAATATACGTGATATCACAGCATCTTAACAATCTGGAACAAAATTTCAAATAAAAAAATAAATAGAACTAAACATACGATGCTGTTTTAAGATAGAGTGTTCTTATGCCAATAAAAATCCATTAAAATCTTACAGAATATCATTAAATACGTGTCAAAGAGTTTCAAATTGAAATACATATTGCAATGTATAGAAAACCAAATAATTGTTCAATTGAATATTACTCTAGGGAAATTAGGAAAATACACCCCCTCACTATTAATTCATTAGTATTAAACAAAACACCCACTAACTATCACATCATCTCCTTAATACACAGTAATTTAGATTTTCATATGCTAATTTGTTTGTGTTATTTTGCTAGTTCTTTTTAGCTTAAAATTGCCTGTTGTTATCCAGCAAATAAATAGAGCCTTTATTCTTAATATCATTACAATTTATCAATCATCAAATTGTCAATAGAAAAAAAATAGTAACGAAGAAAGAATAGAAATAGTCATAAACTATTTAAAAACCTATAGAGTCACAATGTTTAAGGTGAAGTAATTTTAATTAATACAATTTGTATTTTTCATGTTTCCATTTCTTATTTGTGTGCTTGCTATTTATCAGTTATTTTCAAATTTTGATGATACTTGAATGTATTTTAAATTGTATGAACCAGTGATTAATAGATTATCAATTGCGTATCAAATTGTAACTGTTAATGTAAGATTAATGTGTAACAATCAATGTTTATAGGGCAACCAATCGAACGAACACTCGCCAAGAGTGAAAACAACCTCATTAATTACTGATGATGGTATGATTGATATTACTCCAAAAAATCAACAAATTATGGCAGGAACTGGCGATAATCCAGCATATCATCCATCATCACCTACACACACAGCATTCGGTAGAGATATCCATGATCATGAAGGTAACAGTTAATTTTAATCAAATCGGAATGTTAATTTAAATACGTCGTAGGTTATGCATTTGGATTTTTGCTAAGCTTATACTGCTAATATCATTATGCAAGGAATTTTAATCATTTTCTTCATAATTTTAAGAATTGGGATTTTTATTTTAATAATTCTGAATCATCACATTGAAACTTCATAAACTAGCAATATGCATTTTCCTGGCAATCCTTTTCTACACATTTTTTTTTCTTTAATCTTGTAGAGGTCTCAATTAGATTTTCCGGCTTAGCTGGAGGTAGGTCTTCTGTTCAAATCAACTAATACTTTAGTAATAAATTTAGTATTACTTTTTTTTATTAATTTCATTTTCATATGTTATTTCCTACTAATAAATATGTATGAATTCCATTTTGTTTAAAAATCTTGTAAATTTATGTCATGTTTTAATATTATTTGTACTTATTTGAAAAATTTGTTTTCATTCTTAAACCATTATCAAGTAATAATTTCATGTTTAAATAATACAAAATGAATTTTGTTTAAAACAAAAATATTAACGAATATTTAATGATTGCATTATATTTTTAGGGAGTATATCATTTTATGCATCGTCAGGTAAGTGATTCAAACAATTTAATAAGTCTGGGCATAACGTGTAATGATACCCATATATTTTATCTATTTGATTAATCAATTCGTAGAAGTCAGCGATGAAATCCCAGGAATTGGACAGTATGATGATTTTCATACCATTGATTGGCAACGTGACATTGCAAGAGATCGTATGAGACATCGATATATTATTAAAAAACGACAAGATTCTTTATGGGATTTAATAAAGGTAAGTTTAATAGAAAATCCAATTAAATCTCAATTGAAATAAATTATTTTCATTGTAGGGAGCTCATGATGCTTGGTCTGGATGGTTATGCGTCTTGTTAGTCGGTTTAACATCTGGTTGTGTTGCCGGTGTTATTGATATTGGAGCAAGTTGGATGACCGATCTTAAATTTGGTATTTGTCCCGAAGCGTTTTGGTTGAATCGTGAACAATGTTGTTGGTCATCGAATGAGACAAGTTTTGATAGTGGAAATTGTTCACAATGGCTTACATGGCCGGAAGTTTTATATCTTTCAAGGGAGGGTGTGGGCTCTTATATACTTTCTTATATATTTTATATTTGTTGGGCTCTAATGTTTGCATCATTGAGTGCTTCGCTAGTCCGAATGTTTGCCCCATACGCATGTGGATCCGGTATTCCGGAAATAAAGACAATTTTGTCTGGTTTCATAATACGTGGTTATCTTGGTAAATGGACACTGTTGATCAAAAGTGTTGGTCTTATGTTATCGGTATCGGCTGGATTAACATTGGGTAAAGAAGGTCCAATGGTTCATATCGCAAGTTGTATAGGTAAATTTTCATCAAAATATGATATTATCTTCATCTATTCTAATTATGTATGTATATTTATTTTAGGTAACATTTTATCGTATGCATTTCCAAAATATGGAAGAAATGAGGCAAAGAAACGTGAAATTTTATCGGCCGCTGCTGCAGCGGGTGTATCAGTGGCCTTTGGATCACCAATTGGAGGCGTTCTGTTCAGTTTGGAAGAAGTTTCATATTATTTTCCACTGAAGACATTGTGGCGTTCCTTCTTTTGTGCTTTGATAGCCGCCTTCATTCTACGTTCAATAAATCCTTTTGGAAATGAGCATTCGGTACTCTTTTATGTTGAGTATAACAAACCTTGGATATTTTTCGAATTAATACCGTTCGTAGCACTTGGAATAATGGGCGTAAGAATAATACTAATACTGTATACTTTTGCATCGATCATTAATTTTAAAATTTATTTTTAGGGAATTATTGGAACATTGTTTATTAAGGCAAACTTGTACTGGTGTCAATTTCGTAAATACAGTAAACTTGGTCAGTATCCAGTCGCTGAGGTGATAGTAGTGGCATTGGTTACAGCCCTAATTTGCTTCCCAAATCCTTACACGAGAATGAATATGAGTCAGTTGATTTATTTACTGTTTAGTCAATGCGGAATCTCAAATAGTGATCCCTTGTGGTAAGTTGCACTGAATATTTATCACTTATCTGACAAATCATATCAGCTAAATTAATTATTTTATTTTATATCTTTTAGTGATTACAATAGAAATTTTACTGATGTTAATAAAGCGATTGAAATTGCAGCTGCGGGCCCTGGAGTTTATCATGCTATCTGGTTACTAATAATAGCGTTTATAATAAAATTTGTGCTTACCATATTTACATTTGGTATGAAAGTACCTTGCGGTTTATTCATTCCGTCATTATGTTTAGGTGCTATTATGGGACGAATTGTTGGAATCGGTATGATTTAGTTACGAATGTTTTATATAATTGTAATTAATTAAATGAAAATACTTTAGGTGTGGAACAATTAGCTTATAATTATCCTAAGATAAAAATATTTTCTGGTGAATGTTCAACGGGTGATGATTGTATTACTCCTGGGCTCTATGCAATGGTAGGTGCAGCAGCTGTATTAGGTGGTGTAACACGAATGACTGTATCATTGGTTGTGATTATGTTTGAATTAACGGGCGGCGTTCGATACATTGTGCCATTAATGGCTGCTGCAATGGCTTCCAAATGGGTTGGTGATGCATTAGGGAAAGAGGTGAATACTATTTTGCTGTTTCTAACTCAGTACATGATTTATTAATAATATCCCATTTTATTATAAGGGCATCTATGATGCACATATAGCATTAAACGGTTATCCGTTCTTGGACAGTAAAGACGAATTTGCTCATACATCACTAGCAGCAGATGTTATGCAACCGAAGTAAGTATCATGAATAAATTATCGAGTATGAAGATGAATTCTAATATTGATTATTGTATACTATTTTTAGGCGAAATGAAACATTGTCAGTTATAACTCAAGATTCAATGACAGTGGATGATGTAGAGACATTACTCAAAGAAACAGAGCACAATGGTTATCCTGTGGTTGTGTCGAAAGAGAGCCAATATCTAGTTGGATTTGTTTTAAGACGTGATCTTAACTTGGCCATTGGTAATACATAAATATCCAGTTATGTAGTTCACTTTTAAATTCATTAAATAATTTAATTGTAGCAAACGCTAAAAGACTTATAGACGGAATATCTGGACAATCGATAGTTTTGTTTACATCCGCTAATCCAGTTCAGAATTTAGGTCCACCACCATTGAAATTAAAAAAGATTTTAGATATGGCACCGATAACTGTTACAGATCAAACGCCAATGGAAACGGTAGTCGATATGTTTAGAAAATTAGGTTTACGTCAAACATTAGTCACGCATAATGGGTAAGTGCTTGTTAATCAGATTTAATTCACAACTTACACATAACTGATATTTGTTTAATTAATTTTAGACGACTTCTCGGCGTTATTACGAAAAAAGATGTAGTGCGGCATGTCAAACAAATGGATAATGAAGATCCAAATACTGTTTTATTTAATTAATTGTTCGCTATGAAAACATGATATAAATTAAGAATATAGCCAATCATTAGGTAAAATTTATATGGACTCTATTATTTTCTAACAAAATAAATATTATGTAGGATATGAGTATTATACAAAAATAATTTATACAATTTATAACATTTCTTTTTTCTATGTAGTTTATAATTACGATTATTTTAAACATAATTAACTTCTGTTTTATTTTTCTTTATTCGGGAGGAAAAAAATATGATAATAATGTTTTTAGAGACATCACTTCTATATATTAAAATTTACTTATGTTATAAATATGCAATTTAATTATTGTTAAATGATTTTATGATTTTTTTTAAGAGTGTACAATTACATATTGTACGTAATGCAAACAATTACATGAAAAGTCCATACTAGTGCAGTGATATGATGTATATAAGTTAAAGCTTTTTTAAATGATTACATTAAAATGTGATTATTGAATTGTAAAATGTTTTATTTATTTGAATGCAATTCACATTATCTATGCAACAATGTTGGACCCAATCAAGTATAATTTATTATCACAATTGTTGATCTTTATGTTTTATTAACTGATAACGAATGCATCAAAGTGTATATTAGCTGGCAAATTGTAGTTGAGAAGTTCAACTGTTGAACTTAGTTTATGCTACATGTTTCGATGGTATACATAACATTAATTGATCCGAAAACAAATCTCTGACAGATAATAGAAGCTTGCAAATCCACGCTCCCCTTTATTTAATCATTGATAATATTCGTAGCTAATAAAGACGGGCGTTTTAGGCAAACTGATAATAAAGTGGCACCTAGTACAAACTGGATTGGTCGGTATATAAAGACAATGGCAATTTAACCGGTGATATCCTTGAATGATTATAACAATTAATCAGATAACATTTATTTAGCATGTCGTTTTATTTGGAGCAGACTTTTGTGTGGCAATGACAATTTTACTTTGTCGTTTGATTCCGTTCAGATTTGAAATTAATAAATTTTAAAATATCTAAGAATAGGCTTTCGTCTTATGCTTTGAACTTGCATTTTTAAAAAATTGGATTCATTCATTGCGTTTTTGAAACTGAACTTTTATATTTCTTCATGTACCATTAGAAATCCGTTTTATGTAAGTATGCATCATTTTATTGAAATCTGTGAATGTGATTCTGTTTATGAACAATGGTTCTATGAAGACAAAAAAAAAAATGACACATATTAAATCCACATTATTTAATTCGCTTAGATATAGTGATTCATGTAGTTAAGAGTAAATTGTGGCATAAGAAAGATTGTTGATTCAATACAATTGTAAGTTATCGCACAGTATACACTGTAGCGTTATTAAATGTATTATCAGGCAAATTTTTTTTTTTTTTTGAAAATCGAGTACATTACTTAAGTGTGATGAAAACAATTAAACGATCAAGTAAAAGAGAGTAGAAAAAATTGCTCATTTTGATTTCAGTCAGTTGAATTTATAACTTCAACTCGTTTAGTTCAGTTATTCAGATAATTAATTGAATTATTAGTGTTGCATCTAATTGGAATACAGTGTCCTATAAATAATTAGATAATAGTGATTTTATGATTTAACGTATATTCCGTGTCTAGTGTTAGAATATTTAAACTATAAAAAAAAAATGGATATTCCTTTGCGGATATAACGGTAAGTTACGGAAATTAATTAATTTCAAAAATTCCGGTTTGTTTCTTAAAAACACACACTTCTTAATTCAATCAATAATTCTTTTATAAAATTATGATTTACAGTGAAATTTTTAATTCAAATGCGCAATTTACACAATAGAAAACCAGATCAGATTAAATTTTTTTTTATTGTTAATTCCATATTTACCTAATAATTTGTACTCCAATGTCTTTATTTATAATTCGATGGATTGTTGTTATAACGTCTAATTGATATTTTATTAAGTGACTATAAATTGAATTTACTTTTTATTGTTTTTGTCTTCCGTGATTATTTATAGCGAAAAAATATAGTAAAGTTTATGTTGTTGCGAATTCTTAATATGAATGAATCAAAATCTATTTAAGACAAGACATATAATATTATATTGAATACAACATGTATCTATTTATAATAACTGATACGGAATTGGTTTGTGAGAAGAAAAAAAAAATTTGTATAAAAATCGAGTGAATTTTAGAAAACCGTTTTACGATCAAACAACTGTGAGAGTGAGATCAATATAAGAGAAAAATAAAATAAAAATAATTTTGAATAAAATTACGTATTTCTTTGGCTGTTTAGAGCAAGAAAATAGATAGCATGACATTAAATATTATGTAAATTAATTGTATCCAAGCGATAGCTAATAATTCCCATACAAAAACTTATGTCTTGTAAAAAACCGTTGCTCAGATAAATCGATGAGAGAAAACAGTATGATTTGCATACGTTCTTCGTCTATTCCTGATACGAGTTCATAGTTTTAATCGTTATCGTGTCTATCAGTTGATTCATATTCATATTGTTGTTCTATTTCTTTCACTTTTCATTGCAATAGCATAAACAATAACGTAACACTGTGATAGAGAAAAAAAAAATTAATTTTTACAATTGGTTTGTTTATTTTGATTAAAACGGAAAATAGTAAGTAATACAGTTGATATAAACTCAATGGTGACCGGTGTGACCTGTTCAATTCAAGTGTAATCCAGTTAAATTAAAAGTCCACGTTACTGTGTAGTGTACAGAATCTGTTCATCGTTGTTATCTTATAATATATTGTAATGATAAGAACTGAACCAATTGAAATAAACGGGAATGATGATAAATTCCATACTACCAATTTGAAATTACCGTGGGTGTAAGTAAATTTTAATTTGAATAAAATGTCTTAACATAAGGAAAATTGTGAATTAACCAAACATTTGATGAATATCATTCGTATAAACTGTGATCAGTTGATCAACAAATAAACAGAGAAAAAAAATATATGAAAGATACCAATGTTTCTGGTTTGATTTCAATGACCGTGTTATGATTATTAAACGCACATAATGATTCACAATAAAATTGACCATCATAAATTGAAGCAATCAGACAATTGGGCACCACATACTGGTTTAACCTTCTTATGTGACTGCGGACGTTCAGTATATCCCATCTTCGAAACCATTTAGGTGATCACATCACGTTTATTAATTTTTTTTGTTGTTTAATTCGTTTTGTGATATTTCATTTCATTCAATATTGGTTCGATTCAATATTGGAGCATTAACATCAGAAACACCTGTGCTATTATGAAATAAAAAATATATAAATTCGAATTAAAATCACATGCTTAACCTGTCTTCAAATTAATGGTGAAACGAAACGTATTAATCGTATCTACTTAATTTCCATGTTTTATATTCTGACTTGATTCTTTTCTTATTATTCTATAGCGGGCACGTGTATTTAAGTATTTTTAGTATAATTAATTAACTGTCCCGTTGATAATTGCCGATTTAAAATAAGGAGAATTCAGAAAAAGATTTTTTTTTTTAAATGAATTGCAAGTGTAATTATTGAGAATAGATAACTTTATAAATGACAACACCATTTAATTTGCATGTAATTCATGTTTGAATCATTTTATTTGATCAGATAGTTTATGTGACCAAAGTGGAGCATTAGCAACAAATTTAATTAATGCGAAACTGGAAATAAAAATTATTCCAAGTGTGATGCATTTGTATTATCAAATTGATAATTTAATAAAATAATATTTATTGTTCTTTACTTTATATGAGATCATAGTGTTCCATTTATGATTAAAAGTTTTACGTCTTTTTATTATCAGTTCCAGTGATGTCTATATTAGTTTAAACTTTCAACCATAAATCATTTGAAATAATATTGAAAAGTAGCAGTTATTTGTTATTTGCACACTATACAAGTTTAATATCAGGGGTTCACCTTGCCCTTGATGGTGTAACCTCTAATTTTGTTTAACTGTTTTATTAACACATTACTAAATTCGCATAAGGCTCTTGTATTATTATTAGTAAATAAATTATAAATTAGATAAATCAATCTATGTATATTCGAGTATTCACCTGAATACTCATTTGAATTTATTGCATCTTCAACTACTAATTAATTCAATATCAATGTGATAAATATTAAAATACAATCATTATTGACAAATAATTGGTTAATTTGGTTATTCTAAAAGTCTGCTGAATGAATGTTTTCATTCTACGTTTAAAATTCGGTGAATCTTTTTAAAATTTCGTTATTTTCTGTTTTATTTTCCAAAGAATTAATTTTATTTTAATTGTATTCGAATGAACAAATGCATAATTTACCTGTCTCAGGTGTTATCAAATAAACGATGTTACATGTATCACTGAAATGTGATGTTAATTTTTGTAATAATTTTATTTTCATCAATTAGAACACTTGTTTTTTGGGTTCTTATTTATTTGATATTTAAATTTAGAAAAAAAAAAATTGTGCAAAACGTTACTCAATATTTATTAAATTATTGATGACTTTCATTATCAATAATTAAACTAAAATGAATTAGATAATGAATCACTTTTTTTTTATTTCTTTTATTTAAAAATTCAATATGTGAATTCTAGATATTGAATATCGTCTAGGTATATGTGAATAATATGTAAAAGATATAATAATAATATTTATAGTTAAAATGAACAAAAGAAAAAAAAAAGTGTTTCAATATGATTCGATCTATTTGGTATGGTATTAATTTTATCATTTTAAAATATTACGATTGTATTTATTTATTATTTATTCAAAAGGAAAAATAAAATTTAATATTTTCTGTTATAAATATTTTATTTTAAAAATAACATTATTTTAGTAAATAATAATTCACGTATTTTCTGTATAACATCATGTTGATTGTAATGTTCAAATCACAGTCACACATTCATAATAATACACAAATATTAATTATAAATTACATTATACGACAAAAGTGGCCGCCATATGGATGACGAATGAAAAATACATTTATAAAAGATCATCGAAACTTGGCTACGATCATCAGTTATGAATTTTCATTCGTATTATAAAGTTATAAAGTGTAATTCGTTGAGTGTATTAATTTAAATTATTTTTCTGGTTAAACAAAAAATTGAAAGAAGAAATATTCTTAGTTAATTGAACATTAATAGTGCATGTTTATATCGAATTAAATTTATTGAAAACTGTTTTATTGAACAATTCTTAATTAATTCGAATTTTAAATATTAATTGTGCTCATTGAATTGAGTTTGAAATAATAACGTTTTTATTTGACTGTGATTCATATTTCGGTGATTTGAAATAAATCAGTAAAAGTAAATAATTGAAAAATAAAAGGGAAATTACCTGACCAAATTACCATTATTCTAAGAAATATAAACGGTTTTAGAGAAGCCACTAGTTCACGCATAGTTTCTGTGAAATTTTTATTACCTGAAATAACTTGTCTGCATTTGAGTAGTCAGGTAACCCGGATAAAAGATTAATTTCTTATAAAACAACGGATTTAAAAACAAGAGAAATAAACATTTATTTTTCCATGTAAAAAACAAAAATTAGTGTTAAGTGACATTTTTAAAATATTTGATTAATTTGTGGAAAATTACGAAGTGGATTTTGATTTGTTGTGAATCACACTAGTTAATCGAATTGTAATTGTAAACATTTTAAATAATTTTGTTATCTGTTGCACGAGCTGAAAATTTTAAACAAAAATGAATTTTTCGCGTCATCAACGTAACCCTTCACAAGGGAAAATTACATCAAAATCAACGATATTCCAGAATGGAAAATTCTGTGGAAATAAAATATTTTTAGCCGGATACAAACCAGTCTATGAATATGGTGACATAATAAATGAAAAGAATAATGTTGCCAACATAATGACCATATCTAGTCCACCGCTCTATGTAAATGAGGTATCATCAATTAAAGAATTTACCAAATCAGAAAAGGCAAAGTCATTATCAAACGCATCAAAAATGATATCATCGGTTGCAAATGATAGCAACATAATGGCCATTTCTAGTCCAAAATTGTATGTAAATGATGAACCATCATTTGACCATTTTACCAAATCAGAAATGGCAGAGGCATTATCAAACGCATCTAAAATGACATCACCGGCTGCTGGACGACGTTTAGCTGCTAGAAAAATAGAATTTGAAATTGGATTGAAAAGAGACTCGATATTTGCAAATGTTGAATCAATACCACCAAAAGAATTACTAATGTATCTCGTGAGGTAAATTCCATAAATATTATACTATTTCATTTTATGTTTATCTCTATTCATAATGAAATCGAAAGAAAAACTTGGCATTTTAGCATAGAATAATCAAACAAGAATTACAGTAGAAAAAAAAATAAAAATACAAATCAGATGTGCTTTTAATTAAAATTTCATAATTCCTTGATTCTTTAATTAATGTCAAACATGTTTTAATTCGTTACATCATTTATTAACTGATTTCACATTTATGCATCAATAGAACAGAGAAATTATTCTATAACATTAACCATAAACTATTAATTTCTATAGAATTTAAAGTGAAGAAATAACTCTAATTGGAATAAAATTTAAAAATAAGATTTAATGAAATTTCTGATTCATCATAAATCACATCAAAGTGTTATGAAATACAATAACAAAAACATGTAGATGTAATTAGTTGTGTTAGCATAACGTGATGAGGTGGATTATAAAATATGTGCGAACAACCTGATCCACGGTCAAATATCATAACATCTTGTTTACAAAACTGTTTTCGTTTTGTTACTTATTTTATTTTATTTTATTTTTTCCACAAGCGAATAGAATTAATTTTTTAAAATAAAAAAAAAATTCAATAGAGAAAAACTACAAGTGAATTTAATAAATAAAATAATTAAAATCTCAACACTTGATGTTAACAATTTAATTGAACATAGTGAAAAATAACAAAATGAATTATTTAACAAAAAGAATAACAACGATTAGAGGATTACAAATGCATTCCAACTGTTATTTGGTCAAAGGCGTGCTGAAGTCATGATTATTTTGATTTAATACAATTTAATATTCATGTTGAATTGGATCAGAAATATTCGTTTTAGTAACAAAATACCAGTCATACTGAACAATTAAACGATAGACTTCAATGATTTAATTCATGAAATATGTTTAATATTTAAGATGAGTATTCATTGAAATCCAATATCTTGTCTCAATTACATACGTGTATATACCATGGATTTTAAACAGAAGAAAATGGAAAATATTTACAGAAAAAAAAATAAAATCGGAAGTATAGAAATGAGGCGAAGGTTAATAGTTTGTCGATTAAACTGTTGATTATTGTGTCTGTACAGCTGAACTTTGGCGTCTCTCAATAGTAACAAATAGGAACATTAAACTGTTTCCAATTAACAATATTTCAAATTAAAATCACACATAGTGATCTATTAAATAAAATCCAAATTCATGATCATTACCACAATCTAATGGTAATAAATGAATATCATGAACATTGGTATTAATTACTAAGTCATTCTAATTAAAGCATACAAAATTAACAAACTTAGGTATACATGAATTAAATGACTCTTAAATGCGGAACACAGGAAATTAAATCAATATTATTTGTATACCAATAATGATTTATTAATAACTTTGTACATAAGATGTTGTATAACATGAGTTATACACCTCTGTATCCCGGTACAGGTATTAAAATATACATCAATTGACATTTTCATATTGGGAAAATAATACACTGTGCATAACAGTCAACAACAACTGACTTCTACCTATTTATTAATCGTAATTACATATCATAATCGTTTTCATATAATTATAAGATAATTTCCTTGATTTTAAACTCCACCATAAACAATTTTAATTGTACTGTATTTCTCTCACTCTCATTATTACAAATTGACTTGTAATGCAATTATCATAAATATAACTACAATATCAATTTAGTCCATATCAAAAGGCACGATTGTCTCAAAACGATTTAAATTTATTTCACAAATGTATAACGGTCACCTAAAAATTCTTTCTGGACCTCGTTCTATTATGGAATATAAACATTTTATGTTGATAAAATTGCACGAATTTTTTTTGGTAGAAAAAATTACAATCAAATAGAGAAGTTATGAATACATATAGCAAGTCAGGTGCTGCACCTTGAATGAATTGATCAGTGTTAAATAAATCACGCATGTTTATTTTAATTAAATTATGAATGATATTTTAAATTGGTATTCATGTAAAATCAATGTACTGTTTATACAGTTTTACTATAACAGTAAGAAGCATTTGCTACTAATGCTAAATAAACAATAACATATTGATGATATTTAAATGTTCATTAGTCTTTACCTGTATACAATGCGGACACTTAAAAGTTATATGAACTCGAGACTGTGTAAATATTATCAATTTTAATGTTGATGTTAAACAACACTGAAATGTATAAATTTAAAACATAAATAATTACATTGATATTAAGATCACGTTCTGGTATTACTTCCGAAAATTTTTATATTGTTTACATTTTAATATGTAATTGTTCAACATAAAAAAAATTTAAAGATTAAATGTGACAACAATTCATTTTATTAATCAGCACTAAATTCATAATTTTGCGATTCGAAATTGAAACCGTATGTTTTATAGCTGAATTTACCTTATTTAGCAAAACTCCAGACATTGTTTTACGAAAAAAATTATCTGACACTGGTTTTTCGACTATTGTGTGTTCAGCACACTTGATCAGATGATTAGAATCAACCTAATTAAGGTCTAATTTTTTTTTTTTATTTGTATATTAACTTTCTTATAGGACATTCAACCCAAATGATATTTTGGCGAATATATAAAGAAATACTCGTATCTTATCACAACCAAAAATTGCGATATTTAAGTAAAAATATCTTCATATAAATAGATGCTTTTTAATCAGTGTAATTGATTTATTGCACGGGTATAATAAAATTATTACCTTGTGAGAAATATTAATTATTCCATCCTGACCAGAAGATTCAACTTGACTGTTGAAAGAAAAGTTTAAACAATATCATCTTTGTATGAATCTTTAATATAAAGAAGAACAGCATAAGATTTTCATTAAATTGTATTCGGTGGTTCTGAAAACAAAGCCCAATTGGAAGCAAACAATATTATTTACGATCACGTAAATTTATTTAAAAATTGTTTCCTTATTCGGGGTGGGTGTCATCAATAATTTTTTAGTGATCATTTGCATACACTTAGAATTGGTTAACTGAATACAATAAGTTTAACGATAAAATCAAAAAGACATAAACATAAAAATGAGTTTGAAAAAGATGGATATTGTAATGCGTACAACGCGTTATTTTGCTACAACAAAAAATTTAGCACGTGTGTTAGCTGCACCGAGGTAATTTAATCCATATGACATTCAAAATTACAAACCATCTTTGAATCACTGCATGTGTTTCATGTTAATATGTTTTCTATTGATTAATTATGTCTGTAATAAGAATGCATGTTAGATACTTACACGTTTAATTGTTTCGTTCATGTTAGTTGAATTGTAAATCACATTAGTTGGAATGTCCTTAATTCGAGTCATACAAAGATAAGTGGTAACTTGGTTGACGCAAGTCAACTGAATACCTCTATCAAGGGATGTTTGATTTGTAATTTGTCTTCATGTAAACCTTAAGGATGACTAATCGACGTGAAAACCATCAGTTATTTACTTAATAGTTGTTCTTATTATCATAGTTTTTTTTTTTATTTAACAATCACGTATAGTGTAAATTGTCCTAATTGGTTCAAGTTTAATGACGAGCCTTCAATGTTTTCCAATAATAAGTTTGAATGCACTTAAAGTAGGTGGTTAATAACTATCCAAAGGTTCAAATTTCCTGAAATTCGTCGCAATTTAAATGCCAATTTCATTAGTTTTACTTGAAATTTAGTCATTTTCTGTGATTAATCCAAATGCACGATATACGTAATACTTTCGATACAAATACTATTTGGTAATAAAAGTGTTCAACAAAATAAATAAAATTCCTAATTACCAATAAAATAGTAATATCGTGTTTGTCTTTTTACAAATATATTTTAATATTGTCAAACAAATAATATTTACTATTTAGAATGAATACAATTAAATCATCTAAGTGTGATATGTTGATACATAATGATTCTCATACGGTCTAATGACCTAATTGAACTGATTGAACTTAGTCTCTTTTGAAAATAAAAAAATATTATTCCAGCAATTGTTCTTATTGTTATGGTCACTCAATTGATTTTGTAACTGTTCCTATTCATATTTAAATGAATTAATTGTTTCGTTAGCCATCTGATAACAAAATTTAATTTGTATAATAATAAACGGCAATATATTATTACAGTTTATTTAAAATAAAAATTCTATTTAAACGAAACTGTAGCACAAGCCGTTTATTAGTTGCTTACAGGAAACCAAAACTAATAGTCAATCAAATAATTTTGTTACAATTTAACTAAAGAAAGGAAATAGAAATTAGTGTGACTTTAAGAGTTTCTGTTTAATTAAACGAAATAACTAAGATTTAATTGAATTTCTGTGTCTATTTGTTATTTCTAATAATTAACTCTTGAGTGACCATATTAATTAACATTAAAGTGAAGATAACTTATTTAAAAAAAATCATAATGAATCAACGGCCACAATCAAAAACGATTTGTAAAAATGATCGCAAATCATATTTACAAAGATATACATTAACCAGGTAACCTTGACCTTTTACCATTACCTAAACGTGAAATCAACAAAAATAAAAATCATTTCATTTTTACATTGTTGTGCTTGAGTTTTGGCACGCAATCAATTTGAATCAGTTTCATATTCAAAATTAAAATAAAATATGGTACGAACAAGTACCGGTTGCTAAACCATCGAAAAATACACAAAATAAAAATATAAACAAAATTTTCTTTGCCACAAAAAATAAATAAATCGATATTATTTTGAGTTTTTACCTCCAATGTGAATTACTGTGGTTTCAGTCTTCCAATAAAATTGTCTTACAAGTATAAGTAGCTCTTACCATTTGTGCATTGTCTGTCATATTGTTATCATGATAGTGGATGATTTGGATTAGAAACAGTCAGTACTAATTTAATTTTGGTGTTTTCTTCTTCTTAATTGTTTGTCCTTAGGATGGGCTCATTCAATTCAACACCAAAAATAAACAATGTGGATTCACAGGATGATAATATTGTTGTTCCCCAAGGACTCACGTATACGGATTTGGTGCGACATTGTAAATTAATGCGAGGAATTGAAAGACCTGAATTACTGACACGTTCTTTTTATCGGCCTTGTGCTTTATTCAATCAAGATCTAACCGATAGCATCAGGAATTTCCATTTGAATTCAAGTATGTATACAGTGTTAAATGAGATGATACATTCCTGAAATACCACTAATTTATTACCTTATGAATATTACAGATTTTAATCAGGAGTTGACTTCTCCGAATTCAATACGAATTCTACAATGGAACATTCTGTCTCAATGTAAGTGAACATGGTGAATGATTTGATTACTGAATTTTATAATCGATTGGTAAATTATTTTAGCATTGGGCCAAGGAAGCGATGGATTCGTAATGTGCCCAGATGAAGCATTATCATGGGAAAATAGAAAATTTTTGATAGTTCAGGAAATTGTTCAAAATAATCCGGACATTGTTTGTTTACAAGAGGTTGATCATTTTAAGTTCCTTCAACGGATATTGGAAACCCAGGACTATGAAGGTTTCTTCTTCCCAAAACCTGATTCACCATGTTTATATATCAATGATAATAATGGACCAGACGGTTGTGCTGTGTTTTATAAAAAGAATAAATTCGATTTGATTAATTGTGATTCACGAATCCTTGAGGTATGGCGGGTCCAGACGAATCAAGTAACAATTGCAGCTAATCTAAGAGTACGTGAATCTGGCAAGGAAATTTGTATTTGCACTACCCATTTGAAGGCAAGAAATGGTGCATTGATGTCCAAACTGAGAAATGAACAAGGAAAGGATCTCCTTAATTTTATCAGTGATTTTGCTGAGGGTCGACCATTAATCATGTGCGGTGACTTTAATGCTGAACCAATTGAGCCAATCTATCACACGGTACTCAGTTATCCTGACTTGGGATTGTCAAGCGCATATTCTGATTTATTGAAACGGGAGAATAATAATATTGAAGAACCATATCAAACGGAATCCAAAAATAGTCCTAAACTGGAAATAAATGGATGCAATAAAGATACCGATATAAATGATGTAGTTGAACAATCAGCTGCAAACGAACCCCCATACACCACCTGGAAGGTTAGAGAGGATGGTGAAGTATGTCACACAATTGACTATGTGTTTTATACTAAGGACAAACTTGAAGTAAGTCTTAATCTAATTTGATTTCATTTAGATGCACTGCCAACATTTACATACTTTCTTTATAGGCAAATAATTGTTTAATGTTCCCCGATGCTAATGAAATTGGTGACAATCGTACACCAAGTTTCCGATATCCATCGGATCATTTTTCATTGATTTGTGATTTTCAATTCAGGGATTGAGTATATACATCACAACCAACATAAGTATAAAAAAAAAACGTGAAAGGGAAGGATAAGAAATCGCAAGAAAAATATTTTAATTGTAATTTTGAAACTATCATTTGTGATATTAGGTGATAAGGTCGTATTACAAATGTTTGAACCATTACGATTGCCGAGTACTGTGTACATGCATAATTACGAGTATATAATTCTATAATTATTTAGTAATTGTATTGAGATATTATAATCAGTTGACGAAGGACATACAAACGGATTACTGAAACCGAGAAAAACAATTTTAACGAACACTTCGTTAAAACTATTTTATTATTGATTTTTCTATGCTTAATTCAATTTATATTTTTTATTTATTTTCTTATTATTAAAAAAAACAAATTACTATCCTTTGGTTTCTGTTGTACAGGTCATAAAATAAATTTCTCTTGATTTTATATAAATTTTAAAGTTTTGTTTAAGTAAAAATAAGGGAAATAGGAAAACTAAAGTGATTTAATTCCCATATACAATCAAGTTATAAAAATCACTACTATTATATTTAATTTATCTGACTATTTTCAATTCAATGTATCAAATGATGATAAAAACTATAAAAACTTGTATAATTTACATAAGCAATTGATATGTGATTAAAATACAATTGTTTAATAAAAAAAAATTAAAATAATAGTGAAAATCAATAGTTTAATTCAATATCTAAATCAATCGGAACTCATTTGACTAAATGCATTCTCTAGTAATTCACTTCTAATAACAGTGAGCATTTTAAATTCTCCGTTATGCCATCTTACTGGAAACTAACAATTATATCGTTTATACTTTTGTACGTTCCAATAATTAGACCAGCAACACCAATGATACTTAGTATAATATTTTTATGTAAAACGTAATTGAAACGGCCCCAACCGTTAGGCCATAGAACACATACTTCCATCACAGCAGGAAATACAATTCCGAGTACAGAGAGACATAAAGCACCAAATAATGTGATGAATAAACTCAGTCTAGGAACCAATACAGCCGGTATAACTAAAATAGAAATCATCAATCATACATAATCATGTTTCATTACAGCACTAAAATTCAATTAATTCATACTTACAAGTAGCCAAAACAATCAAGAGTCTCGTGACATATTCATAAGTGTTCTTCTTATTATTATTCTCTAATCTTGGTGCCAAATATTGATGCCAAATTATTTCAACTGGCACATACACTTGTAATCCATATGAGATGAACGTAGCAATTGCAAACAATAATCTAATTAACATTGATTTACTGGAAATTTAAGAATAAAATTAAATTATATTATTTAATACAATTGAATAGAATTCATACACATCTTCTTCGGGTGTGTTTAATGTAACGGTTCCTTTAGCATCATCACCATACTTTAAATAACCGAGAAAACCAACAGCAGCATACAATATAACAATTACAATCATACCAATATTGATTACTCGATAAAATGATTTTGGCGTTTCCATATTATTTTCAACAGCTACAACGACACCAACTGCCTCCAGTGCAAATAACGTTGTACCAAAGAACAGTGCAAAATTAAGTGGCGAACCACCTGCATTACGTGTTGATATATCGGGTACATCATCCAAAATGTAATAAAATAAAAGACCAATTCCTAAAACAGAACATTTAGAATGATAATTCCTATTTCAGACGCCATTTATAAAACAATACACACCCACAAAAGTGATTATATTAGCTGCTGTTGAAAATGGAGCTAAAACCTTGAGATTCCTGATCATGTTTAATAATATCAAAGGAAGTAGAAGCAAACAAATAATTTGTGTTTTTGTAACTCCCCAAGATACTGGCAGCATCTTTTAATCAAGTCATAGAAAGGAAATAACTTTTAATATTCAATAGAAATTCCAATCAATCGTATTATACTAACATTTTCAATATTCTCTGCAACGAATACTATGTAAACGCAACAAATACCCAATTGATAAATAATCATGAAACCATCAACGATTACACTAAAATTAAATTTAAATAAATGTTATTATAATTGACGGCATTTATATGAATCAAATGAATAGATTGTGATTCATTAACAAATAACATCAATGATTTGATGTCAAGTGAATAACAATAGACTTACATCGCAGCAGGAGCAAATATACGGAGACATGGTGGTCCTTCTTCTAATGCCATTTTCATTGAAATTGGATATGATAAAATCGGTAATCGATGCTTTTTACATAAAATATATTGTGATCTAATCAACACATGTAAGCAATATGTGCATATGTAACCGATTACAACGATACTGATAAGACCCGATGCATAACCAGCGTATGAGAATGCTTGTGGCATTGCTAAGATTCCAGTTCCTAGTGAACCCTTAAGGATATGCACTAATGTTGCTGTGTCCCTAAAATGACACATAAACTATTCATCCTTCTGTTGAATTTTTCATTAATAGAATTCATTGACTTACGATGTCGGATGTGAAACATTCCGATGAAGATGCGGATCGTAATCATCATCAGTATGACTCTCCCTAAAAGAATAGTTAATTTTAGATTCCACATAATTAACTGGATATCTAATGAATGTTACCTTTTTTTCGTTCCCCTCTCTGTTATATCCAGCTGCTGTAGATCTACAGTTTCTAAATTCGACATTTTCACTCAAAAACTTATTGGTCTCTTTGGTGCAACTGTAATTTGAATAATAAAAAACAAAAATCGATATTACTGTAAGAATTTATCGAAAGAAAGATGAACTCAATTACAAACAATTGAAATCAATTTATACCCGTTTTAAAAAAATTTGTTATAATGTTGTATGACATTAAAATGCATCCAACATGCATACAATAATAGGCCGTTTAGGTCTAAATAACTATACAATTTAATCGATTTAAATTGCAAACGGTCGCCGACTAAAAATCGACTGTCATACATTCACTTTTACTTGAACTTATCGCACTTTGTATTGAAGTTATTTTTTTTTTATTTTGAATTCAAATCGTATTCAAAAAATAAACATTTTTAACCTCTAGAGTTATTTAACATAATGTAGAACATCAAATTGAACCACAAAAAAAAAAAAAAACAAATTTAATTCAACATTTCTAATTGCCATCGAGGTCAAGTCAAATTACATTATTAAATGGAAAGATAATCAATTTCGATTTTCTTATTTATTTCGAATAAACCAAAAACATCATTCAAATGTAATTCAATTTCATTTCAATTTACTTGGCACAGGATTTAATCGAATGACTAGAACAATTTGAATATTACTATTGGTTATGTTCACACATATCCCCATGGAACCGATACTCAGTCAAATATTCGGAACAATTCTATTTATAAACTTATGTAAACGTGTATGTATTACACCGGTATTCTTTATTACGAAGGAAAAAAAAAACAGAAAAAATTTAATTTTAAATTATTTCCTTATTCAAATGACAATATTCACAGTGTTAACACTTATTAAAATACCTTGATTCAGTGATGATTACAACTTCACTTAATTAAATACTCGTAAAATATTGCACATTACCAAATGGATTTAAACGTAATGTGATCACAAAACGTTGCGAACCATTCAGATGTTACAAATAACTGAGAATAAAAATGAAATTGATGCTAGCCGCATCCCAATTTCATTCTGTTAGAGAGATGCTGTTACCTACATTGGGCCTGATGGACCCCTTATATATTTACAAAAAAATATCCGACTAGACATCACATAATAATTCATAAGTGTGCGTTTAACAATCGTCGTAATGTAATAAAATTCTCAGAGTTCTGTTAAACACATTGTATGCTTAACATACACGTTGTTCAATTCACATTTCACATATTACATATTCTCCACATAATTAGAATTTATTTCATGTTTTTTGTTTAGATCGTAGTTGTTCGCGTTTTTAAACATTAATCGTCTAATTACTATAACACAAAAAACAAAATTCTTATGAATTAACTGATGTACAATACTCAATGTAGTTGAACTCGGCTGATTTCCTTGTTGTTGTCTTCACTTATAGGTTTTTACTGAAAGAATAAAAGTCAACGTTTGCAGAATACTTACGGTATATTTGTTAAACTGATTAGTTTCACTTAGGGAATGCACACCTAATATACCAACTATACATAAAATATGCTCAATCACGGTGGGTTTATTTTTCTTTTCACACAAAAAAGAATTGATTTTGTACACTATTTTTCACATTCCGTCAATAGACATTGAATGCAAATGAATTAACACGGACAACATAAACGTGAACTATTTTAAGACTAATTTTATTCAATAATTTGCATTACATCGAGTGTATACTGTACTTCTGTTTACTGCATTTCTTTTTCCTCTGTATAATAAAGAGACTTCATGGCGCGTGCCTTCCAATTTTCTTTTGGCTATTTATTTTCATATGGAAACACCATCTTCAACTGTTGAACTTTTTCGATACACCGGATGTTCAAGTCGAATTCGAAGAACTTTTTCGTAATTAATTTCGATTTTAATATGGAAGCTAAGTGGGTGGAAATACGTACTGTAATTGAATCTCGGCTGTACTGAAAAATTCAAGAAGCATTGCTATTAGGCTCTTGTATGTTTCTTAATATTTTTATTTTTATCAGAAATTAATATAATAATTATTATAATACGTTCATTAATTTCCATTATGCTTAGTCACTTAATACATTCCTCATTTTGTGTTTTTAATAATTAGTTATCAATTTATATTCTCATTAATGCGGATTATTATAATAATTTGTTATCATTGTTTTATTCATTTCATATATATAATGATTTGTTCGATTATTTCTTATTACAATGTTCATTCTCATTTAAATTATTTATCATGAAACATAAATATTATTATGTAGTTCTATGTAATATATTAAACCAAATCGTATTTATTCGTTTATAATTTATATTGGTTTATCCATCATCATAATCATCATCACTTAGAGCAGTCAAATGAAATAAATTGTTTATCTGTTTATTTTTTTTCTTTTTAAAACGAACAATAATAAACTAAGAACATTTCTAATTGGTTTTCTTTTTCTTATTCTTGGTTGTAATTATATAATTTTCACTATTTCGTTTTATAATTTATTTATTTCATTTTAGTTTTGCAAACATGCACATTGCTATGTAAGTATTTTTCACCCTGGATCATAATAATAATTGATTTGATCGTAATATAAGGGAGAGAGGTGCTAATTAATATCATACAGATACTATCCGTGGTAAATAATAGATTCATTACAACTGAGATAGATGATTCTGAGAAATGAAAATTTTGGATAAATAACGAATTGCGTTTTTAACTGAACGCATAACAATGAAACTTAAAATAAAAAGCACTTTTATTAATAGGAAATTTACAGAACAATGTCACTATAATTCATCTAATCAAATGCTCTCATATCAATGTAGTTAATCTTCAATGACATTGGTATCAAGAGCACAATTGATTACCATTTGTTAATGGATTTTCCAACAAAAATAAGCCGCAAATGTATGTTGTATTGAACAATACCAAATCCAATCTACTGTTTAAACTCATTTGAAATTATTTGGTGTTTTATATCCATTTATTTAAATTATTCTCATTTGGTTTTAATCATTCAATTTGACTAAAATTTTACAATTAATAATATATGCGGTTTCTCTTTACGTAAGATAATTTAATTAGTATTCAATATTGTCTATACATACAATAAGAGCAAAATTGTTGGTTTTTTTTTTATTTTTGTTAAATATTATTTTTATTTATTTTTTTTTTGTTACTAGACGAAGAAGCGAAGAATAGTGATGATTTTACTTATTTTATGTTAATTTATGTTTCTTATATCAATCAAAAAGAGAATTTTTTTTATCTAAATTTTTTAATCAATTTACCGGTGATTAATTTTTCAAAGAGAATTTAATTCATTAAGGGGTTGGTGGCAAAACATTTTCATTAAATTTTCTTTTCAGTTAATGGAATGTGACTCATCCATGAACGGAATAATGATTCTAATGATTTCAACAAATTTTCATAATAATTATTTTTCATTTTTCTTTACTTTTAAATACAATTACATTGAATTTTATTTTAATTTTCCACTTTTTTTTTTTTTGTTTATTTAATTCCCTACTCATTGGATTACATATACAAGAAGTATTTTTATTTAAATAAGATTCATTTTTTTAATCTTCTTTTTATTCAGCTCTTATGAATTTGAATATCATATATAATTTAATTTTCATCTATAAACTACGATGTTAATCAATTTTTTTTTTTCAATTAAACATTTTGCCATAATTTTAGGTAATACTTACTAACAAAATAAAACAAAAACATTACGAGATGTTTTCAATGTGCAATCGATTTGCAAAGAATGTCTTCTCATTTAAATTTAATTAGATAATTCAATAAGTTTTAATTAAATTATTAATTTATAATCAATTGTCATAAGTATTAGTAGCATACTTCGTGTAGTAATCAATATTAAATTAATGTTAATAATCTCAATTGGAAAATGTTAGGTGCGAATCATTTAATTTACAGAGATTACAATGCATTTGACTGCCAACCATCCCAATTCAATCATATTTCTAAAATTTTATCTTACTTGAAACTGTGATTATTTCCACATCATTTATTTATGTTGTTTATGTAGTCTTCAATTAAACCGCTAGGAATTAAATAGTTTATTATATATATTCTTATAGCATCTAGTGACTGAAAATCAAAGTTTAAAATTTTAGAAGATATGAATCTTGCTCAGCAGAGTTGATGGATCCAAATTAAATGAGGCTGGTTTTTCGGGACCTGTTCCAGCTGTAGCTGGTGCACTACCACCAGCACCTGCTGCTGGTGGTGGTGGTGGTGGCGGTAGAGCATATGCTGGTGGTGCATATTGGGCTGCTGGCGGTGTATCTGACATAAATTTAGCTAAAAATATTTAAAACAAATTTTCATTAATATCAATGTTTAAAATAACTGCCAGCAATTAACGCTGACTGATTCAATTGTATTTTGGGTAACAATTAACTCTAACACTTAAATACAATCTCTACACAACATTTACATTGGTGGTTTTTATTTGATAGTTCAGTTGAAATTTCCTATGAAATAATTTGAATCTCAATTGTGTTAATGAATTTGTTGGCCGCCATCAAGGAATGTTTAGTTTCTTGAAGGCCACAACGAATACTTTAGTCGGTAACTAATGGTCAGACAATTATTGATTCAAACTATTTCAATGGAATTATTCTTATTGTAATTAGTTTGTTGTTCAGTACTTTTATTTGATTGGGAAGCGAGAAAGCGATAGAAGTTTTATATTTACTTTCATTGATAATTCTATACTAATATTGTTGGATTTGTTAAATAGTATTTGATTGATAAAGATACTTAGTTGTCAGTTCTATTGAATATTTATTTTTAGTTATAAGTTGGTTAGGTAATAATCGGTTAGTTTGTGAATTTATAGATATTTTAATCATATAAATCAGAGTGTTAATTAGTTGAAAAACAAATTTGTACATGTAATACTGTGAATAATTTTATATTGAGGTGATATTTTGTTAAGTAAAATATTTTTTTTATTTCTTTATACATAAAAGAGTATAGTTTATATTGTCATTTTAATTGATATTGTATGCTGTATGAATGATATTCAAAAATAAAATTTTATTTACATTAGTTAATAAAAACCGAAGAATTACTAATTTGTATAAGTAGAAACGAAATTAAAAAAGAATATTCTTATTTTGCATGGAAGTTGTACAGAGTATTTCATTTGAGCAAAAATGTAAGATGTTTATTTCTTTTAAAATGAATTTCTATTGAAATTGTATTGCAGTTATAATGGTTGTAATGAAAGTCAAATATGAGGGGGAAAAATTAAATAAATGTTTATGTCTTTGAAGTGTCTATTCTAGAATGGCATGTTGACTAAGTGCAACTAAGGTATAACATTGTTTAATAATAATCTTTCATTATTTGAGAGCAAAAATTAAGGAGAATTTTGATAATATCATCCATGCATGATGATAAAAGGATACGTCTAAGGAGTAGTTAATTGGATCATTAATTTCAAACAATAAGTCACTCTAAACTCTAACGATTAACCCAAAACATAAATTACAAAAGTATACTTTAACCAGGATAAGTAAAAAGCACAATAAAACAATAAAAAACTTCTTTCAACTAACAGTTCTTTCACACATAAGTGTTATGTGTTACCATAACGCATAACATGGAATCTAAAAAATTAAAAGAAAAACAAACAGAAAATCCAAAACTCATAATAAGTAATTGGTGAAAATTAAGACCAATAAACAGCTATGCACACTATCACAAATCACTAAAATTAATAGTAAAATTTAATGACATATCGAACCTGTTCATTTGATCATAAAATTTTGGATGCCAATGAATTACTCTTTAACAATAACAGATTGAATACATTCATATCGAATCAGAAATTCCATCGAATCAATAGAAACCAAATATTTTGCTTTTTTTTTCTCTTTTTAAACTTAAGTGTTTAGGACACGGTTTTCATGGATAAACTCGCGAATTTTCAAATTCAATTATATCTCAATCTTGTTATATTTGTATTCACCATTTACTGAGACCGATAAAATTATTCTCTTATCCATATTCACACAATATCATTTTCATATTGAGACATTACTACATTTAATGTACGTATAATAAATGTGTTATTACATTCATTTTATGAATTTAAATTATTCAAAATTATTTCGTTAGGCAAAAACTGGCGGAAAATTATTCTTCTATTCTTTATTATATTCAAGTAATCTTTAAATTTATCATTTTCTGTATATTAGTTTTGTTTTTTTTTTTCTGTTTTTTTGTTTTCATTTTTCTATAGACATTAACTTTCATTCAGTTTGGTATTACTCATTTCTTATTAGGAATGATCTTATAATTAGCTGGTCTACATGAAGTTTGCTACAATGAATAAAGTAAAAGGTTCACATTAACAACTCATCGTCAGATTTAATTAAAATTAATTAGCTGATTGATTTTCTTAATTATACTTTTTTTTTTATAAAATTGGTCTACCAGAAGACCAAAATTGTACTAAATAAATAGTTTATTAATTAGTAATTAGTATAAACGGATTGAATTAGCATCGATTAGCGTGTAAAAGAATTTAATGAAATAATTTTAATCTGATTACTTACACATTATTATGCCGATTATCACAAGTGCAATCACACCCATAATTATCATCATCTAAAAACAGAAAAGGTGAATTATGTAATAAAGAAAATTTATTTCCAATTGAATTCATCGTATAAACCACTCACCTTCAGATTTTGTAACCAGAATTTTCGTTTCAATTTTCCAGCTTGTTGCTCAAATTGAGATGCACCTTGTTTTAATGCATCCGCTCTATCATCCAGTTCCGATAATTTTTGATCACGTTCTAATACTTTGTCTACGTTTGTTTTCATAATATCAACAACCTACACACATAATGTTTTAGTAAACTATCATACAATTCATATGAAAATAGTTTAATCGAAATAATTACCTCATCAACCTGAGCCTGCGTTTGTTGCAACCGTTTTTGGGCTGCAATTTGTTGTGGTGTTCGTGGCCCACCAACAATTCCATCCTCATTTGGTTCACCGGTTGGTGCAAGTGAATCAGCTCCAGCCCTATATGAATTAATTATAATTGAATTTAATATTCAATGGAATTTTGATTAAAAGAAATGTTAACTGAATTCGAAATCATTTACATTGTGTGAACTTAACGTATAACTTCTTCATATTTCAATGTCAATGATATTAGAGAATTTTTCATTAATAAAATTTGGTGCAATAACCAAAGATGAAATAATTCAATACAATTAATGAATAATTCAATAAACGATAAAGGCAATGAAATGTCAATGATGTTCTCTTAAAATCACTTAATGTTATGCGAACAAATATTTGACATTTGAAATTGTGTATTTGTAGTAAAAGAATGGATGTGATATTTGTTAAAGTGCAAAAATTAATTTATCAATTGTCGATCGGTTTGGCGTAAAATGTGAAATTCTAAATCACGTCTAGGTCAGGGAACGATATATTATAGCATCATATACCCAAACATAATGGAATGGTATTTTATCAATGAACTACATAATTGCAATGTAAACCACCACCCTGCTTCAATGAGTGTAAAATAAATACGATTCATCAACTGATATCAACCGCTTAAGTATGAAATTCAAATTCATTGCTTTCCAGTTCCATTCTCCTCAAAGGCGCAGAATACATTCTCGCAGCTATTCGTTTAATACATTGAATCCGTCATCGCAGTGAATATCAATTTTATGAACAATCCACAAGAATGACCCACATTGCATATCAATTGCAGAATATTTAAAATCGAGGAGAATCTTAAATTGATTACTTTAAATAATTAAGAAATGGATGAATTCAACAATCCAATATAAACGAATTCATCTAATAACATGACTTAGAAAGATTGCGAGTAATGAACGTAATCACACAGTAAGAAAACCTCCATAAAAATGAATTTCATATGGAAAATCGATTTTTCCAACCATCGGTTCACGGCAATTTGCCAACTGTACACTCGCACATTAATTTAAATGATTGAATATGAAAATTTGATTAAATTCATATAAACTCACATTTTAATAAAATCGTTGATTAATTATCCTTCACTAATTAACAAGTAATATGAAATTCACCAAATAATGTTATCCTTCGGTGTGATTCCAATGTAATATGCTATTTCGTTTCTCTTGTCCAATCAGTTTTGCAAATATTTATAGGCTGTGTATTTGAATAGAATAACACTGTGAAATCCAATTGTTTATAAATTTAAATTATCAGAATTAACTGGAAATGAATTAAAATCACATGAAACACATCGTTTACCTATCCTTTAATGTTCTTCAACTATAATTTTCTTTCCTTTCTATGTTTTATTTTTTTTTTTCTTTAACAAAATTCAATCTGTATGACCTCAACGTTGAGACACAAGAAAAATAATCGCTATTGCCAGACTGAAACAAAATTCACATTCCAATTTTTCATAACTGGAATATCCATAGATTTTCTGTTTCACCTTTATGAGCCCACTCAACTCTTAACTTGGTATGGTATTACTAACAAGTGTGAATGAGAAAGAATACCATTGCCCACCGACTGGAAAAACAGAGAAATGCGAATGCGCAGTAACAACCCCTAAGTATGTACAATATACACCGAATTTCGAATCTTTGAAACACAAATACAGTGACAGTATTCCATAAAAATAAAAATCATTCCTCCATTGGCAGACTGAAAGGTACAGGATGTTTTCTTATCAAGTGGCGCCTAATATTAATACTTAATAGCGACATTTCTTGGAATCATATTCACTCCATCAACAGACAATTGTTAAGTATTCACTGAAATCGGTAGATGATAAGAAGATTAAAAGAATTTACAAATTCTCTTGTCGGTTTTTCTTTATTTATCAGTTATTTTGTTCTTTTTTTTTTGTATACCTTAAATTTAACTTATAGATCTATTACATTTCCAATATTCTTAATTCACTATCACCTAAGTAGATTTTTTTTTTTTGTATTTTTTCTTTCTTTAAATGATGTATCATTTTATTATTTCTTGTATGACTATTAAATGTAGATTTTTATAAATTTATCATCTTGTTTTTAGTTGAAAATTAATTTTATTTTTAATGTTTACATTAATGAAGTTCCAATTGTCCATTTATGCTATTTATGAATTCTGTTTATCTTTTATATTATTTAGATTGGGAATTGAATTATAATTTGATTTATTGTGAATTGCAAGTAGATTCTCTTTAGTTTATTAATATTATGTAGTAATAAATATTATCTATGAATTTATTTATCTTGATTGTGGGAGTAATGTACGAGAGATACATAAATACAGATTCAAATGTTTTGAAGTTCATTATTTTGTAATTTTCATATTATTCATTTATAATTGCTTGATCATCTATTATGTTTATCTAAGTACTCAAGTGTTATATCAATTATATTGAATTGTGTGTAATTGGAATTTGTGTGGTACAGAGAGATTTGTATTAAGTAAATGTTTTACAGATAGATTAAATTCATTATGTTTTTTTTTTTTTGTTATCATTTTATCATTTTTCGTTTACATATTTATGTATTTCTATTACTTTATGCGTTAATGTTCGTGTTACGTTTATACTTTATTCATTTATTTATTTTGTGACTTTCATCATCTATCATTTATTTAATTCTGTAGTAGTATTCTAAATTACTTAATTTTAATATTTACTCTCAATATTATAATATGATTTATTAAATATATAATTTATCATAATGATTATATTAATTTATTCTTCATTTGAATCAAATTGGATTTCTTTTAGTCTCAGTTTCATTCAACCATCGAATGTCTTTGTTCTTAAATTCTCATTGTATAAATCTTTGTAGACCATTTTTAATAATTAGATAACAAATTAATTTTTATTTTTTATTTTCCTTATCGTTTCTTCGGATTATTATTACTTTTGTTTTACCTTAACAAATGACATTTTTCACATTTATATTTTGATTCACAATAATTTTCATTTCATCACTAAGTGGAGGTTTCAGTTACAAATATGTAATCTTATATGATTTCTGTAACCATTATCATTATAACAATTAGATATTTTTTCCAATGGATATTTAAATAACAATTCAGGCAAATTTCATCATCATGTTACTGATGTTCACAATTATGAGTTTTTATGTTTAATGAGAAACCAACAATCAGTGTATCATATGCAACAAAATGATGAGGATATTATTATTCCATTGATACTTGAATACTCCATCATCATTTGGTTTATATATGGGTGTCTGTGTTAATATGTTATTAACAATTCTTCATGTAAAATATAAACTATAAGGTAATTTATCTTATCGTTCAATAGTTTTATTTTTTATGTTATTAATGCACATTAAGTAATGGATGAGAAATTTATTATATGCTTTTTATTTATCTTTCTTGTTATCATGAATTATATTTATAACATATAGAGTTTTTCTTAAATTTTACATTCAAAAAACGGACATTAAAAATTAAACCACCAATGTTGTATATAAAAATTCTTTAATGTTCAATATACGGGGATGTATGAATTTATTATCTTGAATTCAAACATTCAGTTTTAAATGGAAAATTTTGTACTTTTTAGTCAGCATCGTCGAATTTATTTGTGCCCATTAAATAAATTTAATGGTACAGGACATATTCTTCTATTGCAACAAACAATGTGCAATTATCAATTAATTTAAATTCAAGTATTTATCATTAATTATAACTCAACATGTATGATGTTAACAAATTTAAAATAACAAGTAATAGAGTTCTTATGTTTTTCTTTTTTTTCTTCTTAAAACATTTGAGTTGGCACATCATTTGTTATTGCAAAATTGGTTTTTCGTACACAGATTTTCACTTTTATTTTCATAAATTTTTGATTCAAATTCATCACCGAAGCCCAGGCAAAATTAATTAATAAATTATTAAATCCTATTTATTGCGCTTGGCGTACACTTTATTTGATTAAGGGAGGGTAGAGGAATTATAAATTTGACACAACCGTTATTACCAACAATCTATTCATAATTATTCAATTACATATTTATTATTCAATTTAATTATTTAATATGTCTACAAGAGATGAATATTGGCTCTTGTTTAAATTTGATGCTTATAAATCAGTCAAAAATCACTTAGAAATCAGATTTCATTATGCAGTTATATTATTTATATATAAATCCAATTATACATTTAAGTAAATGTAAAAATTCATTTTAAAACATAAACATGAAAATTTAATGGTAAGAATAAGATTCAACAAAAGTTGGCAGTATCACTTGAGCTATTCATTAAAATTGCTCACAAATTGATTTGTTTTGTATTTTATTTTATTTTTCGACAAATGAAAATGTATATCATCTATTTATATATAATGAATTAACGAATAATCAAGAAAAATACAATCGCCCATCAACAAATGTAAGCAAATTGCGATTCAGTCAATAATAATGTTTAGGTTCTATAATATTTTTAAAATAGTTTGTTTGTTCATCTATTCAATAATTCTATACACGATTCTAATAAAAGAATTATACTCATCAAATATTTAAATACCGAAAAATAAATTCAAAACGAAATGTACTTTACTTATGTTTTATGTTATCAATTAAATCATTATATTATTATATTCAGTGTTCACAATAATTAGCAATATTAAATTAATAATTTTTAAAATATAATTGATGAAATCCATTTAAATTTCTTTTTTCGTTTTTATATCAATTTAATAAATTCAAAACTAAATTACAGCAGACTATAACTTTTCGATCATATTAGTTACATATATTTAGGATAATCTTGAATTCATAATATTGTCAGCAGAATTAAACAAACAGAATTAAATGAGTAATTAGATAGTGTTTCATTTTTAGAGAATAAATAGACAAAAATCAATTTTAAATCAAATGTTAAATTACGACATAAGAAAATTAATAGTCTTTTGGTTTTGTTTTCACTAAAAAGAGCTGCCGAAATTTTGTATGAATCTTTTTTCTTTTAACACATTTCAAGTCAATTACATAATTATTTATAGTTTCTTATATAATCATCAATCGATATTGTCATGTTGGAGAAAATTCATAATAATTTCCAAATAACAAAAAAGAAAAAGAATAAATTTACTTGACAAAATATAAAAGATTAAGTGTAACCAATTGAGAAAACTCATGCAATTTTGAATGTTCATTTTGTTTCCCTTTGACATTCTCATAATTAAATTTTAATTCATGCACCATTCAAATATATTAAATAATTAATTCATTTCAAATCGTCTCATAAATCTATAATAATTAAATTGCAGAGTTTGATTCAATCCCTCATTGTAATAGGTACAATCACTTTATCTTTATCATTGAGAGATTATATAATATTAGTTATCATTATTAATCATTTCTTATACATTAGATAATTTTAATTTACTATTTCATTATTAATTTTTCCATTTTATATAGTTTCTTGTTTTATGTATTCTGATTAATTTTGTTTGTTTTATTTATCTATAATATATAAATATTATTGTGATGTAATTTTTAATGTTTAAATATCTAAATATAATAAATGTATGCACAATGCCATTTTCCCACACAAATATAATTGTTCAATAGTTTTTATATTAATTCAAACGCATCTCCGGCTATTTGTCGGTCAATCATAATTATCATAATCTTTGTCATTATCGCACTATCAAATTGAAAATAAAATTAAACTGATATCAATTGCAAAACTACAAAGACTCATTTATTATCTATCAAGAAAATGAAAATTAAAAATTAATACTACTAAAAGTGTATAATTCAGCTATGAATTTTCTGTTTCCAATTATCAATGATATTAATGGAGTAACATACCAAAATGTTCTCTATGTTGTATTCAATTTTATTTATTAAATATTGCTTAATTCACAATTAATCTTAATGCATGATAATATACTGTCAACGAGAATTAAACACTTGCAATTTGTGTCTACACATTTAATTTAATTGCAAGAAAAACAAAATCCAAAAGATCGCAGTATTCTCTCGTCACCCATTCAATGGGTCAGAGAATTAAAATAGTTAATATCGTTGAGTAATTCCGAAATAAACATAAAATAATGTCTAGCATATGTTTAGACCAACTCTTTGCTATAAATTCGGTGATTTATGCATATGAAATTAAATGGATGCAATTCGATTTGTGTGAGTTTATTTTTTTATGTGTTTCTCTCGGTTTTATTAAATTCTTTACCATAGCCCCCAGAGTTAATTTAGTATAATACCTATCATCTATATAATTATCTTTTAATTCACGATTCATCATAATAAATGTTTTCAGTATTTTTTTTTTGTTTTCTTCATATAATTTTATAATTACATAATAATATTATCTCCCATAGGTATATGTAATTTATATATAGTATAGATTATGCTATGCTTGTATAATATATTTTTATGTATATATATATATGGATAACAATAACAAGTTAAAATGTAAAATAACAATAATGTACATTTATATTAAAAATGTTTCTGTATCTTTTATTATTATTATTATTTTCATTATAATTATTAATTCTAATCCTTTCATTGTATCCCCACAATTATATTACTTAATATTCATGAATTACCATCATTATAATATTATGTTTAACCGACTACTTGTCTCTTAATGGCGACTCAACCTCTCTTTGAGTGAGTCACGGGTCTCTCTCTCATTGTGTTTTATATAATTCATCAGTTTCGATGGGAATCGTTAATAACAAAAAAATTTTTTATATCAATCAATCATCTTAATTTAAATTCAACTATCGTTCAGACCTAGCAAAAAAAAAAAAACTTATCAAATCATTTGGGAATCTTAAATTCAATTTGATAATCATTTAATTATTTCTTTTATCTTTCTTTTTTTTTTTTACTTCTTCATATGTTAAACACATACAATAATAAATATAAGGTTATTGGTGGTATAGTTCTCTCTATAATTTAATATTCATGTTCAATTTTATTTGTTTTCAATCATTAATATAATTATATTTAAATCGTTTATTATTCTTTTAGTTCTGTTTAATAATAAGTTTTGCATCTTTTATACATTTTCCTCACAATATTTGTTTTTTATATCATTAACAATAAAAATTGATATTAATCGGCCCAAAATATCACATGTTTTCGCATTTTATTAATTTTATTGCCGTTTTATTTCAATTCATTATTACACTTTTTATTTTTCATTTTTTTTAAATTTAAATTGTATTCTGAATGTTAAATATTCACGATCACTAACATAATTATATCAGTGTGCATCTCTTTATGGCTATCGATTATAATTCTGTTATTAATTTGCCTGTATCAGTATTGTAATGTTATTATGATCGATTTTGTATTTAAATAAAAATATTGATAAAAAAGAAATTCATTATGATTACAAATGTTATTGACTTTTCTTCTGTTATTTGAATCGTTTTATGTTCGCAACATTTATTAAAAATTCTTTTTTTTTTCCACCCAGTAATAATTACTATGTTTTGGGTATATCTATTTTTTGTTTAAATATGTTGCACCTAAACATATGAGAGACACAGAGAATACACATTTAATATTAGTTATAATATTTTGTTTTACAACCGAGTATCTGTACAGTCGTTTGTTTTTATTTAATTTTTTTGAATTTTTTTCTTTATCGTCTTCTACTTAATTACTTACTAAATAGGTTAACTAATGTTTATAGTATATAATTTCGCGCTTAGCCATAAATTAATGTGTTATGCGATTTAATTCCTTGTCATCTCTGATCACAATTATTCTCATTTACAAGTTTTTTTTTTTTATATCATTTAAATATTATTTCTTTTTGTTTATTTATTTCATGTTTGCGTCAATATAAAGTTACTTAGTTTTTTCGTAATAATCATAATTAAATAATTTGTTTTTCATTCAATTTGTTTAATTTTACATGGAATAATACTAGAGAAATTGGTAAACTTATTCCAATAATGCATAACATATTAATTATATGTTTTGTTTTTATCTCAAAAATGTTTCTCACATTTATCAATGCTTTTATTTATTTATTTTTTTTTAGAAAATATATTAACGAATGGCATATCGAAAACAGGAAAAATATATAGTAGCACCCGAAGAACATAAAAAAATGTCCTTTTGGATTTTAATATCGACATCATTCACCCACAAATCGGTGGAGACATTCTAAATGTTAATTTTTAGTTTCTTGTTTTGTTACATAATATTATCGCGTCGTTTCACGGTATCAGGATAATCAATTATAAATTTATATAGTTCACTTAAATCATTTATCTTCTAAAGAGTATAGCGTTATTCACTATTATTACATTATATTATTATAATATTTTTTTTTTAATTAAGTACCCCTACATACATTTATAATTATGTTTCATTATTATATTTATTTCATTTATTCCTTTTTTTTTTTTGCCTTCTTGTTTGATTACTTATCATGTATGTAATTGTATTATTTATCCATAATATATTATGTAGTGAAGTTATTGTGATTTTATTTTATTTTTTTATGAAATTTATCAGATTACTGAATTTATTTTGTTTATGTTTTGACTCAAACAAATGGTATGCTCGCGGTAAAATAAGTTCATGTTGTATTTTAACATCTAATTTAGCCCTTAACACGGGTAAATACCTGCAACAAATGTCATATAATTAATTGCAAATTATATTACTACTGTTAATAAATTATTTAGTGATTTGTTGTATAAAATGGGAAAATGAATAATAATTATATGTCGATTAGTTGCACACTATTGATACAGCGTCAATATAGCATACACTATTAGTTCACACGACAATAAAAATTATAATACACGATATCTCGTTGATGTTTAATCAAACAAATAAGAAAAAAAAAAATCAAATGAATATTATAATACTCTAAATTGTGAAATTAAATTAAACTAAACTTGAAATTCTAACATAAATAAAATATAAATTATTTTCAGATAAGTTTGTGTTTTTGTGTATAATCCTCTCAATAATTCTGCTATACTGCCCCATAAAACGTAATTAAGATGTTCGTCCAATTAATAAATATTAAATTTTTTTCATTTCACATTACATTGGTATATGTTTTTACACTAAAAATCAATATAGTAATTACATTAAACTGAATATGTTATCAATGGCATAACGATTACTGATAATAGGTGTCAAGTATTACATACCTTGATAATTCTGTGGCCAAATAGTAGGTACATTCTGAAATATAAAACAATTTAAGTTCATATTAAAGGTATTTATACTCATCACGGAACTCAAAGAGTTTTATTGCTTCAATTAAATATCGTTAGTACATACCATTGGTACACTGTAGTATTGATAAACTGGTTGGTACGGCATTGATGGTGGATAAATTGTTGGGACGCCTACAATTCAATTCACAAAAATAAAATATTAATTGTTGCATCATATTTATATTACATTCAATAATTATGTTTACTAACCGCCCGGTGGATAAATGGTGGCAATTTGGTCTAAAGGTAACATATTGCTATTCGGTGCCTGCGGTGTAGTTGCATAGTAAACAGCGCCATTTGTTGCACTCATCGACTAAAAACCAGATTTAAAATATTTTATTTAATTCATACACAATTTATATATTATTAAGAGAAATATAATTTAAGTACAATACCTGTTTCTTAATAGCCGGCGCAATATTTAATTTCCTATCTCTTAGGACGACACACTCACCCTACAATTAAAATATTAATTTGTATTAATCGTTTCAACTCATATATTACGGTCATTTTTATAGATAATTTCATTGATTTCAAGTAGATATCGATTAACGATATATCTAATTTGACATTAATGAACACATATTAAGTTACAAATTGGAATTGTAAATAAATGGGAATGATAACTTACGTCACTTTGTAATCTTTGTGCCTCTTGTTCAGTTTCAAATGTTACAAATCCATATCCTTTACTAACACCAGCTCGATCAACAATAATCTTTGTGGATTTAACATTGCCATAAGCAGAAAACAATCGGCATAATTCAGCTTCAGTTGTATCACCGCTTTTAAAAACAAATACAATATTAATCTTTGTCGATGTCATTGTTTATCAAATTCAAATAGTTGAGGGAATTTGATTTCTCAATCTCATCTATTTGTCTTATCAATTATTTATATAATATTCATCCAATACATAGTATTGGTAACACACATACCTGATACCACCTACGAATATTCTGTTCGGTATAAGTGTGCCATATTTTGGAGCTGATAACGGTGCCTCCAATGGACCAGCTGTATTCGGTGCAGACATAATTATAATTTATATCCTTAATTAAACTCACTACTTGCTATTAACAATACCACTGTATTTAACCAGTGGAACAACAAAAATTCCTTAACGTTTAAGATTTGATCACTTTTTGTTTTTATATCACACCGTTTAGTTTTTATAGCCTTTTAGTTTGAATAGTTAATTATTCAATTATTCTTATTTAGTTTTTCTCTAAATTGTGTGTAATTCACAAATAAATAGCGTGTACAATCATTCGTTTTTATCGCAGAACAGATTTCTTTATAATAACGTATTATTTAACAGCTATACCTAAAATTAAACAAATTATATTTTATTTTAAACAATGAATTAATAAAAAGACATCTAAATTATAAAAATCAATTCATCAACGAAATTAGAGAACAGAATGAATACCAAAAATCCATTATGAAAAATTTCACTAAGAAAACTTTATTCATCGATGTTCAATCACCCAAAAATAAATTCATTTCTCTCAAAATTTTCTAATATTTAGAAAGATTTAATGCGTTCTCTTAAGTGTTACAATTTCAAAAAAAAAAAAAAAATAATAAAACAACCGTTGTTTTCATCTCCAACAGATCACTAAAAATATTTAGAAATGAACTACAAATCGGTCCATAACTTCTTAACCTTCGAAATTATGCTTGATGATTATTCAACTGATTGATATTAACCGAAATCTCTCTTGTTTCTGTTCTTTTAGCTCCAAAGACTAAAGCACATAATTTCGTATTCAATGAATATGCAGTGAAAACACAAAGATCAAGAGTTTAGTACTCAAAGTTGGCTCAAATCAAATCCCAATCAGAGAGAGTATAAACGAGTATTATGTATGTTACAAAATACAAGTCTTGATTATCGAAAGCTGGTGTATAATGTGTGCGATTAGAATGCCCAAATATTCAAATATACCAAAAATAAAAAAAAAATAAAAAAAAATAAATTGATAATGCCTTTATATTTCTGTTGGTTCCAAAGAAACCGTGGAAAAAACATAAGAAAAGTTGTATTGGTTGGTACCCATTTCTTAAATTCAGTGAAAAAAAATTAACATTGAAAACAGAAATATAAAGAAAAACATAACACTAAGCAGCATAACTGATACGACTGAATCAAAGAAAGGTGAAGAACTCTCACATTACAAGAAAAAAATAAGAACAAACCAAAGAGCGAGAGATGAAAGAATCGTATGTGATTATATACCAGAAATATAGGTTAATCATATCGCATATTTTCATTTTTGTATGTTCTTGTGCAGTGTAAAAAATCGTGTTGGTTGGATTCAATGGTTGTATTTTTTGTATTATTTTTCTTCATTCATACGGTTGTGAACAAGTTCGGCCGTTCAAATTCATTATGTAGAACAGTACCACCACAAAATTGTATACATATGCGATTGGCATCACCAACAGACACCTCATATAACCGCCTCATCGGTTTGTCTTTACCTGCGTGCTTACTTTGTTGAGTGAGGCAAAGTGTATTTATTATTGTCATTTGGCCTAATACTTGGACCGAAAGTTTTCTCTCTAATCAATTTATGAAAAAAATAAAAGAAAAAGAAATAACACTCTTTTCCCCTGGCAATAGTTTGATGTCTGTTTTTATTTTATACTACACCCAGACAACAACTGTTTCCAACTTATTTACAGCCACACTGACTCTAGAGTGAAAGAGATCATCGATTCAAATGAAAATAAAATATAAGAAAAAAAAAATCAAAAGCCAAGTGTTATGCTAATTCAACATTATGTACCAAGCAATATCCAATCATGATTTTCAATCGGTTTTTCTTTATGTATGTCGTGTATCACTTGTTCTCACCAAGTTCCACTTTTTACCTACATTAATGAATGGTAGTTATCGTCATTTAATGATCGCGATTATTATTATTTTTTTTTTATTTAATATAACGCTACTAGGTACTTGTACATTTAATTTTCAATCAAAGATGAGTGAGTTGTTCCTTATGTATTCACAATTTAAGAAATAAAATAAAAATATAATATTTAGCAAATATTTATAATATTCTCAATAAATCGGTCGTGATTCTAGGGTGGGAGGCAGAAAATAAAAACAAAATACACACGCATTTCCATGCACAACAACTGTGTCTAATCCATTTCACTATACGTAAAAAAAATACTCATTTGCACTCTAAGGAACTGATGCAAATTATTTAGAACAAAAAAAAGTAACACACTACGGAGTAAATTATAAAATCTGAAACTAACAGCAATAATTTAGTAATGAGACTCCATTCACTTCTGATTAGATTTTTAGTTTTATGGTACTTGGGTTCTTATGTAAACGGCGAAAAATGTGTACGGCCGTAACGGATGAGTAGTACATAACATTTTATGTTGCCCTATTCACCTAATAGCAATTGCCCAACTGCCCAAGTACACCAGATTTTGTTACTTCTCATTCTCTCTCTCGCTCTTTCTTTCTCACATTGATTATTCCAACTTACAATTGCGATTAGTTATTAAAGGAGATACAGAAAATAAAATCAAAATCGCTCTTCACCTTCATTTACAAAATATAAGTCCAAGAAATCCCAGTCCAAGTATCGCACATTTTACAAATAAATTATTGGTACTATTTTTTCACAAGAATTTTCTCGCTAATTAGGTTTATTAGAACTTTCTTAACACTGCAACCACTGCCTAATGCACAATTCTTTTTATTTCTACCAGATATGAACAAAAATCTAAATTCTATTTTATTACGTTACCGAACGTTTTGCTTTTCTTTTGTAACTAATTTTCAATTATTCAAAAACTATGGCACACACCAAGTAGATGTATACCCACAAGATTTCAATCGGTTTTTTCGGGTTTTACAACAACGAAATCGATTTAACATGCAGAAGATTTTTGGGTGCAATAAAATCAGTTCAAATTGATTATACGATTGCCTGCCAATCCAATTTTAATGAGACAATTTCAAAGATATTTTTTTTCTGTTGCAAAAAAAAAAAAAAAATTAATACACAAGTATCACACAATGGATATTGATTTTAAGGGGCCACCACTGCTAAACCAATAATCCAACAGAAATCTCGTGAAATACAGATGGACCATCTTCAATATTGACGACGGATATTGAATAAGTACAAAGGCAACCTTGCCCAAAATATGCAATAAACTAATGCAACTTCTGGATTTTTGATTTTCATTCAATCAAAAGAAAAAAAATGAGAAAAAAGAATTTAATTTTTACAATTCCCGATTCCTTACCAGCACGTTTATAATTTTTCCTAAAAATTAGTCACTTTTATTCAGCAATTAATTAAGAATCGTTTTAATCACAAATAATTCAACAAAATTTCAAATAACCTATTCCTTTTAGAGAAAAAATTATGAAAAGGGCCTTTTAAAAAGACGAAAATTATTTTTTATTGCACCACCGTATCATTCGAGACTCGGAAAACAATTAAAATATTATATTTTAAATAGGATCTAATTCAAACAAACAAATCGACGATTGCGTTCAAGAAATGAAGAAAGCAGCAAAATTGAAAAATGGGTGTAAATGGCATTTCAAATTCACTAACTATATGCTGAAAAACACGTCTTCTATGAAATATGGGAAGATATAATGCTTTTTAATAAAAAAAATACCATTCAGTGATTCTCAACGCAAAACATGGTTGAAATGCAGAATGGTGTATTGAGAAAAATTTTTCACTTACTATATGGCATGTGGCACGTCTTCGAAGAGATATGGGCCGCTATAAGATTTTTTAGAAACAAATAATACCAATTTTCAGTGATTTTCTACGCAAAAATGATTTTAAAAACTAGGCGAAGAAATTGAAATTTCATAGTTCGATACAGAAGAGTATATGAACCATGTATTGCAATGACTTGTTAAGAGGTATCAGTAGTAAGAAGATATGAAGAACGAAACAGTAGTATCTCTTATATAGAAAAGAGACTGTATGTAAGAGGTTTCTCTAATATATTGAATCATTGATTCAAGCAAGCGTCTATTCTGATGCAAGTGAAGAGATGAAGGCACTCATATGCCACATCCATTTCAATATACTAGTTACATGGTTATCTTAGGGAATAGGCAATATTTGGTGCGAACCAGTAGTTGTTGGTAGGAATACATGTTATTTTTACATTTTTATCGCTGTATCATAATACAGCGGTATGCATGCTCTAAGTGACTAGGAACAAATTGGTCACCGCACTGAGTTATAGCACGTTCAGAAGCGATGATTTCATGCGATGTTCTTAGATATGTGTATATACACAGTCTATTGCTATGAGAATTGTTCGTCGATGTATTGAATGGATATGAGACAGATACGACTATTATATGCGATATACCAATTTCTTGAATTTTCAATAGATCTCTCTTAATGGATGATTTCTTCAATTTAATAGGTGATTCTGTACATGATGTATTCAACTAGATGTTCTCTTTACTTTCATATGCAAAAGAGAAAAACAATATATGACCAATTTAATAGATTCTTTTTTCTTATGGGAATTTTTGTAACAACTTAGACGAGAAGAGAGTGGGATGGGACGAGCAGTGAATAATTGTTATTGTGTGTAACTGCATGACATATATATGTGAGAGATATGCGTTTGAAGTTTTGATTGATACGACTGCCATTTATAATATAACGATTTCTTCGATTTTCATCTCTCTCTGATATGAATGATTTCTTCCTATTTCAGGTGATGCTGATACCAATATTTAGATAATTTAATTGACTTTACGTTTCATTGAAAAAAGGAAAACATGATGACACCAAAATAAATGAGTTTCTATTTCTTATGGAGAATTGGAGACGAGTGAAAACGAAGTAGAGGTAGACTATTATGGAGATAAGACGAGAAGAGAGTGGGGTAGGACGTGCGGCGATCAAATCTTACACTGTGTATATACAGACACATACAATATGAGAAATATGCAATGAAGTGTTGAATGATACGATTTCTATATGCCTTATACCGACTTCTACATTTTTTATCACTTTCTTTGAATGGACGCTTTCTTTATTTTATTAAGTGATGTAGATACCAATATGTAGATAATGAAATTGCCTTTTCGTTCCATTGAAAAAAACAAAAACATGATAACACCCATTTAAATGAGTCTTCCCTTCTTATGGAGAATTGGAGACGACTGAAAACGATATAGAGCTAGACTATCACGAGATGAGGTAGACTCAACTGATGAGACGATATCTGATATCGAACTTTTAACGAACTTCCGTTTTCTTTAATTTAAAGTACATTGGATACTACTTCTATATGCATTATACCGAATTCTATGATTTTTTATCACTATCTGATGATTGTTTGCTTTCTAAATTAGGTGATTCTGATACTAACATGTAGAGAATGCAATTGTCTTTACTTCCATATGCAAAAGGGAAAAAGAAGATAATGAACATTTTCAACAAATGAATCAACAAATTTTCAAATAACCTATTCCTTTTAGAGAAAAATTATGGTTTTATCGAGCGAGAATCAGAAAAACAAATTTTTTTCCGTCGATTGCTTTAACTTGCTCCCAATTGAACAACTCAATTTATCTTCGCGTCGTACTCGGCAGACTGTACTATTGAGTCAATCTGATTGACTCNATGAACATTTTCAACAAATGAATCAACAAATTTTCAAATAACCTATTCCTTTTAGAGAAAAATTATGGTTTTATCGAGCGAGAATCAGAAAAACAAATTTTTTTCCGTCGATTGCTTTAACTTGCTCCCAATTGAACAACTCAATTTATCTTCGCGTCGTACTCGGCAGACTGTACTATTGAGTCAATCTGATTGACTCCGACAGTAACTCCGACAAAAAGATGCAACTAACAAATCG
>JXOR01000358.1:0-58481 GCA_001014335.1 Coboldia fuscipes
CTATGATAGAAAACTCGATCGAACACATCTGATCGTTCTCGGGCACATAGAATACCCCAAGAAACAATTCCGTGACTTTCAGTACCAATCGTCAATGGAGTCTGCATTGGTTAATGTATGAGTTTGAATAAACTGGTAATTATTTGGCAATACTGGATTTTCTAAAGTGCATGTTTTGAATAATATTTAGCGTTATATGTCGATATCGCAAATTAGCAATTTGTGATGAAACACGGGTGATCAATTATCAAAATATTATCGCGCTATAGGCAGATTTAGCAAAATAGAATACGATAGATCATATTTTATTTGTATTGTTTTGGTATTTTTAATATGCTCTATGTCATTTATCTTTTAGTTCTGCAACTATAATTAAGATATAGTCATTGTCATTAGTTATAACATCATATTGAATGATAGTTCCATTCATGAAAACATCGTTTATTAAATAATCTAATAATAATTATTATTAACATTTTGATTTTTCAAAATTACCAATTCGATTTCACACAATATGGCATTTCTGACATAGGCCTCTTTTAAAGTTAAAATGGTATTTTTCAAAATTACATTTTTACACTTTTGTTTTCACATAATAATGAATAATATTTCTTTATTTTATTTTATTATATGATTTGGTGATGATGGATATTCGTTTGTATTACTATTATTAAAGTAGATACCGTTCTTTATGAATATTATCGTGTACGATATTTTCGAGATTAATGTCCTTGTAGTTGTAATGACAAATTGCTAATTTTGAAAAATTCATTGTACTCGTTAGCCATTTGCTATTTATTGCATACAGAGCTTTATCCCTTTTATATGACTTTTTAGTTAGTTCAATTTTTAAATTGTTCTCTGCTTGTATTTTTGTTTCCCCAACTGGCTCAGCATTACTTTCCTTACATCAATTGCTCGTTCATCAAACAACTAAAATAAATAGAAAATTCATGAAATCTTTATTTTTTATATTAAAAAAAGATCTGAGTCGATTTTGAACACACAATTGAAATATTGGCTCATATTGCAATTGATCAGAAAAATGTTTAAAACTACAAATCGCGTAAGATGATTACCTGCTGATCTAATATTGGTTAGATATTTTCCTCAAATTCTAGGAATCCATATTCGATGTCAGATGTGTATTCATCTGTATTACCAATGCTAATAGTACACGGTTCTGTTGGTTGATTCTGAAACTCAACTGCTGGTGAATAATCATGCGTATTTTCAATATCGTTATTACATGTTTTGGAGAAATGATTCTCGAATTCATATTTAATTTCACGTGCTAATGAGTATTCTTCCACATTTTCAATATCCATATTAGATGGTTCAATGGAATGATTCTCGAATGCGTATTCGGTTTCACATGATGATAGACAATCATCTGTATTGTCTATATCTACTTCACAAATATATTGGTCAGTCGGGTGATCTGCGATTTCATTTTCAATATCATAGGTTGATTGGATATCTTGTGTATTGTCAATAACGATATTAAATGGTTTAGAGAGTTGATGGTTTCGTTGCTTTTCTGGTTTGATGAGCCCCGCTCTAGCTCTATGTCGCCGAAGGGTTGATGGACCTGGGAAAGGAAATCCAAGTTTTACCAAGTAACGATAGGTTTTTGGACCTACATTTAAAAGCGAAAACAGATTATTAAATGCTCTAGTGATTCACTCAATATTTAATTTTTCTCACTTAATGCATGGAGGGTATTCCCACGCTGTAAATCGTCTTCAGACCATTGCTTACCTCCCCCTCTTGTATCCCTTTCTAAAAGTTTTATTTGATTCGGACTGAATATTTTGGACAGCCCAATATCTTTCTTTTTTAGTTGCTGGATCTCTTTAAAGAGTGTATGATTTCTACTCCTCAATAGCACCGTTTGTCTATGTAGAGTTCGAATTAACTCATCACGGGTTTCTTCCACAGATTTTTTCGTTAATTGTTTTTTTAAACACAATTCTTCATGGTTAGATTGAACCTCTACCTCTAAGGAAATTGACTTATAATTACTATCAACATAAGTGCTTCTTTCATTTTCTGAGGATAGTAATTCATCGTCTTCTCGTATACCTCCAATCTCTGAATCCAAAATAATTGACTTATAATTACTATTAACAGAAGAGCTTCTTTCATTTTCTAAGGGTGGCAATTCCTTGTGTTTAAATATAGTTGGAACCACATTTATTCGGAGTCTCCAATCCAACGGATTTTTCTTCATAACCCGGTCGATCTGAATGTAATCTTCATCCCTAAAGTGATCCTTACACATGTATATATTCCTTACAAATTTACTATCATCTAAATTCAAAAATTCACGGCCACAAGATTCAATCCATTTATTTCGAAGTTTTGGCTGGCGTGGAAAGAAATGAAATCCGGTGCCTTTTATCTGAATTTTATCTAGTTTTATTGATGCACCACAGGATTTAACAGCACACCTAATATTCTTCATGTTTAAGGACAGATTTATCACGAACAAATTGTGTATCAAACTACTTTGCCGCCAAAACTAAAAAGAAAAATCGTGAAAATCGGACATCTTAATCTTAATCTTAGCATTTTCAAGTACCTGTTTTTGTGATTTTTAAGCACGGTGTATAGTATCTTCTAATATTTCAAATTATTAATGGAGTGAATGCAGTTGATATTGAGTGTAATTGAGCTAATTAAACGTAAAAATAATAAAATTTGTTAGATACAAAGGTTTACGATATGTTTTGATGAAGACAGAAGCATTTGTCATAATGCTTTGGCACCCAAATTTAGGACATTGTGTCAGTTTCAACTGTCAACTGTGCCGTACTTTTTTGGAAATGTAATATTGACCATTATTACGTATATGATTTTTTTACTCAAATCGATTAATTACATTAGTATCTACATTATACTTGAAGACCCAAATATTATAGGATCAACCGATCGTGAGATATCGCGTTGTAATAGAGCATTGACACCAATACTTGCATAAGTAATACACAGTTTTAAATGCGTTTTTCTCGAAATGTCTGTTTTACACATATTACATTTCCAAAAAGTATGACAAAAAGCGTTCGGCTTCGGGTATGTAGTTACATTTCAATAATACCTCAACAACACAAGTCTGGTATCAAGTTTTCTGCTTCTATTTAGTTAATTTTTGGCAAATTTAATCAACCATCTTCCATTTAGAGTGATTATTTAGCAACTAAAAGTGCCAAGTAAACGTGTTTTATAATTATTAAGCGAACATACAGTTAATTACGTTAATAAATAGGCTTCCAACAATTACGTCCATTACTCCCGTGTTATTACTACCCTATTCTTATTTGAGTAGGTATTCATTTCGTGCCGATAATTGTGTACCATTAGTGATTGAGTGATAATAATCATTTATGAATAATGAATAAACGCGACAAATTGCAGTGATTCTAAGACACCCCTTGCACCAGAAAGAAGATAAAAGAGTTCCAATGAGAGAAAAAATGGTCTACCGGAGCTAACTGAATGACGAGGGTGTTTTCTTCGTGCTACTATACTTATGTTTGTCGACATATTCGTTATAAAAGCCATGAAATTTTTTTTAATGATTATCAAATTTTGTTCTGGCATCGATTGAAAATTGTGAGATTTAGTTTTTCATATGATAATTGGTAGAAAATTAAGACGTGAACGTTGAAATTTAATTTCCATTCAAAACTAATCACCTCATATCATAAAGATTTAATGTGAAACTGTGTGAACATAATTGATAAACTTTAATCAAAATATTGCAATAAGTAAAGTAAATGCAAAGTGTAAGTGATTATAAAATCCAGTTTATTTTGAATATTTTGAAAGTGATCTATGTAGTTGAAACCATTTCATAGTGTTTCATTAAATGCATAATATAAATACGAAGGACTAAAAAAGGAAATGGCCTACAATGGGCCTCCTGGTGTTCAACATTTACCTAAAAAATTACCAATATCAAAGGATAATCAAAGATCATACGCAAAATGGATAGCGTACCGATTCATTTCGATGTTAATCATTATTATTTTGTTGTTGCTCCATAATTCAAGCAGTAAGTTATAATCATTACTAATTCTTTTTCCGTTTGCTTAGTAGCTAAATAGTATAAAATTTCGAGGTTTCACTGTACACTCGGTTTATTTGAACATAAAATTCATGTAAAAAAGTGAGTGTAAATTAAAACTTGTTATTTATAGAACAAGACCATAATCTTATGTTTTTATAAAACTGATTTTTTGGTTTTCACTATTTTTCCCCATTTCTCATCATCAGTTTTATTGTGATTCGAATTTTTATTTCTCGTCTCTGTTTAAATCAATTGATATAAAAGGAAACCATATGCAGAGATGGAATTTTATAAAAATACATTATGTGGAGGCAAACCAATGCGATTTGTTAAATTGTTTATATGAAGACATTACTTAATTTGTAAAATTTTAATTTACTTGAAGAATTGGACATTTTCTGTCCATTTAATATGATATTCTATCAGCTTGTGATAACTAATTTATATTTTTTTCATAGAGAATCATTGGAACATGATTGTTATTGATAAACGGGAATTCGATTTTATTAAACAATTCGATATCTGATTTACATTTATTAAAAATTATATGATTGTAATTTTGGTTTTTGATAACACGAGTTTTATGAACAAATCTACTGTTGTTTATATAAAATTTCAGATAACCACACAATTCTGATGATTGTTTTCCTTACCATACCAATAAATAGTATTTTCCATTGAGTAATATCATCATATTTGTTTATTGATGAACAAATGTTTATTTAATTTTTGCAAACAAAAGAGATTACTAACACATTTTGAGTTATCGATGAGAAACGGTGGCTCTATGTCAGATTAAGGTATATTTTGCTATTAAATATATGAGTCTTTATTGAAACTGATTTTGATTAATTTTATCAGCGAAAATGTTCACGTCACGTACTCCGCTACTGCTAATTTCTGTGCAGAAATATTATTTAAAATAACTTCCTTTTAATAATCCAGTCATTTTATTTTGTTTTCATCGAGTTCATTTTCTATTAAGAAATAGAGCAATACACTCAATTTTAGTGACAATTCAATTACTGTAGAAATTTTGACCTAAATATTCCGCCTAATGAATTTNATAATTTCTGTTCAGAAATATTATTTAAAATAACTTCCTTTTAATAATCCAGTCATTTTATTTTGTTTTCATCGAGTTCATTTTCTATTAAGAAATAGAGCAATACACTCAATTTTAGTGACAATTCAATTACTGTAGAAATTTTGACCTAAATATTCCGCCTAATGAATTTAAAAAGGCATTAACAAGGGCTACTTTCAACTTATTACGTGATGCTTGTTGAAGTAATTCGGTGTTTTTCCTCCCTCGAATTTTATTTCTTGGTCTCCTGTTCTTTTCTCAAAAATTTTTTATTTCATTTTGTAACTTTTTGTTATGGCATTGAATAAAAAGAATACCAAGTTGTTCTAGCTAAGCAGACAATAGTCAAAAGTCTTAACAAGGTAGTAGTATGAGGTATACTGTTTTCCTCAACTTATACATTCGTTTATTGGCGACATAGTGTTTTACGATCGGTTGGTACATAATCATGATAAATTCAATGAGGTGTTTGAATGGATATAATGAAACTAACATTGAACTATGGAAGTTACATAAAACTAACAAGATGGAAAGAGATGAGAAATAAATGACAATAGAGGATAAGATTTTTATATTGTAGGTTGATTGTATTCTATACAGTTTTTTTACTTTTGGTTCTTTTCTTAACTTGGGAAATGTTCAGACGTAGGCCAAAACGATTCTCGGTTTTTTGTTATATTTACCTATCTTTTTTAGTATCTTAAATGGCCATTGTGTAACTTACCGAGCGCGAATGAGAAAATATAGTTAGTGTAAAATAATGTAAGATGAAATAACCGTAAGACATTGTAATATCATAGATAGTTGATATTAAGTATCGTTATTTAAGTAAGAGAAATAAGCGTGTACTCTCTCAATACATAATGTGTACAGTAAAGGTATTGAAATAAAAACAACAACACATAATATTATTGTAAAAGGTTAAAGCAGAAGCGAAAAATAGAAATCAACATGAGATATGCTGTTGAATAATATTATAAAACAAAATAAACGAGATGTAGGAAGAGTTCTACAGAATTGGTATATGTACATACTTATTTTGGATACAAAATTCAAAATTTTAATAATACGAAAATGTTGTTAGGTACTCTGTGACTTATCCATTTATTATAATTGTAACTTAACAATTTACAAGAGAATGTGCTTCAGAACAAAAATGGTTTTGGGTAAAATATTATTTCTGCTTGATGTGGAATCCACAGCAGCCGTATATTGCTCAGTTGAGGAAGAGTGTAACCAATAATGTTCTAGCAACACAAATTGATTGAAAAACATAAAATACAGCAAATTTAAATGGAAATGAATAATGTTATTATAACTGATTGAGATTTCGTTGTATTTTCAGTTTGAGGAAAAAAAATAATTCAACAATATTTGCCAAAAGGCAGTTAGGTGTCTAATCAGATATGACTAATATGATATGGGTAGCCAAAGTAACTTGAAACGCATATAATAAAAGGTTGATTGGACTCACTAAACGAAGAGCAATCCGTGAAGCAATCAAGATCTTCTAACTTCAGGTTAACTAGTTGTTAGTACAAAAATTTCACTGTATATGATTAACGAAAACGATGTACCTGTTCAGTTAAAGTCGTATCATTGAGTCTATGTTAACGATGATTTTATGCTTTTTCTTATAGCAGAAGCAATAGTGAGTGAATTATTTTTTTTTTAAGTTACGTTATTGTATGCCTAAACACATAGGGGTTCGTTCTTTAATAAGAATAGTATATTTTTATGTTTTTTCTTTTTGATTATAAATAAGAGCATAGGCGTTGAATTAGAAATTCAACTAACAAAAATGGACCCAAAAATTTTAACGATTCTTGAATGACCTTTATATGCTCGTTTTCAATGATGCTCAATACAAGAATCATATTCTCTTTCATTTTATATCGCAGGTTATTCGTTGTTTTTCTTAACTCTCCTTTTGGGGTTTTTGTTTTTGGTATTAACTTTTAACATGTAAGACAACATTAAAATTGATTTGCCTAGAACTATTGAATACCATTAAATATATTAAGAACCATAATGGCTCAGCATCATTACAACAACCATCACTTCAAATCGAAAAACAGCATAGAGAGACTATTACACAGAGTGAAGTACTTGAAGAAGAAAATTGACATAAATCAATTTGGTAGACACGTATTTATTCTCTCTTGTTAAATTTTAAAGCTATAAGATTGTTTTGTTCGTTATGTTCCATAAAAAAAATCAGATATTCTCTGTAAGTCAAAGATCTTGTTAAAACGATTTTAACAGACGCAAGGAAAATGATTTAAATAAGAATGAGCTGACATGAAACAAAGAAACGAAACTAACCATATACATAAATGGAAATAATATAACTTGAATGGTTAAAGCATTCCTGATTGGAAAATTGAATTTTTGTTTTGTTTTATTTCTCTACAAAATATAAGAACTAAACGCAAATCAATCTGAGAGAAAAGAAGTTACCTTTATTAATGAATATAAAAATGAGTGCAATGTAACTAAAAGAGATTTCATTAATACAACAATTTTGGAATATAAAATAAGTGCCAGATTGTAGGATGCTTATTGGTTAGAGTTATACAAAAAATATGATTTGTTACTTGAAAGCGTCAATGAACAAACGAATGGAGTTGCCAAAAATAACACGTAAAGAGAAAATGTTTATTTTAATGCTTTGTATTGATTATAGTAATCAATTACCTTATATATATTTCATGTATACTGGCGCATATTTTGAATTGTAAATGCTATACATAAACAGGTTGAGAGGATGATTGCAGTTGCTAAATGTATAAATTCACTCAAATAGTCTCGGTCATCATTAAAATACGACCGGCCAGTTGTTGTTTTTTAAGAAACAAGACATATGGCCATGTCTGCTACTTGATGATTATAAAAGTTTCTTTGGTTTACTCGTTATTTATTATTTTATTTCATGAATAACTATATTTTAAAATCGAACCGATGGTTTTATTATTTTGTTTCTTTTTGGCGAACCAAAAGAGAGCATGAAAAATTAAATTCTAATTGGAAAGATACAGGATTGAAGAACACTTAGACTGAACCTTGTTGGTTTTTATAATCATTAATCGTTTTTATTTGATAGGATGCTGGAACATTTGTTATAACATATAATGCCTCAAGTATTATGCGTATTTAAAATTATTTATTTTGTGTTAAAATGTTTCATTCTACATAAAAATATTCGTTTTATAATTTTTAATCATTTATGTGAATTCACGATTAATCTTTAAGTATAAATTAAAATTCTTAATTAACATTGGGATGTTACACACAATGTACGATATATTGAAATTATTATCGTACTATTGGGTTTATTGTCAAAATAGTATTTTTATGTTGGCTTTGAGTTTCTGTCTGGTTAAATTAATTCGTATGTTGTTAAGTAATATGTAATTTAAACTGATGTATGATTCTCATTTATGTCAGTTTTTTAACGAATATCAATTACCTATTATTGTTCTTAACGATCATTTTGACTAAATATGTTTTTTATTAATTTATTGTTGCAGATGCATTGGCTAGTGCACAGCCGCGGAATAGTCAATCCATTCAATTGGTATTCACCACATACACGGATATTAAAAAATTAAATTATTCTAAATTAAATGGTCAACCATCAACTGATGTTTTAATATCAAATTTAACAGAAGCATCAGCAGTTGCATTCTATTATGAGAAACAAATAATTTGTTGGTCAGATCAAGCCGTGGAAACGATACAATGTGCTAATTATTCAATGAATAATGATCGAATGTCGATTATTGGTGATAAAAGAAATGTGATTACAGCCGGAATTGATAAACCAGAGGGAATGGCAATTGATTGGTATACTGAAAAAATTTATTGGACTGATGGTGAAACCAGTCGAATTGAAGTTGTTAATTTTGATGGTAGTAATCAAAAAGTATTATTTTGGACTGATTTAGATCAACCGCGTGCCATTGCTTTAGTCCCATCAAAACATTTTATGGTGTGGACCGATTGGGGTGAAAATCCAAAAATTGAACGAGCTGGAATGGATGGAGACCCAATAAGTCGAAATATACTAGTTAAAGATCATATAATATGGCCAAATGGTATTACAATTGATTTAACATCTGAACTCATATACTGGGTAGATGGACATCAACAACAACAAGATTCAATCAATTCAATGGATTATAATGGGAACAATAGAAAAGTGGTGCTTAAGAGTATTGCTTATCCTTACAGTATTGCATATAATCAACAGCGGGTATTTTGGACTGATTGGAAATCTGGTTCAATACAAATGTATGATATGGCAAGAAATGAAACAAAAACATTAGTGGAGAGTCGTAATGTTCCCATTATGGTACAAGTATTAGATGAATCATTACAACCAGCATCAACAAATGATAATCCATGTAAAATTAACAATGGAGGATGTTCAGATTTATGTTTATTGTCATTAAAACCAGAAGGTTATTCATGTGCCTGTCCAACAGGAATTAAATTCAAGAGTACCAATGAATGTTATATTGAACCTCAAGATTTACTGTTTGTTGTTCAACGTACCCAACTAAGTACAATCAGTTTAGATTCACCGGATTTTACAAGTAAACAAATTTCAATGGGTAGTGAAAATAAAAATAAAGTTAAATTTGCAATTGCAATTGATTATGATCCAGTTGATGAATGGATCTATTGGTCAGATGAAACAACAAGAGCAATACGTAGAACACGTATAAATGGTACCGAAATAACTGATATTATAACAACAGAAATTTATCAGCCGGACGGAATTGCAGTTGATTGGATTGCTAGAAATTTGTACTGGACAGATACTGGAACAGATCGTATTGAAGTATCTCGTCTTGATGGTACATCAAGAAGAGTTTTAATTCATGATAATTTGGAAGAGCCACGAGCAATTGCATTAGCACCATCATTAGGTTGGATGTTTTGGAGTGATTGGAATGATCGTAAACCAAAAGTTGAACGGGCTTCGTTAGATGGAACAGAACGTGTTAATTTAATATCAACGGGATTAGGATGGCCAAATGGAATTGCATTGGATATTGAAGTGAGGAAAATATATTGGTGTGATGCAAAAATGGATAAAATTGAAATGGCAAATATGGATGGTTCAGATCGCCGTACAATTCTTAATGACAATTTGCCACATGTTTTTGGTTTAGCGTTATTGGGTAATTATATCTATTGGACGGATTGGCAGCGGCGTTCAATTGAGCGTGCTAATAAAATAACTGGAAATGATCGTATACCATTGCAAGAACAATTACCAGATTTGATGGGAATTAGAGTGATGCCATTCAAAGCTCATCGGATATTAGATAATATGTCAGTAAATTCATGTGCTATTAATAATGGTGGTTGCTCACATTTATGTTTGAATCGTCCAAGGGATTATGTTTGTCGCTGTCCAATCTACTATGAATTGGCAAAAGATAAAAAATCCTGTTTTCTACCACCTGCATTTTTAATATTTTCTCGTGCTGAGAGTAACGAAAAAATTGGGCGTATATCAATTGAATATAATGAAGATAATCAGAACGATTATACAATACCTTTTAAAGATGTTCGTAATGTTCATTCAATTGATGTTGATGTTGCCGATCGGCGAATTTATTGGACCGATTATAAGTCACGTTGTATATTTAGAGCATTCCTAAACGGTTCTGATGTTCAGAAGATTGTTGAATCTGGGTTAGTAAGGCCAGAAGGTATTGCAGTTGATTGGCTAGCTCATAATATTTATTGGACTGATTCGGAAGCAAATAAAATTGAAGTAGCTCGTTTGGATGGTACTAGTCGTCGTATTTTGTTATGGAAATTCATTGAAGAGCCAAGAAATCTAATACTGGAACCAAGAAAGGGTTTTATGTATTGGACAGAATGGTCTTCTGACACAATTCGACGTGCAACAATGAATGGAAGTGATCTAACAACTGTAGTGTCAGGAGCTAATCATGCATCTGGCTTAGCAATAGATCATGAAACTCGTCGTTTGTATTGGACATCACAAGTGAAACCATCTGGTATTGAATCTGCTGATTGGGATGGAAAAAATCGACAAAGATTAATTTCCGATGATATTGATGAGCCTTATGCTATTACATTGTATGATAACTATGTATATTGGAGTGATTGGCGATCCGGCGATATAGAGCGAGCCGATAAAATTACTGGACTTAATAGAACTCTTGTTCACAAGGGATTAACTTATACAAATTCGTTATTAGTATATCATGCTGGTCGGCAATCAGGTTCCAACCAATGTCGCACAAATAATGGAGATTGCAAACACTTATGTTTAGCCCTACCAGGAAAATGGGGAATGACTTGTGGTTGTCCAACACATTATGTTTTAGCGAAGGATAACGTATCTTGTATTCCGCCAAAGAATTTCATTATCTTCAGTCAGCGGAATTCTTTTGGACGATTGATGATTAATGCAAGTGATTCACCAGATGCTCCTTTACCCATTACTGGCAAGAGTATAAAAACTGTCGATTTTGATCCAATCTCTAAATATCTTTATTGGGTAAGATCATTTTTATTATTTTTATTGAAATTATCGATAATTTTTGATTCATGTATTTCAGATTGATAATAAATCTCAAAGTGTTAGAAGATCGTTTCTAAATGGGACCAGATCAGAGTTATTTTTAAGTCCGAGCTCACAGGCGTACGATATTTCAATTGATTTTATTGGAAGATTATTATTTTGGACTTGTTTTGGAACAAACACCATCAATATAACAAGGTAATACATCTGAAAATTAAAATAATTGATTACAATAATTATTAATATTTGATTTAAACATTTTAGTTTGGATACTTATTCGGCTGATATGCGATATGTTGGTACCGTAAATACAGGTGATTCAATGAAACCAAGACATCTGGTTGTACATCCGTTCAAACGTATGCTTTTCTGGACTGACCGACAAGGTCAAACACTGTATAGGGCGCGGTTAGATGGTGATAATCGTATTACAATGATAGATCATTTGAATAATGTAACTGCAATTACAATTGATTATCAAAATGATCTAGTTTTTATTGCACATGGAAAACGAATCGATTCAATTGATATCAATGGTCAAAATAAGTAAGAAATCCATAATGAAATTAATAATATTTGAAATAAAATTAATTTTTGTTTTTCTTTTAGGAAAACATTGATAACTCCTGTTCATGCTGGAAGTGTGATATCGTTAACTACAATCTATGGCTATTTATATTGGTTAGACGAACGTCTGGGTATAGAAAGGGCTACTATTGAAGGATTAAATCGGCAAACAGAATTGAGATTATCATCGCTATCACAAATGACGGATATAGTTGCTGTAGTTTCCCTAGATGCTAAGACAATAAAGAGTCACGTTTGTGCCCAATTAAATGGAAAATGTTCGCATCTTTGCATCGGTTCATCTGATAAAGGTCCTGGAGAAATATGCTCATGTCCTCATGGTTTAATGTTGCTGGAGGATAAACGAAATTGCGCAGCAGTACCCGCGTGTGGTCGCGATCATTTCACATGCACATCTCCTGTACCAGGCGGTGTACAAGGTGATTGTATCCCAGTGTCATGGCGTTGTGACGGTCACAATGATTGTTTAGATACATCAGATGAAGTAGGATGTCCAACGTGTCGAAATGATCAATTCCGTTGTCAATCTGGAGAATGTATAAACAAATCGTTGGTATGCGATGGCACAACACATTGTGCTGATGGCCATGATGAAGCAGATTGTTGTAAACGTCGTACAGACTTTCAATGTCCAACAACAAAGGTATGCATTTCGCCTGATCAATTGTGCAATGGTTGGGATGATTGTGCTGACGGGGCTGATGAAGTTACCGAAACTTGTCAATCAATTAATACGCGACCAGTACAATCATCGAATAAAACAACATTTATTGTTGTAATTGTGATCAGTATGGTGTTAGTATTCGTAATTGCCTATATCTTACAAATGTGTCGAATGAAACGTGCTATAAAACGTATGTCAGAACCAAAAGATGAACAAGCTGCAATTCCATTATCACCGCATGCCAGTATAAAGGGTAGTCGTGTTATGAGATTAAATTCAATTACGGATGTAATGATTATGTCCTCAACAAATGGGCGCGCTAGTGTACCAAGTAGTTATGATCGTAACAACATCACAGGTGCTTCAAGCTCCACAACCACAAATGGTAGTAGTTTATTACGATATCCATTAAATCCTCCACCCAGTCCAGTAACAACAACTTCATCACAACGGTATAGTAGACATCACAAATCATCGAATCATCCGCCGCCACCAACACCGTGCTCAACTGATGTATGCGATGAAAGTGATTCAGTTTATACGAGTAAAAGTTTAACTCGTTCACCGTATCGATTTTATCCATACCCGCCACCGTCAACTCCGTTATCACATTATAGTGATAATGGTCAGATGCCGGATAGTAGTTGTCCACCATCACCGAGTTCCAGAAGCTCCACATATTTTAGTCCGCAGCCACCGCCTCCATCACCGGTGCCTTCTTCAATGTCAAAAGGATACAGTTAAAATAGCCAACCATAAAACTTGGCATTGGATTTAAAATCCTAAACCAAAATGTTAAGTTAACATAACGTGTAAAATTACAGAAAAAAAAACTCAAGTGCCTAAAATAAGTTTAGTGTTTTGATAAAAGTAAAAACCTAAGTTACTAATTGAATTCATTGTGCTTAAGTGAATGCAACTATCCGAATTTATTTTATAAGAAATTACTAGAAACCTAATTATACAGTTAGTAAACAACTGCGAGATTTGTTTGCGATAAATTAATTGCATTTGAATACAACGATGTTTAATTATATGTTTATTATAGAAATTATACTTTTTGTTATGTAATGTAATTGAAACAACATAAAATGCCAATTTAAATAGTAGAGATTAAGTATGTGAATAGAGCATATACATATATATTTATATACATGTCGGTGTAAAAAGACTGATAGAAATTCCGATTTTTATATATTAATTTAAGCAGAAATCATTGATTGGCGACCAACATAATCATGAAATAATGAATAAACTGTTTATTAATTATCCTTTGAGTTTTTCATAGTACAATACGCTATCTTTAACGATCAGGAGCATATTTTCTTATTTTAAAGAAAACAAAGAGTACACCAACAATTTTAGAGTTTTTCAAAAACTAAGAAAGATTTGGATGAATTGAAACAGACAAACATACTATTAGGAGGTAATTATCCTGTTCACAAAACAGTGGCGCCCTCATCGAAAAATTTGTCAACTAAAAAGTGAACTTTCTGAACAATTCAAGTTTCAAAAACTTCTTCTCTGATCCTAACTCAGATGTACGAATCGTAATAATGCACATGTACACAGGCAATAATGTTAATAATTCATGATTTTAAAATAATTTAAACTTTATTACATAAATATAACATAATATTTAACTGCACATAATGCAATAATTCAGTTTCAATTATTTAAATTAAAATTATCATAAAATTTAATTTGATCACTTGTTAAGGATGGTTTCATTGCATTTAGAGCCGCGTTGAATGATTCTTGAGTGATTTTAATGTTTTTAAAATCACCACTGAGCGATAATAATGCTGCTTCGACACAAAGTGATTTAAGGTCAGCACCAGAGAAATTCTCAGTCCTCGAAGCTAATAAATTGTAGTCAATGTTTTCTACATGAAAGTTTGCAGATAAACTACAAAGAATTTGATAACGATCTTCTTGGTTTGGTGCTGTCATGTACGCCATACGATCAAATCTTCCAGGCCGAACTACAGCTGGATCAAGTGATTGAGGTCGATTCGTGGCTGCAATTACAATAACTAAATTTGAGTCATTTATATTATCCGATGATAGTTTCGTTATGCCATCCATTTCAGTTAATAGCGTCGCAATTAATCTACTCTGCACATCATTATTTTCTTTATCTCTTGAACCAATTATGACATCTACAAACATATTACCATTATCAGTATTGGGCATCGAAATTTATTTATCATAGCTTACCAATTTCATCTAAGAATAAAACACTTGGTGAACTTTGCCTAGCTTCTTCGAACAATGCAACTAAATTTTTCTCAGCAACTCCTACATATGGACTGTATATATCAGCACATGATGCAGAAATGAATTTCATTTTAGCTTCTGACGATATACATTGTGCCAAAGTAGTCTTAGCACAACCGGGAGGACCATAGAGTAAGATTCCTCTAAATGGTTTCAAGCCAAATTTCCTATAAACCTCTTTATTATTCATTGGCCGGATAATTGCATTGTTTAGATATAATTTCACTTTATGGTATCCAATAATTTTATCAAAACCAAATTTATTCTGTTTATATTCATATGTATCATCTATGGTTTTTAAATCCAATATAGGTAAATTAATCTAAAGGATAAAAATAGTAAAATATTTTGATTGTTGATGATCAATAAACTTACAATTTTAGCTGCTTGATTGTAACATTCTATAAGCTTGTTTTTCGTTACACTCTCCATATTTGAATCACAATTTTTTTTTGCCACCAGACGATACATTTCATTTATAAGTAGAACTAAATTCCTTCCTGTAACATCAGATAGTATTGGTGATAATTGTTCAACTAAGAATCTATCGATTTCTTGACATGTTTTATTGATACGATTCCATGCTTTGGTTAAAAGTCTTCCTCTGGTTTCAACGTTGAGTTTTTGAATTTGAATCTAAAATAAATCTAATATCAATTTTCTAATTTGAAAAGTTAATTAAAAAAAACTACCTCAGATCGAAAAGAACTCAAAAATTTGTTAAGATGATGATTTCTTCCTGTAGCCGATGTAGTTGCAATAATCATAATTGGTACCGTACATTGATGAATATCAATCATCAGTTCATTCAAAGTTCTTATTATAGGCAAATAGTTAATGCCTGCTTTGTTATTATCATCTGGCGGATTCAAACAATTCACTTCATGTAATAGTATAAGAGAAGGTACTGGAAAATAATAAAATTTATTAATATTCGTAGAAAAATATATTTAATTTAGTATACATTGGTTATTGTTATAGTTTGCAAATCGCTTGGCACTGCTAAAGATATCGTTCAAATGTTTAACAACTTCATTTGTATCTCTCCAGATAAGATTACTCGAATTAATCATAATTAAGTTGATTCTATGATCAACAACTTCATTGTAAACTAAAGACCTACGTCCTGAACCAGTCGTCCCATTTAATAGAAGAGACAACGGCGGTTTAATTCGATTCTCTGTTAATTGATTCTCGTGAAGGAAATACGATTTTGTTTGTTCAATGATCTCTTTTAAATATTTTACTTCCGCTCTTTCAATTTTTAAGGTATCATAACTAGAAATATTGCATGAGAACTTATACCAATTGGCAACAACAACTCTTCCATCTGCGTGCAATGTTCCAAATAGTTTCTTCTCCATTGTATCAATTTGTTTTACATTTATCTTTTTAATACCAACGAGATTAGATGATCCAACATGAATAATACAATCAGAACTAAATGTGTACGTCTGTAGAATACCTTCTACGTATTTTATAAGTTCTGATTTTTCATATCTAATATCATCAAGATATACATCCACAGAAATTGATTTAAAACGAACCATTTCATCGGATGGTATTACACAGTAGGAACAAATGGAATCCCTATTATTGGAAGGTGGTTCACTTAGAATGTATTCATGGCTGGTCTCGTACTTCCTCATTTCGACCGTGCTCATTAATGTTGGGAAGTTAATTTCAAGCCCCTCAAAACTTGGGAAAACTTTGGCAACGAATATTCGTTGACTCTCCCTGCAATGGCACAGTATTGTTGATGAATTGTACGATCCAATCCCCAGAATTTGAAGTTGTTCTATGGACAAGTAACACTTTTGCACATTTCTCCATTCCAGTGATGGTGTTCCAAGTAACACGGCTATAGGTTCAACAGACTTCATTCTAATATCACTATTAATATTAGTATTATCCATTTTACCTTCGAATTATTTTATTCAAAAGTCTTTTATTTTATTTATTTTGTGTCAAAAGCACCGGCTATTCTAAAACAATACAACGAATGGTAAACAAGTCATCACGTGTCGTATAAAACCTTTGAAATGTCAATATAGCTAAATGACAGCTTCTTTGAGGCATCCATATGATCAAACAATATGGTTTTTGTTTTTTGTTTAACGTGAACAGTTAAAACCGCAGTTACTAAGTGGATAATTGAATTAATTCATTATAAAATCGGTTTCTACAATGAATGACGACTCAGATCTCGAGATATTCATTCCCATGATGGATCCTGAACTAGCTGAGTTAAAAGAAAAAATTCATTTTGAGCTTGAACGCCATCAACGATGTGTAACCAGATTGGTTAATAAATGGAGAAGTTTACACATTATCGTATTGAATCAATTAGAGGAGCTTCAACATGCAACTAGTGCAGTGAAAATAGATAAACGTAATAAACTTAGGAACTTAACTGACCAGTGTATTGCTATAATGGATCTATTTATCAATCAAAAGGCAAAAGTGAAACCCAAGAAAGCAGAACAGAACGTTGAAGAATCATTAGTAAGTATTCTCTTTTAACTGCCAGTTGTAACCAATTTGAAGTAACAACGTCTCTTTCTTATTACAGGACGAAATATGTGCATTGAAGAGTAACGTGATGAATCTGGCGAACGCGGTAAAACAGCTTAAGCAATTGATTATCAACCGGGACGAGTGATTCATTTGAAATTCAAAACTTTTACTGATTCTCTACGACAACCATGTGATATCCATAATCACTGATGACTGAGAATGTTTTTGTAAACAAAATAAACGTATTCTGAAAACAGAAAAAAGTGGCAATTCAATCGTCATAAGTAGTGTCTTAAATTTAACTTGATTTTCTTGTATTTGATTCAAATGAGAATCGATGGACTTTTTTCTTAGAATTCAATTGAGGGTCTCCATTCGTACTGTGTGGCATATCATTTGAAGTTACCCTGCGCCAAGCAAAGCGCATTTTCAGTAAGTAAACTCCGATGACTGGTTGCTTCTGTCGCGTTGCTTGCGTGTTTGTTGTGTCTATTCACTCTCGTTATGTGAAAGAGGTAATATAAATAATAAAACTACCAAATACCTTTTAATAAAAACTGAAGACAAATAGTGAATAACTACTATTCAATTCTCTGTCAGTAGTTGATACAAACAGTATTACAAGTGATCGAAGTTCTCAGTATTCGTTTCCAAATAAAAAGGAATGCCAGTGGTTTCAGTATTGATTTATTAATATTTCATTAACAATTTCCTGCTTAACTCCAAATCGGATGCAGTGGTGATACTTTCTATAGTGAAATTCAAATTGTGCGATAGTTCAAATGGCTAAATACAATAAGTATGATAAGTTGCCGCAGGAACAGCCCAAATATAATCAAAGTATCATTGATTTTATGCCAATGGACGAGCGATCGATAAAGGTGAGAATTCATTTCTAACCAACCGTAATGGATACAAGAACATAAAATGTATTGGATATTTGGATACCAAACATTCTTTATGAAACCTGACGTGGTCATTGATTTCCTTCTAATTGGATAAATTACAAATTCTGAGAGTCATAAAAAGTGCGACGATGAAATACTGTAAAAATTATGTGCTCCATTTAAATGAAAATCATTCAGGAGAAAACAGAGTATAGCGGCGCGCATATTGACTGTGCCATTTATTGATTTTACTACGAATATACGGTATCTTTTACTGTGTGCAGTATGATACCGTATTGGGTACCAGATAGGGTTTTCCCAATTGTGTTTGCTATATATTCATTTCCATGTGCAAGTACCATTGCATGCAAACTCATCCCCGCCAGGAAAATTATGGTAAACGACGTGTTGCATAAAACTACATAATAGTTAACCCATTCTTAAATGAACAAATCGAAATAGAAAAAACTAGAAAATCAAAGCGTTTATGTTAAAAACAATTGAATTGAAATACGTTGAGGTGGCCTCTTTTTTATGTAACTAACAATCTATTGGTGATAACAATATATTACTCATATTTTCATATCGCTGAATGAACTGATTTAATGCATTTGTATACGATAACAATTCAATTGATCAACAACCATAATCATATATAGATAGATTCGTTCACTAAGAAGTTAGATTAATTTTAATTATTCGTCAATAAAATAGCTCACATATGTTTTATTAGAGATTTTGCGTATACGGTAAAAGTATGAGTTCATAACGTAAACTTTTTATGACGACAAGAAATTCCTTAGTGTTTGATAAAAAAAAACTGTACATTTAATTTTCACGTTCGTATGGATAAGATCTTTTAAATTACCAATTTGCCAAATTTTTATTGAATCGTATTCTTAATTAAGCAAAGCAGAGAATTGATATAAATTTAAAATTGGTTTTTATGTATTTCTCTTTAGGACCAAGATACTTCTAAATTTAATTCAGAAATGATATTATCTACGGCCGACTCATCCACGTTGACAACGAATGAAGTAGCTAGACGGCTTCATGTCGACATACGGTCAGGTTTACGATGGAGTGAAGCGTCATATCGGTCTAAATTAACTGGCGCAAATGAGTTTAATGCCAAGGAAGAACAATCGACATGGCAAAAATATTTTCAACAATTCCACAATCCTTTAATTTTAATGCTTTTAGGTAAATTTATTTATTTTTAAAAATTTTTATAATTTCCAGATAATTTTTACGATAACTAAAACGATACATATCTAAATATTCTATCTATTTTTAGCTTCTGCGTTAGTCAGTATATTTATGAAGCAATTTGATGATGCTGTTAGTATCACTATAGCTATTATAATTGTTGTAACAGTTGCTTTCATACAAGAATATCGTTCTGAAAAAAGTTTAGAAGAATTACAAAAGCTAGTACCACCAGAATGTCATTGGTAGTTGTTTTTTTTTTAAATGGAAACTATTTGATTATATGATAAATATATGTTACCAATTTTAGTTTACGAGAAGGGCAAGTGGAACAATTCCTTGCACGTGATTTGGTTCCTGGTGATATTGTTTATTTTAATGTGGGTGATCGAATACCAGCCGATTGTCGAGTATTTGATTCAGTTGATTTATCAATTGATGAGTCCAGTTTTACCGGTGAAACAAAACCGGCACGAAAAAATAATGATATTTGTAGTATTGCGATAAATAATAAAGACTATACTCATATGAGGAATATTGCATTCATGGGAACACTAGTTCGAAATGGCAGCGGAAAGGTGAATATAAAGAAATTTAATCCTGTTATTTTATTTTTAATTAATAAATTGATTTTTCAAGGGTATTGTTGTCAGTACAGGCGAACGTAGTGAATTTGGTGAAATTTTTAAAATGATGCAAGCAGAAGAATCTCCAAAAACACCATTACAGAAGTCAATGGATATACTTGGTGCCCAATTGAGTTTCTATTCATTTTTTATAATTGGCATTATAATGTTACTTGGATGGCTGCAAGGCAAAGCACTTGTTGAGATGTTCACGATAAGTGTTAGCTTGGCAGTGGCTGCAATACCAGAAGGATTGCCAATTGTTGTTACTGTGACATTAGCATTGGGTGTAATGCGTATGGCAAAACGTAATTGTATCGTTAAAAAATTGCCAATTGTTGAGACGCTTGGTTGCGTTAATGTAATTTGTTCCGATAAGACGGGTACAATTACACGAAATGAAATGACCGTCACTGTTGTTATCACATCAGACGGTTATATGGCTGATGTTACCGGTATGTTGATTAGATGTATTATAAATTCAATTAATTTCAAACAGAATTTAACTATACGATTCATTTTTATCACAATTTCTAGGTGCTGGATACAATGATAATGGTGAAATTCATATTAGAAATTGTAATTCTCAAGAAATGGCGAAGCGCAGTATAACAAGTTTATTGGAAGTTGGTGCAGTATGTAATAATGGAATCATCCATAATGATCAATTGCATGGACAACCAACGGAAGGAGCATTATTGGCAGCCGCCATGAAATGCGGATTATTTTCACCGGCTGAAAATTACGTTCGTGTCCAAGAATATCCGTTTAGGTGTGTATTAAATTCACTATTTTAAATTTTCATCTTCCCTTAATGAATTAATTTTTAGTTCCGATACTAAAATGATGACTGTTAAGGTGGTATCAAAACATGATAGATTGAATCAAGAAATATTTATGGTCAAAGGTGCTTTAGAAATAGTATTACCAAACTGTACGAAGTATATGTATGGCGGACAGATTGTGCCATTGCAAAAACAACATGAAAAAGATTTTATAACAGAAGCTCATGAAATTGCCGCAAAAGGGTTGAGAGTATTGGCATTAGCTAAAGGTTATGCACCCAATGATTTAATATTTTTGGGTATTGTTGGTATCACAGATCCACCACGTCCATTGGTTAGAGAATCAATTGATATTCTACGCCAAAGCGGTGTTTTAGTTAAAATGGTAACCGGAGATTCTAGAGATACTGCAGTTGCCATTGGTATGTGATTAAATGTTGATTGTATTGAATATCAATTCGATTATTGCTTATTATATGTTTTTAGCAAATCTTATTGGATTGGACACTGTGCATCAACAAGTGATTTCTGGTCCAGAATTAGATCAAATGAATGATATGCATTTGGATAAAATAATATCGAATGTAAGTGTGTTCTACCGAGTTACACCACGCCATAAAGTGACTATAGTGAAAGCATTACAAAGAGCTGGTAATATTGTTGGAATGACGGGTGATGGTGTTAATGATGGTGTAGCATTAAAACGTGCTGATATTGGAATTGCAATGGGTAAAAATGGAACTGACGTATGTAAGGAGGCAGCGGATATGATTCTCGTAAATGATGACTTTCATACAATTATGTAAGTGGACGAGAATAATGATATTTATTAGCAATCAAATTAATGTAATTTATGTTCTTTCTATTTGTAGTGCAGCTATTGAGGAAGGAAAATCGATATTTTATAATATTAGGAATTTTGTACGTTTTCAATTGAGTACATCAATTGCAGCTATTTCATTAATAGCATTGACTACATTAATGGGAATAGCAAATCCGTTAAATGCAATGCAAATCCTATGGATTAATATAATTATGGATGGACCGCCAGCCCAATCTTTAGGTGTTGAGCCAGTCGATCCGGAAGTATTGAAACAAAAACCACGAAATGTAAAACAGCCAATGATTACACGTTCAGTAATAATAAATGTATTACTATCAGCCAGTATTATCATATTGGGTACATTATGGGTATTTAAACGTGAAATGGATGATGGCTCACAAGGTAAAACAAAACGGGATACAACAATGACATTCACTTGTTTCGTATTTTTCGATATGTTTAATGCACTCAGTTGTCGTTCATCAACAAAAAGTGTGTTTAAAATTGGCCTCTTTACCAATAAAATGTTTTTATTGGCCGTTGGATTTTCCGTGATTGGACAAATGTTGGTTATTTATTTTCCACCATTACAATCAGTGTTTCAAACTGAAGCCCTTACAGCATGGGACTTAGTATTTTTGGTAACTCTAACATCATCCGTATTTGTTGTATCCGAAATAAAGAAATACGTTGAACGGATGCTTGAACGCCAATCGTACAAGTCACGAGTTGAATTAGATTTTGTATGACAACAGTTATCGGAACCATCTAATTTGAATCGTCGTCATTTACATATGAAATAAATTATAAATTAGATGTTTTCTATAATTATAATCCCTAAATGATATTATAATCAATTTTATAATTAATTGTATTCGGATATTGATGAACTTTACGGTTTTAGATGAAAAGTGTAATATGGGAAACCAGATATAATCAAAAACAGAATATTAGCTGTTATATTATGTATCTAATTAATATAATTGGAATTTATATTTGGTGTGGTGGTGGTGGTGGTACGTGTTTTTTTACTATTTGGTGATGTGTTTATTCATCACCAATATGTAAGTGAAGTAGGCTGCGATATTATTGAGAAAAAATATACAATCGATAGTTAAAAAATTGGTTATTTGGTAATTGATTTGAATAATTAGTAATCTTGGATTCAAGTACGTTGACAAATTTAAAAAAAAAAAAAAAGTTTTTTAATTAATAACTTTTCAATCTTAAATAATATTTACTAACAAGTTCTTTAATTGTATCTAGTGTTAAATATGAGTCAATAGATAAGGGAAACAAATTAGTAGAAGTTCACGTTATGAAATTAATTCAACTGATATTTTATAACACCCCAAAATACATAAATTTTATTTTATATAAATTTATTTTCATTTTTGAAAGAATCCTTGAAATTGTTAAGAATTAGGTAGAACGTAATAAGACATTTTAATTAATTTATGTTCTATAGACGTACAAAATATTTTATGTTTTAATGTGATATGTATAACAATTAGGTTAATTATTTTTTTTTTAATCTATTATGATATTCTGTTGGTTTTAAACTGTTTATGTAAGTACATGATATAATTTTACAACATTTTTGAATGGAAAATTATAAATTTACATTCCAATGTAACGAATAGAAACATTGGCTTCACGTTCGGTATTATTTTGTACACGAAATCACATATGAAAAAATTTAGATTAAAGAATAACAGCTAAATTGCGACTTCACTAGCGTTAGGAGATCAACTAGACACTTCACAAATCAATTGTTTATTGAGAGTCATACTGAATAAGTTCAATAGAATTATTATCGTCACAACATGTTTTGCATATCTCATCCAAAAAGAAAGACAAATTAAATTAAATCATAATCATCACCGAAATTCATAATCATTCACTTATTTTAGATAGTACACAATAAGTTATAACGACAATTACCACTACAATATAAACAATTAATGTTAGTTGATTGACCATCATGAATAAATAATAAAAAAAAATAAATAATTTATTACCAATATCTTTAAAATCTATTTTGGGTAAATACTTAACTTTTAAGGGTACAATAATTTATTTAAAATGGAATAACCGTACAAGATAAACTCACATTTCTATTTAGTCATTATGAGATAAAAAGAAACACTCGCCTACAGCAACAAAAGAATTATTCAATATACAGTTCTACAAAATTCGGTTCATAGAATCAATTTTAAAGTTCCGTATTCAAATAATCGTAAAGAATAAAAACTACAAAACCAACATAAAATTTAGATAAAATTACTATCCATAACTTATAAGTTGTAATCTTTAAACAAAAATTACTCATTTTAACGTTCAAAAATAAATGAATAAATTTTTTATGTAATTTACTTCAGTTAGATCTTGCGAATAAGTAATTATTAGTTGATTAGCGCAAAAAAACAAAAATAGAAAAACACATTTGAATTTTATGTTAAACACGAATATTATATAAGTGGGAACAATAAAACGTAAAAATATGGTAAAAATAAATCCTTTGATTTCTAGCATGACAAATAAATAGTTGATAAGTAACTAAAGATGATAAAGTTTTAAAAAAAAAATTAAGAAAATTATTTAAATAATAATGATTATTAAATTATGAGTATCATAAAGAAACCACTAATATATCATACTATTTGCCATTAATACAATCCTCATCTATCTCTATTGAATTTATCAGAAAAGAAAAATATTTAAAAAGTAAAATTTAGTAAAAGAAGTCACTTTAAAGTCTATTTACTATTACAATAACATAATGCAATCCTATCTTATTGATAATTAATAAATGTTGTCCCTATAATATAAATTGAAGTCATATTAGTTTTAAATTGCATTTTAGTCAATTATTGACTGAATGCTTGGTTCTAATCACCACATTTAATGCTGTACTATTTATAACAAAAAACAATTAAATTAATCATTATTCGTATTAAAATGTAATTAAGCTGATATTAATAAAAAATACATTTTCTAATGGTAATTAATACCGTTTCATATATTAATGAAATCCTTTAAATGCAATTTTAATATCCATTAACCAGATTTATCTGTTGATTTTTTATATGAAACTTTTTATAAAATAAAATTTACATTCAAGCCAAACAACATAAGTTTCGCGTAGGCTTCCTCATATTATGTTATATTGTTACTGTGATACCGCAACCGCATCCCTTTCAAATACCATAGAAAAGAAACTAAACTAAAAGGTGATCACTTCATCTACGTAACGGACGCTAACTGATCAGCCAATATAAAATAAACGTCTTTGACTCTTTACCAAAAATATCTTACAATTACATCTGTGTCACCTTGATACAATTAATTTATACATTTTGTGTTTTTTTTTTGTAATTCTTGTCTCTCACTTATTCAATCTCATTTAATATGTTACATTTAATGGACAGCAATATGAGTAAAAGAGATAACCATTGGTTGAATGGAATGTACGAATTTAAATTTGATATCGTTTAAATTCATTAACATGAATTTAATTGTATATAATGTGCTACAACTTTATGAAATACCAAGAGTCTGGTCAAGATTAAATACTAAATTCACCACTTAAAGCGATTTTATTGTTAATGTTGTTGAAAAATTTGTATTCATCAAACGAATGTAATGATTAATTAAATTGACGCCCTCTCTAAATAGAATATTATTAATCGATAAAACGATGAATAGCATATAGTAAAAACTAATTTAGTAAGTATTCATATCGAAATAACTATCATCCAATGACAAGTTAATGATGACGGAAAACCTCTATTAGCTGAAGTCTTAGAAAATTGATTATCTGTCGTAAATAATTTATTGTTAATCCTAAGTAATCGATAACAACATTAGAGTAATTTAATTTTTGTTGTAATTCCAAGTATCAAGTGTTAATTGTCTCTGATTAATAATTGTATGCATTTAGGTGATTTTTTACATTTAGTATAGTGAATCACTTTGATTTCTTTACCTTCATTATTATTCATATCACGTTAATTACTATGAGATGTATTAAAACAAATGCCACAATCAAACAAAAAATACCTACAACATATTTCAATTTATAATTACCGATAGTTAGAAATAATTAGATTGAACTTCATCTGATTATACGAGTTATTGATTTCTTAAACACAACAACTCATAATTCTTATTTTTTGTATTTCTTTAATTTATCTCCATTCATATTTTTTTGTCCTAATGAATTGTGTTTAATAGGTGTATATACGCGTTGTTTCACCATTTGATTCAATTTAGCGTAGATTATTTCATCTCATTTAACTCATATACAGTGTTCAATAAAATATTGAATTGAACAATTATAATGATATTTCTATATTTTTTTCATTCAATTGATCATAATTATTAATGTTACATCATTTGTACACTGACCAAAGTGAAAATCATAAGAAATATAGTGAGATTACAAAACGATGAAAATAAAACATTGAAACAAAAATTCATAAATTTGACCATCGGCATTTATTTTTAGGCATTTCTTGCATACCATTACAAGAATCTAATAATTTTTCAATCCGCGTAACAATAAAGGTTGAAATTTTTTTTGTTAATCAAGTGAAATGTTTTTTTTTTACTTATTTATGGAATTTCGAGGCGCTACCTGAATCTGTCATTCAATCATCAAATATTATAATGTCTACATTATACACTTATCTCAAAGAAAATAAAATAAAAATGGTAATGATCAATCTGATCAAATACCAAATACAATGGTTCAATTAAATTGTGGTGTCAAAAACAATTAATAATTATTAGTTAGCCAGAGCTCAATTAGTAATTATATTCGCCATTTGTCTTCAATTCATAATACTATTTGGCAAATAAATAACAAACATTACATATTAATTTCATTCATATCGTGTATTATCAAGGCTACGTACCATTACTTTCCTTCAAATATATCATTTTTATTCCCTATGATTATGCATATTTCAAATGAAAAAAAGTAATAATTTTACTTCATTTTTTTCCATACTACACCATGTGTACCATAAAACTCACATAATTACTAATATTGATCACCGATACCAAATGAAAATCATATCGATTCAAAGGTTATATAACATGATTCTTTTTATTAATAATTTTTCCATATATCACACACGCGAAACGACACAATTAAGAATTAAAAAAATAAGAAAAAAATTTAATGAAAAATTAGGTCTTGCAATAAATTAATACTTAAATCACCTGAAACTTTTAAAAATTCACCCACAAATTCATTTTTTTTTACATTTGGCTAGGAAAAACTCAACTATCAACTATAATTTGTGTGAATTGCTTAAACCAAAAGAAAAAAATATTTACTTAAATAAATTTACAAGACAGTTATTAAGCCAAATAGAATGGCCAAATTATATGTTATACTTCAATTATATTTACATATAAAGCCACCATTGATTTTAATGAAAAAACCAAAAATTCGCATATAATAAATATGATATCAGAACGAAGAAATAAAAAATTGCATATGTCACACAAATATGAAATGCAATATCAAAATAATGTGAATGGTCAAACCTATTAATTAGGCACTAAAAACGGTTTAGATACTCAAGAATAGTGTACCTATGGTCTAGTATCGTTCTCATTTAATATAAAATTTTATACAATAAATTGAAACCAACAATATCATAAAACATATAAAAATTACTCTATTGGTTTTAATGATATGCAACCACACCACTAATTCAGTTTAATGTTATAATTCAATGTTTTATTTTTCCTTCAACAACATTTCATATAAACGTATTTTTTTTTGTCTTCTATCTTGGGTTCTTAATAAAACACAAAACCGTTAAATTCAATACATAAACCATTTGGATGCAATTAAAAGAAACACCTAACGCCCATTTAAGCAATGTTAACGAATTTATCCATTACATAAAGTAAAAGAAACTAAATATATTTTATATTTAAGAACAATAACATTTAAACTGTTTAAAACATTATCTATTGGACATTTATTGATCACTTATTTTAACATATTATACCATTATTATTGTATATATTGTTATTTCATATTGTTCAGGTCTCGGAATTAATGCAATGACCAGAAAATGTAAGTGAGAAAATATTCAATGTAATTACACATTTTAAATATTTCTTCAGGCCAATCAAATGACCATTTAATTTTATTAAAGGTAATTTTTATTTTGAACTGAACTATTGTTTTGGTATCGCGCTGCTAGTGTTGAGTCCACCATCTGATTTTTTTTAAACCAAAGTCTAATAAGGTTTTTTCTTACTGTGCATTGATACACATAGTGACATTGTTAAAAAAACGAATCATAATTGGCACTTTAAACATGTCAATAATTAAGCAATTATTATGTGCACTTTATTAGATTTATAATAAGTGCGCGAATTGATACAAGTCTATAAATGTAATGATAAATTCATATATGCTTATCCACACTACGATGTTATAGTAAATCTTGTATTTAATGCACCATTTCATGTGCATTTAAACGTGAAAAATTTAATTTCAGTTAATCCTATATTAATTTTCTTCAATCTATTTTGAATGTTGATTACACTAAATCCCTCTTGTATATACACCTCGAGACAGTATCACCTATGATCTATTAGAATTCACACACATATTACCATTGTATTTCAATCATAATAATGTATCGCTAAAATGAAAGATAAATTAACATAAACCATTCACAAATGATTTTGCTTACTTACAGCCAAGCAATCGATTTACGTATAAACTTTTATATGAATATGATACGTTGGACATACCAAACATGATTGTATGTTGTGATAGATTGTAGACCAACTACATTTTTAATTCAATCGAAAGTCATAATAAAATATTTATTAAGATGTGTGTACACCTCAATGACGGTTATATAGGTAAACATATTAATCGAACCATTTAGTTAATTATAATGCATGAAAATAAAAAAAAAAATCGTTTATGAAAAACTGATCAGTATTGAATATTGATTAAACCCAACATTTATATGGATGACAAAATTAATAATATCGATGAGACTCACCTGTTTCATCAATCAATTATATATAAAATAGATCATGGACCCAAATCGACTGAAAACTATTGCGCCAAATCAATGGATCACCACTTAGTAAGTTTAGCGTCCTAAGTCAAGTGGTTGAGCTATTACCAACGGGTGGTAACTTCGTATACACACAGAGGAATGAAATGTCTTTTTCATTTGGTTTCGTATTATAATTAATTTGTTGTTGCTCTACGATTAACCCGAAGTTATTATTGTATTAAAAACATTGAAACTTAAACAGTTGTAAGTTCAACGTTGTATGCATAAAAGTTTAACATTTTCGTAGATTTCTTGAATAGTGTTTCTTAAATAATACAAAGAAATAAAAATTACTTTGGTATCAACGTTAACTTTGCCACTACACTGTAGATGGAAATTTTGTAAAAGTCTTAAGAGACCACAAACATTTTTTTTTAAATTTCAGTTAGAGTTTTATGTTCCAACCGTTTGGATCGTTTTATTGACTCGGCTCTGTAGTGTTACATCTTATCATAAAAATAACTAGTTAAACTTTTATTTAGTTGTTGATACATAGAAGAAAAAAGTTTATGAAATATTAAAAGTTGGTTTTGTTGTTTTTACATCTCTTTCTAGTTGGAAAACATTTCATATTAAAAAAAAAAATAGTAAAAAACAAAACTGGATAATTTCAAAACATAATATTTGTCATAAATATATTCTTTTGAAATTCATTTGTAATTTATTAATTAAACGACAATTTAACTATATGGATTAACGGAGTTACACAATCTTTATTTGTTCCACCCCTCAATTGTAAGTGTTGTACATTAAAGTATTTAAATAAACGTTAAACCATTTAATCTATGTCACTTAAAACAAGTAAAACAATATTCAAAATAAATGCTTTAAAATGTTCTCAACATTTGCCTTAAGTTTATTTGAATATTAACAAGAAATCTAAACTGTTGAATGATTAGTAGTCGTTGAACGGACTATGAAGATGAAATTAAACGTGATATAAAGCAAAAAGTAAAAGCGTTTTTATATTAAATTAGCGCAACAACATTAAATATAAAACAAGTGAAATTTGTTATTTCTTTTTCAAAGTTAATAAAAGGAGAGTAAAAATAATAGTGAAATATTATCGAATCCAATTATGTTTGAATATTTGTTATATTACATGGGATTTGAATTATGCAAAAAAGGATTAACCAAAAATTCAAAGATACAATGGATACCATTTGGAATTAGCGAATATTCATTTAGTTTTTACATACTCTTCGTCTTATCCCTCATATTTATATGTGTGTGTTTTTCAAGCTTCATACGAAAATGAAATGCAAATAAGCAGCTTAATAGTGACTTTTACATTTAATTGAACTGGTGACCTGAGTATTAATCATAATTTCGTTATACTTAAAGGTTAATTTTGATAGATACAAATAGATGCTTCATTTATAAATCTTTTGTTAATGATTACATGTTGTTGGCAATGATTGAACCAAGAAAACAATTCATAAATCAATGAAGAAAAAGCAAATATTAGTGTCGTTGGCATTTGGCGAAAATTTATTATTTTTTATCTGCTTTCTGAATTAAAAAGAAAAATAAAAAAAAAATTTGCTTTAGAGTGCAACCGTAATACTGCACTTTCCATTTTATACTCATTTTTATTTTTCATGTAAAACGCATAATATTTTTACTAAACGTATACCATTAATATTAAATTTACTGATGTTTATGCCTTAATAATTCCATTGGTTAGATAAATGGTGTTTGTTCATAGTGGTTTGTTACTTATTGGTTAGTGCATTAGTGTATAGATGCAAAAGAAAATCTATTCATGTTTTTATTTTGTATTTTTCTTTCTTTATCAATTTCCATACACAACTAAAAGCTTTTATGAGAGATGAATCAAGAGAAATACATAAAAGTTGGTGAGATGCATGAGAAATTTTAAGTGTTTAGAAAATGCACCATTTGCGGATTTTGTGTGACTCACAAAAAATAAAAAAATTCATTTGGAAAATACATAAGAAATTAGTTACCATTCATTTGATTTTTCACTAAAAAATTGACATTTTTTTTATCAAACAATTACTAATAACGATGTTGCTATACAATATGAAAATATAAAAATTAAATAAATCGTTGTCTACTCGTATAAATTATTTATATTTATGTGGTTAATTAGGATAGCAATCATAAATGATGTGTAAACTTCATAGATAGTTAAACGAATTGAATTAATACCATTATGTTTTGACAATGAACAGCATATTATATATAACTAATGAAATATGGTTCAGGTGTGTTATGTCTACCTGTATTCAATAGATATCGCGTTTCTTTTATCTTAAAATTGGGCCAAATGTGACAACGAATAGTTATAATCAGATGAATATATCGTGATCACTGAGTTTTTTCTTTTAAACAAACTCTTGGAAACCAAGAAATACAAAAAAATAAAAGTGTAACCAACATCGTAAATAACTTACTACATAAAATTCAGGTGACATTAAAGTAACTAGAGTAATCGTATGGTATATAACGCGTGCCTTTTTCCATACGGCATTCGAATGTTTATAAAACATACAACAGAAACAAAAATTAATAATTTACATTGCTTTCTTTCTCAATGATACATTTTAATTTTGTCATTCGTTATGTATTTAAAACAAAGTTGTAATACCTTTACCAAATGGTAAATGATATGGCTAAACTGATAAAGTTTATTGTTAAATAAGCCGATCACAATGCGAATTTTATTCGAAATTCCATTAATGATCCAGTTAGTTAAACAGTCTCTTAATTTACAATTCAATATTTTCCTTCATCTTAATATTAAATCATAAGAAATATTTTTTTTACTTCTTAATTTTTGCATACAGTTTTTTCTGATTACATGAATGACAGACAAAAATTCCGAAATATTAAAATATTTGTTACGTTGGTATGAATATTTTTCATTTAATAAAAAGGCACGAAGAAACTAGTGATTGAAAATATACAACAAGGCCCGTTAAAATCAAAATAACAATTAGTAATTTTAGGCTAAGTACATAGGTGACATAACAATCACCCAATTTGGTAAATCAAACTTCATAGTTTTTTTTATAATGAATGTGCCACTAATTTTATTAACTGTAATTTCAATTATTTTCTTTTCCAAAATATTTACGCGGACTAAATTCATAATTTCCTTCTAGATTCATCGTATTATGTTATCTGATTAATTCACAGATATTTAACAAAAAAAAAACAAAGCGAAATATATTTGCATTATAAATGGCACCTTACAATTTCACATTATTTAAAAAGTAAAAAAATTATGTTGAAAACATAAAAATTAATTGAAATCACTTTAATCATATATTCGCGCTATTTATGTTTATCGTTAAATATTTAAAATTGTTGTAATGAATTTAATGTTTCGCCGCAATGAAAATAAATCGGTTCAATTGCAAACATACAAAATCTCAGATGTCTATTTAATATGTCGCATTTCATATGATACCACAATTTGACTCAGTATTATGTATATCAATTGATTCCATTTGGTGTGGTTCAGTTTAATTCAATTTACAAAATACTTAAACTTTATTGTATTATGGTTTTAGTTGTCAGCTTAATTCTAATAATGGAATTCCATATTAGTATTTTTGATATTTTATTTATTTCTGTTTTTTTTTTACCAAGCAAAAAGCATTTAACTCTAACAAATAATTTTCTTGTGTTGAAAGGTAGATAATTAAATTCTTTTGAATTTGCCATAATGTAAACAAAAAATCATTACAACGAAATTGTATTGAAATGAATCACATAAATCGTAATAAATAATTATAAATAATTTTCTAATTCATTTTGAGATCTATTTAATGTTAGATTAAACGCAGCAAATATGGAATTATGCATAGTAATGAGTCAATAAACACCAAGTAATTAACATTCAAATTATTCGATTTCGTTATGTTTTGATGCCTACATATTTCCTTGATTAACAATTTTATGCTTATTTTAACATAGAAAATCAATAGCTATAGACTGGTAACATTCAAGTAAAATGTTCTTTACAATGTTCTTCTCACTCTTTAAGTTCCGTAAAGCATTCACCATCCAAACCATAAATTTTATCTTTATTTAAAATTTTTAGTTGTGCTATTCTTTGTGGGTTCAGCGAACATACACACACCTTTCATTTCCTAAGGCGACAAATTGTTTTTTTTTTTCGTTCATTTTATATCTTGTTAATAATAAAAATTACCTTTTAAATACATTATCTAATATTAAAAGAATATGCTGTTAAAAAGAAGTTTATTGCTTATCCATTCACTATTAGGTAATCGAATTAAGGCGACCATGGTCATTGCTACTTCACATATTAAATTGAACTTCTGACCATTGAATCTTTAAACTAACATAACTTGATCTCAATTCTGTCATTTCATATAGGAAATAAATCCAATTAGCCAAAGAAAAATTAATGAATTTTATCCCGTTCATCTACCCTTAGCAGCCTTCATATCACCACAATAATCATAAATATTATAACAAGCACTTCCTCAACCACCCAGATATTAAAACAGAAGATTAATTGGAAACCAACAGCATTTAGTTAATGTTCATTTTGAGACTCTAACACTAATGGTAACGTCCGGCTAATGGGCAATATACTTCTAGTTCTTGACTTAATAAAACACCATATACCATCAAGGTGGTCTAAATACCCATTGGTAAATAAGATCTATTAGATGATTTCGTTATGGTTCTATCGTGATGTTAAATTTTTTGGTCTATAATTAATTTATATTTTTCTTATTTTACTTGATAATATTATTACCAATTATAGGTGTCCAGTTTATGTTTTATTCTCTCCGGTTTGATATGCACGAATTTAATGTCAAATCACAATAAAAAACGTTTATTCTATTTAAGATATTTGCTACACAGTTACCTGTGTAGTCTCATGGAACATTTCTAACTTAAATATAATATTCATATAACTGGATGCCGGTAGTTTAGTTTATTTCAAAATGAATTTATACTTTAACATTCGAATTTGTTATTCTATTTTTTTCACATTTTCTTGATCAATTTAAAAGTGAATTAATAAGAAATCAAACCACTGTCAGTGATAAATATCATAGCAACTAAACATTTCGATGTTATTTTTATGTTGGGATGCTTCTGAGCTTAACGTTTGTCTTTAATCAATAATGATACTCTTTGCAAATACAAGATCACCAATAGATCGTAAAAAACAGCTATACTTCTATTCAGTTAATGATTGTTTTTTCTTCTCGGATTCACGCTATCCATTATTTACAAATTTGATTCTCTATCTATATATTTTGATCCGTGATATTTGGATTATTAAACAGTCACACTTATGTAAAAAGCCATTATTATTTTGGTATGTCTTCTCTATTTAAATGTTACATAATCCCTATAGCGAACAATTTTCCTACATGTGGATATGATTTTTTTTTGCACAATTTGTATACTTTCTTATCCAGCGATAAGTTGAATACCAATTATTTCTTACATTATACCGTACAATTTCATACAAATAATATTTCTATTGGAAATTGAAAGAAAATACCAAATACCAAAAGAAACAATACAAATTAATGTTTTTTTAATTTAACTTGATGATAAACAATTAGACGGATGCTTATGATTTCCTTCTTCATATAAGTGTTATGTTTCTTAAATAGTCAAAACTTCATAATTTTATATTATTTTGTTTTATTTCAACGATAAATGTTTATAAAATATGAACTTTAATTTTTTTTAATGAATTGTAATTATTTATTTTTTTTTCATTTAGTTTTTCTTGAAAATAATGCATCTCTTTTATAAGATTTGGTTTTCATCGTTTGTTACAACTTTTTCCACACATTTTTTTTATTTCTTTAAATGTTCCGTTAATTCGGATGTTAAATTGGAAATAATTAATAATTTAATGGGCATGGCATACTAATAAAATGAAAATAGCATAAAATGAGTCTTATTGCATAATTCTATCATGTAAATATAAGCAGTTTTTATAATTTCCTTTTTTTTAAATTATTAATAGTAACGAATTAGTAAATTAAATTTAATAAAATGCAAATTATTAAATATCTTTTTTTTATTATGTGATTCATAAAAATATATTTCAATTAAAAATTCTATCGTTTTAAACGAATATCGCATTAGTTTCTTTCAGAAACGGTCAATTAATAATGTTGTTATGACTTTCACATTTATTAAAACACTTGTTAAGACACATAAATATGATATTTATTAAGAATTCATAATATTTAATTAATATCAATTATTTGCTGTTACTAATTCTAATTAACATAAAATTCATTAAACCAGAGATCGAATCCAAACTTTTATTTTCATTTCCACTAATTCTCTATTAAATACATTTTCAAATGGAATTGTATTAATTTGTAACGGAAACCATCAAATTGTAACATTACATCACAAGCAACAAATAACACAAAACATTTTGGTCTTTCGTTAACCCCATCTGACTCTTCTATCTTCTCAAAACAAAATTTGAAATACTGTTAAGATTGAACTATCTCATATGTTTCAGTATAACATGAGTAACTGACAAAAAAGTAAAAACAATAATTTTACTTTTACTGATATGTTTCACCTTTGAAAATAACAGTTATGACGATGTTTGTATGCAACCAATATCAATCTATTATTATTGAACCGGTCCGTCTAATGTTACCCGCTCGTCTCATCGAATTGTTACCTCTCTGTCTCTTTAATTTCATTTAAAAGTAAATTGATAAATCTCACACTGGTAACTTCATAGAAGAGATAATCGTTATTTATAATTAATTTATATGGCGGCTATGTACTTAACGGAATATAAATAGTTGGTTTTAATACCACCAGAAATTTATCAAGTTTATTCACAATCTATTTACGAATTGGTGGCACTTTTATTATGAATTTTATTTCATTATTTTAAGCATTTTTTTCTCTATTGTTTCTTGAACATTACGTGACGTGATGGCATTATAATGAGATACATGAGATAGATGAAATCAATATATTAAACACAAGAAAAATGTATGTATAACTAGACGGTACATTCCATGACAGCATTCCATCAAAATAATGTTTAGTTTTGTTAATACCACATATAAATGTTTTATAGATAACATTCAACGGAATAAAGAGATCCAAAACTGTAAAAATGTACCTAATTATGGTATAGTCATTCAATGTACATGAAGATACGCATCCAGTTTTTATGAATTCATCACTCTGATGTAATCTAATGAGATGAATCCTATCATATGGTATAGAGTAAGATTAAAGAGCTTAAAACGGTCAAAATTCCAAGAAAAATAACGAAAGTTTAATAAACCATCAGTTAATCATTCGTTAAAGTTCTCAAATCAATTTGAAGGATTTTTATATTTTTCATTCTGTTCACTGTTGATAAAAATAATGTTTTATTTTCTTCTTTAATAATTATGGCTTATACCGTTATGCATTTTTATGCAATTCATTTCTTCATTTATATTCAATGAAAATCTGTTTCTTTCTTTTTTTTTTTACCAGAACAATAATAAAGTATGTAATAGCAACATTGCAATGGTATAACGTATCAACATCGAATCATCCAGTATAACACAAAAATAAAAATAAAAACATAAATTACAAGTTGTATGTAATTATAACTACATGTTACAATTATACAGCTTCTTTATATTAGTGTACACTTCTTGTACTTGTATACAATATCGTGTGTACGTTTTTACCGCAAATATTTCAAATATTATGCAATGACCAATGTGAAGAGAAGTATTGAAAATATACATAATTTTATGTATAATTTATCGGTTACCACAAATACAATAGCAAATAACACCATAATATACTAGAATATACTACAAACGTTTTCTAATTCAAAGCTAATAATAAAAAGTTTCAAACGAAAACAGAAAATTGCACATTATGTTTCATTTCTTCGCTGATTTGATTAGATAAAATTCACAGAACGATTATCAACTTATAAGAAATATTATTCGCATACAGTTTATTACACCAAATAAAATATATTTGAATGACCTCTCTAACAAAATGCTATTATTGATTCATGCTATGAACTTATGAATCTTTCTCACAAGACGCGAAGGTAAAATCCATTCAAATTGTTGTTTTTTTTTTATGTATAAAATAGCAGCCACCATAAATTCCGTTATGACTAGAAATTAAACACCAAACATTGAAGCATTTAATCATAAATTAGCAATGAAATAAACGGAATCTCTTATTCACATGTTGAATGGGAAAAATTAGAAAAAAAACACTACATAAACTCGATTACAGACCGCCATAATCATCCTCGATTTTACTATTTGACTGCAAAACAACAGTATCCATATACACAATAAGTCTGTACTGGGAGTTTAATATGATTGAAATTACAATTTGAATCAAATGATGCTTATGGTGATTTAAATGGCAAATGTCAGTAGTGGTATAGTTTAATTATCTACCGATTATGTATACCGCATCTAATGAAATTAAAGTTACCATTTAAGCATTTTTATTTTTAAACTGTCTCGAGGATTCCATAGTTTTATTATTTTCTTACAATGCACAGTGGGTTGTAATAAGCCGTTATTTTATGCCATTTCATTTAGATTATTAGGTTACCTGATTAATTTTTATATTTTTACATTATGTATGATTGTACGAGAATTGCGGGAAACAAAATTTCACTTTCAATATGAAAATTGATGCGAAGGTTTCATGTTTAAAGAAAAAAAAACTCTTTGTGGTTGGCATTCTTTTGATGTACCATTGGGTGAGAAACACTAAATTTTTATTATATGAATGATGCAAAACAACATGAAATACTTGTAATAAATTGTATTCTTATGTAAGCACACTGATTTTTATCACAATCGAATAGTAAAAGGTAATACTAATCGATTTATTTTACAATATTCATTACGATCATTGTATAAGAATCTATTCCAATTGATGAATTAGACAACAATTTTAACAATCATTCATTTAATTCTAAAAGGATTTTAAACAAATTTAAAAGCTTTCCAAAATTAATTGCAATCAATGAAAAAAAACCAGTTTATCCAAAAATGTCATTATGATAGGCATCTATCATTATGATAGAAAATGGATAATTTTCTAAGACAAAATAACAATTGATTACAGCAATAAAATGGTTATATGAAAAGATCATTAAACTTTTCTCTTCAAAACCCCAAAGTAAGTCAATGTAAATGAATTCAATTATATGATAATTTTTAGAGCAAATCATAAATTTATACGAGTTCAACATTTAAATTCCATTTTGAATAGACAATAAAGAAAAGCGATAAAAATAATGTTGTGCGTATTCAAATTAATTAGAGCTTAGCTATGCAATTAGAGATATTTTACACAATTCACAGTGTGATCATATTGTCAGTTTAGTATTGATGAAATTACCACATCTATAAGACAGTGATACCAAGGTGAAAATTCATGTAATTTTTTTTTCCATTTAAAATAGAAAAACCACGAAAGAAATAGCGTTTCAAATAAAAAAAAATGAAGATGGTGTGCACTATTAATTTACTGAAAATAGGTCACCATAATCATTCATTTTCTATATTTATTTCAAATGCAATCGAGTAAATATTTATGAATGATTTCATGTGAAGCTTCTTTATTATTTGAAATGAAAATTAGTTAAAGACAATCACGTCTTTTATGCAAATCCAAGTGTAATAAAAATTAGTAATAACAATCATCCAGGTGGATTTACCATTGTTAATGAATAATTTGCATTTAATGTATTTAACAATTCAAAACTCTTTTACATATTATTGCTACTACGTTACCAATTTTTTACATAAAGTCGATTCCATCTAATGATTCACTCCATATTACATATATTTTTATTGACATTGACACAACTATAAATTATTTGTTTATTCATTCATTATATAATTATTATTAATTTAAATGAAAAAAATTATGTTTAAAATTAATATTCTCTTGATTCTTATTTAATGGTGGCTATCTATTAAATCCAATATTTGTACCCATATAAACATTTAGTGCAGTAAATGACATTACATGCTATTAAACTCAACATTTATGGGTTTGGTGTCAAAACAACAACAAAATTTACAAATAATATACTCCATGTGAGTATGCATTTACACTGCACAAAGTAAAAAAAAAACACACAAGAAAACAGTACACCAAATGCAATTATTCTTTGTATAACCGAAAAAGAAACTTCAATGAAACAAAATATTGGGCTAAAAATTCATATTGTTCACACCTTAGAGCTTTTTACAGTATAAGAATGTGCGAAACGGTTATTTTGCTTCAACTCAAGTTCCATAGTATAATTTATATTATGTATTTCATTCTGGCTTTGGCTCAATGCACAACAAGCTATAGTATTACTTCCAAGAAACAGAAATAATAAACAGTCTTAAAAATTGAAAATTATTTAATCATTGGTTGAGGTATCACACACACACGACACCACAACAATTTTACTGAGAACACCTTAAGATTTTAAATCCAAAGATAGAGGTATAGACAATACGCGCTCAAAAAAACAATTATTCAATTCCATAGAGTTCATTCTCTGAAAACAGTTCCAAAAAGTATTCTTATTGGCTGGTGGAAATGATACATGATCATTTAAAATTGTTCAAACACTTTACACCATTTACCATTTGGCATACCAATTTGAATGCACCTAAATATCTAGAAGACCTCGACATATATGTTGCGCTTTTGTTTATGCTTGACAGAGTAAAACTGTGCAGACTTATGTTACTTTATGCTATGCCAATTTACCAGAAATTGAATGAATTCACCGTAAAGGTATTTGTTTCCAATAATCATAAATTATATTGATTATAAGCGCCCTATTTAATTTGTGACACTTTCAAAAAAAAGAGAAATACTGTAATCGCGCCGATACACACAGGAAACCAATAATAACATTCAATTATCAACAATTGATATTTAAATATTTTGTCTGCCATTGGCTCAAGTCTAAAATTGAAATCTTAAAAAGCGTCATTCAATTCACCATTGGATGAAAATATCAAAAACAGGAAGAATATTTTACCACATATCCAAAGCAAAACGTATTGTCCAATGAATTACCATGGAAATATGCATTCCAATTTTTCATTGCTATTTTTATGCTTTTTTGTATTATCGGTAACTGATATTAAAAAAACGCTATTCAATAAATTATCGTGAATATGTTAACAGTGCAAATCAATGTGTTTCACATTTTGCAAAAAAAAAAAATAAGAAACGAATTAATAATTTAATAAAAAGCTTCAACGAATTATTTAGCATTGTCTGTCTTATTCAATTCAGTGACCAAGCTTCAGTTAGTCAATGTTTGACAATGATCAAGTGAAGTTTGGTCAAATTTACACAAAAAATACAAAACTTTTAACAAATTTTATATTTTTATCTCTTAAAGGCAATTCATATACATACGCACACACAATAAAACCGTTAAAAATGCGAAGGACTCATTATATGGAGATTCAATATTTTTGTGGCTAATTTTTAGTGTTAACGTATTTCATGTAAAAATTTTTACCGGTTCAAAATTAATCGACAGTTAAATACCAATAATGATGACACTAAGATTCTACCGTTTATTTAAAAGAAAACAATAAATAAAAACCGAAATAGCTCCAAAGAAAAAAAAAAAAACAATTAAAATAGTAGAAATATTTAAAGAATTAATTTTGCTTTTCAAATAATTTGTGCGTGTGTTGAGCTCCTGAGTGATGTTCATAAGAGTGTTTTGAATAAGAAGTGCATAATCATTTAAGTATATAGACAAACATACTTCAAAATACGAAAAAAAAACAATAAGAAATACTTATAAGAATACGGAGGATTAAAACCTGATATTTTTTTGGCTCAACAATTCAATGTCTAAGAAAAAGGTGAGCATAAACTTCAAAGTATTTGATTAATTTATTAGATTTTTATTTTGTTTTCGGGGCTTTCCTACTTGAATCCAGTTTTATTTTCATTTATGTATTTAATTAAATGCCAACTAGATATTAAATTAACACATTAAATAAAGTAAACATCTCATTAAATTCTTTGCTAATAATTATGGTATGAATTAATTGTAATCCAATGTAAAAGTACACCATAACTTATAAGGGTTTGGTTCCTTATTTCATTTCATCACCACCAATCATTTACTCATGGGAATTGTTAGACAACTCAATTGAGAAATTAATTGATTATAATTTAGTAATTTTGTTAGGCTCACATTTACGTTTAATCTATTTTTTTATTATTTAAATAGCCTTTACATTTACAAACTCATTCACTTTCACTATCAATCTATTTAATGCGTTTGCAATTTATTGTTGGTGTTAATGCGTATATGTAAAATATAAATTGGTCTGTTTTTAATTACATTATAAAGTCAATTATCAAGTCAAAACCGTCAGTTTAACAAAAATTTTATTTTTTCCTTTTAATCTGAGATAATCGGAATAATGATCACAATTTCGCAAAATATTTTCCATTGACTGTCACAAGGTGAAATATGATAATAAAACAAGAATTATATATTAGCCTACATATTTCTACTATAATGGTCACCCAATATAAAAAACCAAGAGAAAACTCAGTTCAAAATTTGGATCCCAATTTTAACAGGAAATTGAAAGTAAAATGACTTAAATTGTGATTATAATATTCTCTATAAGGAGTATAAAATTCATAGGAAAAATTTCAAAAAGTAATTCACAAAACAATGAAACTATTATTCCCATAAAGGTATATGTTTTCTTTCTTATTATAAGAAAACGTAAATTTTCTTATTAGATGTTATTTTTATTCGAATAACAAAATAATAAATTCCAGCCCACTAGTTCCATTGAAAACGATGAATTACAATCGCATCTCAATACTGCTTTCTGTTTTCACCTGATCGAATGCATGATTATCAATGAACCTTTATTGAATTGAATTAAACCAGTTCATTGAACAACACTTCATCATTATTTTACTTAGTTATTTCAATGAATGAACAATTGCATAATTATTTGTTGTTAATTTTATTATTACGATGATACCTCAAATAGTTACAAATTTCCCACATTGAAACGTATGTAGATAAAATTCACATCATCTAAATGACTATTACGAGAATCATTCACCGATAATTAATATTTTTCATCAAAAAGTCTTTTTCGATGAATTTTATTCACATCAATTCATTGAATTTCGATACCATTAATGAGTTTCTAATAAAATGACTGTACCTAATAACATATTCATTGCTATTGATTTTATTATAGACTTTATTGTTTAGAGGTTTATTCTCAATAAAAATATTCATAGTTTTTTATTATGAAGGTATCCAACTACTTCATTAAAAGTGGCATAGCGTAAAAAGAAAAACGAAATGAAATTGGACTCACCATCAATCGACTCATATAACAGATAAATACTCTGTTTTAAAGTGATCATTGAACTGTCTTGGACACCACCATAAGTTTCTCTCACGAATATTCAATTGGTCCAAATCCATTGGCATTTATTGATCTGCAAAAGGATATAAATTAGATTATTGTGTTATATAAACATCCTGTTGAAATATCATAAATAATCATGAAGTGTTTCAGATAGTCAAATGAAAAATCAAACATGAATATTAACTTAACATAATACAATAGACCACGATACAATAACAACCAATCGTGTCAAGCTTCTGGATATGAACTCTTTTAATGTTTATTTTTAATGGTAATCAAACAACACGAAACATCAACTTAATGCCAATAAATAACACCAATAAAATCAATCATATCCGTTGAATATATAATTATTCTATTTACCATGAAAACGAAATGAAAATATAGATAATTAAACATCAATTTATTACAAATATTAATCGAATATTGTAAAGATTTAATTTTATTTTATTTTTCCATAATAAAACATCAATATAATGTTTGTTATTTAAGCGATTTAATTTGATTTATGTTCTAATTTTCCTTTCACATGCGTGATTCAGCTGAAAGGAATTAAATATTATCGGGTATGTCCAGACAAAATTAAAATGATTATTTTGGCACTCAACAGTGTCACGCAACCATTACACTGTCTGTGATTTCTCAGACTACCAAATCTTGGTATTTATGAATCGAAAGATTTCGATTCTGTATATATTATTCCATACGTTTTGATAGTCCCATGGTGAAGTGATTGATCAATGTAATGTTATTGTTGGTATTCAATACTCTTTTCCGATTAAAACTGCCTTGAACGTAAAAACCAGCAAATATTTGAATTGAGTTTTTTCTTTTTATGTTGCTGAGTGAACAGACTAACAGATAAGTTTATTAATTAGCATTAATCGTAAATCGTTTTTTTTCGTTGATTTTTAGCTCCCGTGAGCTAAAGAAGTAAGTATATCTGTTTGATTACGTTAATTGTATGTGCAAACTTTAACAGTGCAGATAATTAGCTCTGAAGTGAGGTTTTTTTTATATAAAAATCGAAAGTAAACCAAATGATTCTTTAGTTTGAAATACCAAAAAAAAAAAAAAAAAATATTCATTTAAGAGTCCGATTAACAACAGTCTACTTTGTTGTTTATACATCAGTGGTAATCATTTCACTCTTTCTTAGTGATTCATTTCATGTTAAAATCATCTTCACTTAATGATTCGTGCTTTACGTTTTAAATTGATCTACTTTTTGTTTTGCTACCAATTTTAGTATTACCAATAATATTATCTCAGACTCTTGACTATTCCTGATGGTAGTCAGAGGTAAAAAAGTGACAAAAAATCATTTAGAAAAACTGAAATAATATGAATTACCAAATTATTATGAAGAGATTGAGGAATGTAGTCAGATGACTCAATTGATAATTAGCCGTTACAAGCTAAAAGAAAATTTATAAATAATAATAATATTTTGTAATCAAAAGAAATTTATTACATAAGATAGTGTTTTGGCTTCCTTTAATCAAATTGTATATAACTAATTGGCTGAATGAGTTAGTTATTCAAAATTTTCATTCAAAAATAAAATTAAAAGAGTACTCGTCGGTGAGAGCTAATTTGAAATTATCCACTGAATTGTACCCATCACAATGATAAAATTTATTACTTATCCAATAAATTTTTCCTTGGGAAAATCGATTACCTTCTTATAGGTAAGATTGTTGGTTGAATAGTTGTTGTATACGATTATACAATCATTCCATTTCCCATATAAATTTGGTTTCTTGCTCTGCTTTTAGTTTATTTCTTTTTTTTTTTTTGCATAGCAAAACTGTGTGAAGTAGTAATTGAGATTTTAGTTCAAGTTGAGCATAGGCAGAAGTATTTATGATAATACATTTTTTGCACTCTCACCATACTTCACTTTTATCAATTTGCAACACAACAAAATACAGAAAAAACGATAACTTGAAACAGGTCAAATTTAATACAATAAATCTTACATGAAATGTTATTAATTAACGCATAACCATAAGGTAAACCATAAGAGATTTGCAATTTCTTATAACACTTATATACTTTTTTTTAAATTTTATCTTATAGAAAATGATATGTGAATTTTATCGTATCAACAGATTAAACTATGTATCTGTTCCATGTTTGATATTTGATTCATAATTTTTTTCCTACTTTTGTTGGCTCTTTTTTCTATATTTTATAGATTGAAATTAAAAACAATTTTGCGTTGTGAAAATGGCAAAATAGAATGAGCTTTACATTTTACATAGAAAATATGTAAAACATATTTAAATTAACCTGGCTTGATCTTTAAGACAACACCATTACGTTTGGGTACCCAATCTAAATGAAACAATTCATAATTGTAATAGCCAATTAAATTAAAGGTATATTAATGGAAAAAAAATGCCAGGGATTTTTGCATACACAAACTGATAATTATATAATCTTAATGTTATATGCCATTTAATCCAAATATGAATTCAATGTAATCTAATTTATTATAATCAACATTGTGGAACGTTATAAATGAAAACAAAAATTTATTATCTGATATCTTGAACTCAAGCAATTAGGAAGTTGAATAGGTCTTTTATATCAACAAATAAGCATAGAAACAAGAAAACAAAAACAGAAAGACAATCCGAAATGAATTAAAATAAAAAGGAAAAAATGGAAATTAACAGAAAGACAAATCATTTTGTTAAATTTATAACAGAAATTATTAAAAAATATACACAATATCAAATGTGAATAACAGAGAAAAATATATGAACAAATTTGATCCATATCGCAAATTAAAATAAATGGGCTTTTAATTTTATTAAACAAGAAAAGACATTGAAGGGGGAACCATAACGAAAGCAAAGAAATAGTTTATCTGGTAAACGCCTATACACCAAGTGTTAATAATATTTATTATGACAATGTAACATAAATGCTTAAATTCGGACTAAAAGGAAGTGAATTCATTTCTTATTACTTGTAAATATACACTACACTGTTACCTACCAGTTGAAAACTTAATTTATGCTAAAAGATACAAATCAAACATCATTTTAACTAACATTATTTTCTACTTCATAAAATAAGTGGTAAACTAAATGGAATTTCATATGCTCTCATTGAGACACATTACTAACAGTCTAACGGTGTTGATAACCACTAAATTGTTATGTTTCTTTAATTCAAATGCATACAGATCATTTTATTTTCAAAATCAAATACACTAAGTGAGAGCAATTGAATATTAACTGTTTTGAAAAGTATAAAAATAAAATTATTGGTTTTTATGTATTTATTGAATTTAAATCATTGTATCATTATTATGTTATAAAACGACATAAAGAAATTGGTTGGAAAAAATATCCAATCACCTGAAGAAGTATTTAATAACAAAACGAATAAAAAACACGACAAAATGCTCAAGTGCATATAAATTATTCTCTTGTTTTTTTTTCTTCATATAAATATAATGAATTATAAATGAACAATTCATGGTAACAATCGCAACTTTGTTCACATTTAATGTCACACTACTGGTCTCACATGAACAGTAACAACAAAATATTGAAGCATATTGTCTTTCATGTTATTGTTTCCACGTTAGTTAAAGAGACATTGCACGTCTACCAACTAAATGACTTCATTGCATACACTACTTCATTGCTATTTTCGCTTTAGTTTTATATCTTTCAGTTGACCGTTGCAATCATATCAAACAGAAACCAAAGACAAAAAAGAAGTGATATGAATTCAAAAAGAAAGTTGTTATCATTATTGGTGAATAATAAGGCATCAAAAATAGTAAAGAGCTACTGGGACACACATCTTGATCAGTGAACGGAAATATTAGATCTTAGTGTCATTTATGTTTCACTTGGATGGAGGCCTCAACCAGTGTATACCAATGTTTTTAATGTATCAATTATGAATATCATACAACTGTTAATTATTTAATTTTAAATAGAACATGACAGCTGATATGGATCTTAAGAAATTTATTTATGCTGTCTGTTAAATAGTATCTTTTAGTTTCACCGTCATACCTATTAACATCAGTATAACTCTAACTAAAGTATTTTTTATTTCTTTTTTCTTATTTAATATTTAATTATATGATATCAATTAAATTGATATCGTTAGGTGCGTCTGTATTATGTTGCTTCACTGTTTGTGCAATCAACAGCAAATAGTTTTATTCCATAGATTATTTAACATTTTCCAGATTATAATATCTCGACTTATTTCATTTTCTTAGCACAAGCTTAAGATATATTAAAGATCTTTTAAAACTTGAAGTTCAATGAGGTGACAATTGCGTAATTTTTTTTAATTCCATATCTTTCTGTCTATTAGATTGATCGCAAGAAACATATCAATTATGATTGCGATGAAATCACACACGGTCATAATCTTTATACGTTTCAATCATTTCAATAGAATTTTTTCTCTTGCAATAATAATGAAGGATTCCGTTAAATAAATCTAATTTAATTATAGATTATTGTTATTCTTAATAAGTAAAACATTTCAATGAAATTAATGCACTTCACTTTGCAAACGATTGCATATCCCAACTGTCGCTATTTTAATTATTCGTGTATGGTTGCTGCATGTTTTATTTTATTTTATATTTATGCTCTCTTATTTAGCCAACACACCATTTGATTGAGGTGGTACACCAATTAAAAAATTACATTTAGATTTTTTTCTTATAGCGAAATCTGTTACGATAATTATGTTTCATTCACCTACTCATATGGATGGTAAATCATCAAAAAGAAGTTCGATCTCTAGCGTGTCTGTGAAACTCAATACGTGTGTATAGTGAAAAAAATACAATTCGATTTTCTAAAAATATTCAATAAAAAATTCAATTTTTAACTTGAATTCAATCGACTATGAAGATGAATATCAAAATAAAACCTTACGTGTATCAATAGCGCAAATAATTTGCAATGTTACTGCCATTTTAAAATGGACTCCAAAAGTTAACGATCAATTGTTTATTACCGAAAGAAAACATTAAAATATTCCCATACTCGTAGGTTTCTTATTGTTTCTATTTTAAAGATCCATCCAATTGATGATACTTTATAGTCTTTTTTTAAAACTTCTTCAGTATTCACCAAAATACAAAAAAAAAAATAACAAACTATTTGATTCACAGAATTAACATTGGATTTTCATGAACTCTTGGAATTGTTTTCACAGAGAAAGTTTTTTTGTTTTTTTTAATATCGAAAAAAGCACTATTTTACAATTTGCATAAAATTAATACATACTTTGGTATTGATCATGCTATTGGAATTCCATATTTGAAGCCAATACATAAATTAATGATGTTAGACGATACATTACATTGTCCCTCTCTCGAATTTCCATCTATTTTCAACAATTTCAGACGGATATTTCATACAACTTAAGTTCATTAAAATTACGATGATGTTGCATATAAAATTTGTGTTTTTTTTTTTTCATTTTCATTAAATCCATTCAAATTTACTAGTTCCTATGCTGCACAAATTAACATCTATTCATTTCAACCGTATATTTAATTTAAATGTTATGAAAAAAAATAAACTTTATGGTAAGTTAAAATAAAATCAAGCCCAATTGTCGGTGATCATAATGTTAATTGATTGAAAAAGTTAAAACTAAAATGCCTTTTGTGAATAAAAATATACCGTTTTTATATGAAAAATAATACTGAGAATCATTCATAAAATCCGTTTTTTTTTGTTGTTTCTTTTCACAATTTAAATGCAACACCAAGTTGCTGACATTAAACAGATTAATTGTAGATGAGATGTTACACGATGAAGTGAATAAAAATTATTTCAATAAAATCCCCAACTAATATCAGTTTTCGATAATTAAAAGATTGTTGTATACAAGTGAGTTGCATGTTTTTGCTGCTATTTTTCTTTTAATACTAAAATCATATTATTAAAGAAAAACAACAATATAAATCAGTGGATTCTTATAACGGACAATTGAATTTAATTGTAATGGATTATAAACCAGACACAGAATTGCTTATAACATTTAATATAAGTATGTTGTTATTAAGTTGATTCCAATGCGACAATTATTAAGCAGTCTCATTCTCGATCTTCTCTGACTCTAGGTTATACCACTTTAAAATAAGCGATTTAAACAAAGTAATAAAGTATTAAAATTAACGGTATGCAATTTTACATAAAACAGTATAAGAAGTCTGTCATCATTATGCAGTATTCAATATGATTAAAAACTTAACAATTATTCATGTTAAATTCCAATCAAATAAATGATAATGAACGTAATTGGATACTGTCACACGGATGAGAATTATTAAATATCACTGGTGTGATTTCATGTAATCGCCCTCGATAACATTAATGATTTATGATTTTGCGAAAGTTTAACATTATACTTAAAACGCCCAACAGTTGGTTTGAACTACGTCAACATTAAGGAAAAATTCATTTATTTTATTTTATTTTATATTTATCTTCTTCTAAAAGACATTCAATTTATCCTTGACAAGGCCAATTGCATAAAAGTACATTTCCCTTTGTATCCGATTCACAGAATTGATCATTAAAACTAAAAAATCTAGTTTTGTGTAACGGGGGCCTCCAGTTTTAACACCGATACAGTGAACCCATTATAGATAAATGAACCAACATAATTAATGTATCGAGTTAAAAAAAGAAACATAACAGAATTTACAATGTTTGCATTTTTAATGAAAATCGATACCGATCAATTGGACACTTCTGATTATATTTTTTCTTTCTTCACGATTTTTTCAATATTTAACCACTTGGTTAACTGCATACAGAAAATTTGCTTATAATTTATATGTTTTACTCTTTTAATTTTCAGATGAGGAGGAGATCTCGTATGAAAACGATGAAAATACTCCGGCTAATGGATCAAGGTGAGTTTTTTAAACCAAAGAATCAAATTCATCTAATTGATTAATTCATCTAATCTAATTGATGTTTAATAGTTTTATAAATTCATAACAAAATGAGGATTTCCCTTATTAATATATTGACATTTTTGATAATTAATGATGAAGTTAGTGCTTTTGATGTATTGTGATAAAATTTGATATCATAGTCCACCGTAACTCACATTCCAAGCATTTTATTATTTAAATCGTTAATAATTCATTATGGAAATATTAGAAAGGAAGCCATATTTTTGCATTGAATTTTAAATTCTATACAATGTGGATGCGTTTTTTCTGTCGGTAGACACAATATGAATAATTTGAATCACGTCAAAGTAAAATATCATTCCGAAGATCATTCAATCTATTTTGTTTTGTAATGTAAAAATTTTATCCATCAAAAGAAAAATTATTGTGGCCTTGACATTTTCATATCGTCTTGGTATTTTTTTTTGTTAAGAAAAAGATATATCGTGATATCAGATTGAATGTGTTTTTTATTATTTTACTAGATCGATTTAACCAAATAAAAAACACAACAAGTGAAACTGTTTTATTCAGAAATGCCAATTAACTGATGTTTACTCGCTAATTAACTTATTTTAGAGTTTACATGCACTTAGTAGGGCGCCATTAATTTACGATAATCATCTATAAATTATTCCATCATTTTTTTATTCATTTGATCATTACTTATTGTTCTTTTTTATTTTTTATTTTTCCAGGCCGGATTGTCACATTCATGATTCTAGTTTTTTGTTCACTTATCTTAGGAGAACCAGGTGTAAGTATTTTATCAGGCTATCAGATATAATAAAATGTAGTTTTAAAGTAATTCAATAATTTATATTTAAAATTCGTTAAAACTTGATTCAATTTTTATATTTACTTGCGATCGATACCAGTATTTAGATTTTGATAACTTACCAGACACTAATTTCACGTGTGCTGGTAAGGTGATTGGCGGTTACTATGCTGATTTGGAAACATCATGCCAAATGTTTCATGTATGCACTATTGGTCAAGGTGACGAACCAATGGATATTAAATTTCTATGTCTAAATGGAACTGTATTCGATCAAGAGACAAGAGTATGTGAACGAGTCGATGAAGTCGATTGCTCAAAGTCCGAAAGATTTTATTATCTTAATTTAGAATTGTATGGGAATACAATGGTTCCTATTCCTGAAGGTTTGAATTATTTGAATTCGTATATTTGTTCAATTTAATGATTTAGTGTATTTTCAAATTTTAGACGTAGACTCTGGTGAGAGTTCTCAAATTAAAACTCCAACAACAACATCAGCTCCAACTACAACGACTGTAATTACTACCACAAGAAAACATTATACAACACCAACGACAACCACATCATCTACATCAACAAGAAAACCAGCAATTACTTTTAAACCATATTCACCATCGAAGAAATTCGTTCAACCATTAGTGACAACAGTTTACACACCAACATTGACACCAACCACAAGACCTTTCTTCTCATCAACCAGTAGAAATCCTGAGCCAACGAAGCATAGCACAATTGCTGGTGACGAGAGTGAAGAATACTATGAAGATGATTATTATATAACTGAAGGTACTATACACTCACTATCATTCACAATTTCATTTCTAACAGTTCTCAAATTAACTATTTTAGATGCCCAAAAGATACCATCTTCATCACCAGTGCCGAAAACTACGCCAATTAAACCAACCTATCAATCACAAACGACACAGAAAACTATTCAACAAGGAACATTTTCTCCTGAACAATTTATCTTCCAACAAAATACTGAACGGAATGAGGGAACATCTGAAGGAGACGATTATGATGATACTTCATTAAAACCAGCAATCTCCTTTCAACAACAACAATTCCAAAACGGCGCTGGACTTAGTGTCAGTGTAACATCACATAATGGTGGTAACTCCAATGATGGTAATGGAAATAAACCGAAACAATTTAGTAGTCGTCCAAAAGAATCATTGTATGGATTCTCAAGCAGTAGTTCACACAACGATTATGGACTATATAGCAACAGTAATAAATTAAATGTTCAACCACTGACAACACCTCAACCACCGAAACGTATCCAATTGTTTTCAGCAAACCAACAAATTCAACCCAGCCATTCAAGTATTCCTCACATATCGACGTTACGATTAAAGGCTCATGGATTTAGATTACCTAATCCTCATCATCAGACTCAGGAAAAAACTCCACTTAATACTTTCTTCGAGGGATATCGAAGACAAACGCCTCAGGTAAAATCTTGTTTTTTTTGTTTCAATAAGATTATTCGATGAGCTCTTCATTCATACCCTAGATAACATTGCACTTGCCATATGAACTACACCGTGGACAAAAAGAGATTCTCGGATTTGATGATACCGATGACAATTATCCGGCCAAAGAACGGAAAGATGCTAAACGATCTGATCAATCAATTGAAGCAGCTACCAGTACAGCCAATTACACGGAATATAAGAGCAGCATTGATGTACCATTGACTATCACCGATGGTGGTACAAATAAATTAAAAAATAATCCAAATAATAGAAATTATCAAACAACAACATCACGTCTAGATACTGAACAAAGTCAACATGTGAAACCAATAAATCAAACTAGCACTTATGATAAAGTTTTATTAACACCTCAAGACCTTTTTATTCCTACCCTTCCAAAGATAATAATATCAGCAAGTGCATCCGTAAGTGATGCAAATGGTAAAAAATTAAATTTATCGGTGGGTAATGTTTTAGCAACAGGTGCCAACATTCGTATACCACCACCATCATATGATGAATATAAGGAGGATGATGTCTCATTAGATCCATTCTTTTTAGATGTTCCAAAAATAAGACCACGAATTAAACGAAATACTCATAATTTAGGTATTTATAATAAAAAATTAATAAAAAAGAAACGAAAATTGATTGATATAAAACCGAGAACGTAACAAATACTTCTCACCACCTGAAATTGATTAGAACAATTTATTCTGAAGTGTAATATTAGGTGGTATTCATTTATAGGATATCAATAGTAATTGTAATAGAATATTTAAACGAATTCCTTTTTCGATTTTGTAATAATTTTTTTTTTCATTCAAATTGATGAGATGATTCAGATGGAAAAAAAGAGAAAAAGGTAAAAACCAATCATTCCGTTTCTTGTTTATTATTCAGATCGAATTAATAAAAGCAAATCGGCTCTGGATTTAATATAATGTAGTTTTTTAAGTTTTCTATAGTTATTCATTAACTTGCTAAATAAATTCTTGTGAGTTGATAATTGAGTTTTATAATTTATTTCATGGTAGCATTCACCGATTTTACAATGACTTAGTCAACGATTATCGATTGCCTTTTTATTGAGTATTTGTAGTTGCAAACGTTCTTTGCTAATCTCCAAATTATTTTGTTCGGTTAAATGTACGGCTTCACGTTCCGTACATTTAACAGCGGAAACTACAAGTTAATAATGGGAGGCATGATTTGATGAATCTGACAATGGAATATCAAGAGGAAAATTTCCTTAGGATATTTACCTAAGAGAATCAACGATGAAATGCTCGAAAGCAATTTTTTGTCATTATAGGTAAATGCTGAATTAAATTGATTGTATATTCGTTGATCAATTTCAATATATTAACAATTAATATTTTTAATTCTTATCGGAAATTACGTTTTTTCCCCAAAAACGCATCCGATTGTACGAAAGTGGCAAAATCGGCGCAACATGTTGCGAAAAAAAATTAAATTCAATATTATTTGTTTCTTCTCATTACCTTCACATTATGAACACTTATTGAACACTTTTCACTACTTTAATTTAATTAAAACACTAATTTATAGTATTTAATTTGATTATATAAACAATATGAACAAAATATTTTCAACTACATTTATCCCAGACACCAAATAGCGATATGTCATGGTAAAAAATTGTATCATGGCGATATGTAACTAATCATTTGTATCATGTATCTAATCATTCGGCAACATTGTGCGAACATTCTAACCTCATTTTTTGGTGTTTACAAATTAAAAGTAAAAGTGAAATCGTTTAAAGAAAGTGTAATTTAATTGTATACTGCAGTCAATATTGCGAGGAATATCTTCAAATTAAAATAAAAACAGTTACTGTAAAATTGCTGACTAAAAAGAACCTACGAATCAATATGGTACAAGCTAATAATCAGTCTCTGAAGATGGACGTGGATGTAGAATTTGTAAGTAAACAGTAATGAATTGTTTTCCATTATTATAATTATTCTCGTTTAATTTTAGCCAGAGGAAGATGTTCCATATGAAGAAGAGATTTTACGAAACGCCTATTCAGTCAAACATTGGCTACGATACATCGAGCATAAGAAAAATGCCAAGAATTGGGGGGTAAACATCGTTTACGAAAGAGCGCTGAAAGAATTGCCCGGTTCTTATAAGTTGTGGTATAATTACTTGCGTTGCCGCAGAAAACAAGTAAGAGGAAAATGTATAATCGATCCTGTGTATGAACAAGTAAACAATGCTTTTGAAAGAGCACTCGTTTTTATGCACAAAATGCCAAGGATTTGGATGGACTATTGTTCGTTTATGACTTTACAATGCAAGATAACTAGAACTCGGCATGTGTTTGATAGAGCTCTTCGAGCCCTTCCCATTACTCAGCATCATAGAATCTGGCCCCTTTACTTAAAATTTGTATCCAAATTCGATATTCCAGAGACTGCAGTGCGTGTTTACCGAAGATATTTGAAATTAGCTCCTGAAGATGCTGAAGAATTCGTCGACTACTTGAAGAGTGTAGACAAACTTGATGAAGCGGCCGTTCAACTTGCTAAAATTGTTGACGATGAACATTTCAATTCAAAACATGGAAAATCCAATCACCAACTGTGGAATGAACTGTGTGAACTAATATCAAAGAACCCAAACAAAGTTCATTCCCTAAATGTTAACGCAATTATTCGCGGAGGACTGAGACGTTACACTGACCAATTAGGTCGTTTATGGAATTCACTTGCTGATTATTATGTTCGTAGTGGTTTGTTTGATCGTGCCAGAGATATTTATGAAGAAGCAATTCAAACTGTCACCACCGTGAGAGATTTTACTCAAGTGTTCGACGCCTATGCTCAATTTGAAGAACTTGGGCTGAAAATGAAAATGGAAGCATTATCTACTGCAGACAAGACCACAGAAGAAGATGATATAGATGTTGATCTTAGAATGGAAAGATTTGAAGATTTAATGCAACGTCGTTTATTGTTATTGAACAGTGTTTTATTGCGGCAAAATCCTCATAATGTTGCTGAATGGCATAAACGAGTGACATTATTTGAAGATAAAACTGACGAAATCATAAAAACCTACTCAGAAGCTGTCGAAACTGTTCAGCCAAGATTAGCTGTAGGCAAATTACACACACTCTGGATTGAATTCGCTAAATTCTATGAGAAAATTGGCGACATTGTAAAAACCCGTGAAACGTTTGAAAATGGAACGCATATAGAATATGTGAAAGTGGAAGATTTAGCTGCAGTTTGGTGTGAGTGGTGCGAAATGGAAATCCGGCAAGAAAATTATGATGGCGCACTTAAACTGATGCATCGAGCAACAGTAATGCCAAAGAGGAAAGTAGCATATCACGACGATACTGAAACGGTTCAAATGCGACTATATAAATCGTTAAAATTATGGGCAATGTATGCTGACTTGGAAGAAAGTTTCGGTACATTTAAGACGTGTAAAGCTGTTTATGATCGAATGATTGAACTGAAGATATGTACACCCCAAATAATTATCAATTACGGCTTGTTCTTAGAAGAAAATAATTATTTTGAAGAAGCATTTAAGGCATACGAGAATGGAATTGCTCTCTTCAAGTGGCCCAATGTGTACGATATTTGGAATGTGTATTTAACAAAATTTTTAAATCGTTATGGTGGCAAGAAATTAGAGAGAACTAGAGACCTATTTGAGCAATGTCTTGAGGATTGTCCACCAGAATTGGCAAGATGTTTCTATTTACTTTACTCTAAATATGAAGAGCAGCATGGATTGGCTCGTCATGCATTGGCAGTATATGAGAGAGCAACTCAGGCTGTGAAACCTGAAGAGCAATTTGAAATGTTTAATATTTACATCAAGAAAGCTGCCGAAATCTATGGGTTACCAAGAACCCGAGAAATTTATGAAAAGGCAATTGAAGTGTTGGTCGAAAGTGAAGCACGCACAATGTGTGTTCGATTTGCCGAGATGGAAACAAAATTGGGTGAAATTGATCGTGCTCGTGCCATTTATGCACATTGCAGTCAAATGTGTGATCCAAGAATCACAGCTGAATTCTGGCAAATGTGGAAAGATTTCGAAGTACGACATGGTAATGAAGACACAATGAGAGAAATGTTGCGCATCAAGCGTAGTATTCAAGCGACCTATAACACTCAAGTGAATATGATGGCTGCCCAACTAATGACGACAGATACACCCAATGTACCTAAAGATGCTATGCGCCTATTAGAGAGCAAAGTTGCAGAAGCAAATGCAGTCAAAACAGCAAATCCTAGTTCTAATATCATGTTTGTTCGCGGAGAAACACAAGGTCTCGGAGATAAGGATAAATTTATTAACCCAGATGAAATCGAAATTGATGAGGACGAAGATGATGATGATGATGAAGATGAAGAAGAAGGAGAAAATGATGATGGAAATGAGAAACCTAAACCAGCTAAGCAAATTCCCATTCAACAGAAACAAATCCCTGCTAAAGTGTTTGGTGGTCTAGTGCCTGCCGCAGAACAAAGTGATTCTGAATAAATGTTACTCTGTATATCCAGTTAAAATGCAAAGCGTATTTTTATGTAATTTCCATTATGGTTTAAACCAAATATCTTTAAATATTAATTATCTCTATGACCTATGTTTACAACTAACGGTTTATGTTGATGGGTGGCCAATAAAGAATACCAATAACATTTTTAGTATCGATAATATGTTTCAGTATTAATTTACACTGCTTGTGTAACAGACGATTTTATTAAAAATGAAGTTCAGATTTTTAGTGAGTTATTGTGCATTGATTCATTTCGCTTCAGGAAGTAAGAATAAATAGTATCATTAAAAGCTCCTGATAATATGGATTCTTTTTCAGATACTGATTATTTAATGCGATTAAATGAACGCGGTCCATTAATGGAGGGTGATATGATGTTAAGTTTCTCCCAAACAAGGAAGTTATATAGTCAAGAGAAAGAGTTAGAGACAAACAATCGTAACGTTTTAAGAGAACAACGGTGGCAAAGGGCAGTGGTTCCTTATGTGATAACTGGGTCGTTTAGTAATATTCTTATTTGTTAAATACGAATTCAGTGTAGCAGTTAATAAACAACTATTTCAATTAGATATTCATGGTCGACAGGCTATTCTACGCGGAATGAGAATGATTCAAAATGTATCGTGCGTTAAATTCGTTAGAAGAAAAGCTCATCGGGATTATATTCGAATTGATAATTCTCAAGCTGGATGTTGGTCTCAAGTTGGGAGAGAAGGTGGACAACAATATGTGAATTTAGCCCATGGATGTGTATATCCAGGCATAGTGGCACATGAACTTCTTCATACATTGGGATTATATCATCAGCAATCCTCTTATGATCGCGATGGTTATATTCAAATTCTATGGAAAAATATCCAGCCAAGTGCCAGATCAAATTTCAATAAGTACTCAAAGCGAGTCACAACAAATTTTGGACTACCTTATGATTACCACAGTATTATGCATTATGGTGAGGATGCGTTTACAATTAATGGGCAAGCCACTATGAAATCAATTAAGGTAATTATAGATACCGTTGGACTCTTATTTCAGGTAATAAAAATTGACAATTACTTATTGCAGAGAGGTATAAAAGTGGGAACTAGACACCGTCTAACTAAATACGATGTTGCGAAAGTTAATAAAATGTACAATTGTAAAATGGATCCAGAACCACCAGAAGACGATACGGATGAAAATGAGGATGATGATGATATCGAGGAAAATGGTGACGATCCAGAATACGATTATTAAAATTTGAGATTATAATAGGATGAAAATGTATCGAATGAAGTGAACTTATTGGGTGTACATTATAAATAAATTATAATCTAAAATTTTATACCATGCGTTTGGATATTCAAATTATGCTATGGATCTCTAGGGAGATCAAAGTTGGAAAGCCTTATAATATATAAAGTAATGAGCGATTTGAAATGATAAAAGAATACTGCTTCTTGAAACGTATTCTAACAATTTATTCAGAATGATGAGGTCATTTTAATTACCGATCGAAGCCATTACGATTTTCCTGTCGAAAAAAACCAATATATAACGGATATTGTACATCACTCTACAAGGGATGTATATTGTAATCTCCCCAAAAATCTATTATGGGGGGATATGATTTTCGGATTGTATATGTATTGAAACGGATAGAAAATGCACTTTAAGCAAAACGGGCGCTTTTGTATTTCACCATATATTGAGGACATCAGATATCCAAATGTAACCAAATTTGGTCAGATGATACTTCACCCCGAGTAAAATATACCCAATAAGTTTGGTTACTCTCAAGCAAAAATTAAGGGTGACTTTAGAAGGGTTGAAAAATTATTTTCGAAGTATCTCCGAAACGGTGCCTACAATTTTTTTTTTTAATTTTAATATTTGTTTAATTACCCCTTCTTTACCACCTATCAAAATTTGGTTTGGTTTGATGTACTGGAAGGGTGTTAAATTGATCAAATAAAATGTTTTTTTTAAAACAGCGTATCTGCATATGAAATCATTCTACACTTAGAATGTTTTAAAAAT
>JXOR01000358.1:58743-152206 GCA_001014335.1 Coboldia fuscipes
GATACTATTCTGTTACACTCTTATTTTTTGAAATTGTAATACGGTCGAAAACGCAGTCGTGATTCAACACAATTGTATATTGCATGTTCGTTGAATTTTGCCATACGGAAGAGCTTTCTTGTGACCGAGACGAAGTCGAGGGAAATAAGGGTTTCTTGCGGAATGAGCCCAAGGCGAATTATTGCAATGGACAGCTTTTCCCGTTTATGGAAAAATTCAACGTATATGCACAATATTTTTTCTGTCGATAAACATTTAAAATTGAATATTGATAGCACATACGAAATGTAAAAAGCACATATTTTTCTTCGACGTTGATTTCATTTCATTACAATTTGTATGGGAAATAAAACGCTAGGATTTATCCTACTTCCTGTGAAGACATTAGGTAAATACCATTTTAGTAGCATAGACGTCACTTTTTTTGACTTAAGATTTGTGTAACCATCGGATTTTCCACAATAATATTTTCACGGCGTTTCATGATAAAATCAGTACAAAGCAATGCTTAAGAAAAAGAAAACAAATTAAATTTCCCGAATTGTGTTTAAGAAGACCAGAAGATCAACGTATTGGTTAAAAATAAACGGTGCAAATCAAAATTTGTATATTGTTTCCACTGATCACTTGGAAACATTTCTTCGATGGCATCAGCTTCATTGCACTCAATTTGTTGCCATAGTCGCTCTTATGCATGACAGTTGCACAAGCACCCGTATCTACATATTTCCACATTAATCACTGTTTTGTTGATTACTGAACTACCCACTATTTTATTTCGCGCACCATTGATTTTATTGATCTGGCTCAGCACTGAAATCGATTCTGATTCCGCTTCATCTAATTGATGTATTTTGAACCTGCACATCGAAGCGCTTGATCTGTTCATGAACCATGGAGGAGTTAGTGGGCTCGCCTATTATCGCCATCGGATTATCGCTAATCCTTGCGGTTCTGTATGTGGCTAGTCTATACGTATGGATCTCTAAAGATGATAGGTAACTGCGTTGCTAATATTGATGTCTTTAAATTTATAACATGGTCATAATTGCAAAGATCATCCGAATACGATTAAGAAGCGGTTTGCAACTGTAACAGTCGTTATGCTGATATCACCGTTTATCACAAAATTCTTCTTAGTCAATGAAGTATTAAAAGAGACCAGCCTATGGTGGATACTCGGGTTCAGAAGTAATGGACCTGATCCGTGACACATAAATAAATTTTGTGGGTGAAATCAAACGTATAATTCGGAATAGATTGGGAACAATATAAAAATTAAAAATTAAAATAATAATTCATTATATTATTTAATAAATAACTAACTTGAATTCGGTGAGATTGTTCGTTTGTAGTTCATAATTCTAATAACTCAATAAGCATAATCGCAATAAGCAGATTTTTCAGGAAGCCCTTTTAACAAATAGTTTGTTTATTGCATAATAATATATTACAGTTTTTAATTTAAATCTTTTGATTTTTAGGATAAAGAATATTACTCAAATTGACCATCTACCAAGAAACAAAAAACTTATGGAGAAAGTCCTGAAAGGCAAAATAATTTGCAAGAAAGGCAAAGAAAACTATTAAAATTATCGTCGAGTTATAAATTGGTACAATCGTTTCGAACTCTATACGAAATTCTTAGATGCTGATTTTCTTCGAAAATCAATAAGATACTGTAGCTGATTTAAACTTGAAGAATGAACGGGATTTACACGTATAAAATATTGAAAGGTGTTTTAGGAAAAACTGTCAACCAAGAAGATAAACAGTCTGAAATGCAAGTGGAATGCTACGGATTGATCCATCGTGAGAAGATCATAGTAAATATATCATAGATAAATCTAATCAAACTAAATTGAAGGAAAAATCCAATGCGAAGAAAATAGATTAGCCGAATCAGTTTCTAAAGAGAAATTTTTAAAATTCGATAAGAAATGGAAATAATTTCAATTTACTTACTAAGTCAAAAAAATGATTTTAACTAGCTATGTGGAGGAATACCAGCTATACCAAGAATACGTGATTCATTTTGTTCGTAATTTTTTTTCAATTGACTACTAACTGAGCTTATTATAATTATGACGACATAATTTAAAATCATGATAATATTTTTATCAAACTTTTTAGGAATGATACGAAACCGAATAAAGTTGATTTTCGCACCCTCTAAATGTGGGATGATCGGTATTTTCTTAGTACGGTACATGAAACATATTCCGGGAATGCAACCAGAAAACAGCTGATTTAAATTTTTCGAGTAGAGAAGGAAAACAGCTCTTTTCTGGTCATAGTACTGGTATATTTCAATTTCGGAATAAAACGTCAAATTGAAATCCGAATCGGAAAAAAAAGACTCGTGTTTAAAAAAATGGCGTCCACAGACCCGTCGCAATCAAATAAAAATCGTATCCAAGGATTTAAAAACAAAGGGAAGGATCAAGATGTAAGTATCAAGAGTTACCTAAAAGTGTCTTTAATTGGAATCAACCAGCAATTGTCCGAATATCGAGGACAGTGAGTCTCAGTTGTTTCTGCAAAAGTTCTGTGCACCGGACTTGGCCCATTGTGATTCGCCAAATTGTTTTTGTTGCAAGACCGTTCACACGGATTAATTGCAAATTGTTAATAATCATGCTGTAATATCGAGAAAAGGCCATATTCGCCTGGTATCATCCACGATCAAATAAAGCTAAAATGGTCACCAACAACTTCGATTCGTCGAATTAAATTAATTTAATATCGTTGTGAAATGACTCATACATAAACATATTAAATCCATCGTCTTTAAACCAGTACGACCATCAAATTTAATGCGACCTTTTCTTTTTCCGTTTTTTTCTTTTTGCTATTGGCCCGGTGTTCTATTGTTTGAATGCGGCTGGCTGTGCATCATATAGGAAATGCGAAGAAGACGTAATGAAGTTACCGTGGAGTTGCGGAAAAATAAACGAGAGGAGACTTTATTGAAGCGCAGAAATGTACCAGCGGGTGAAGCACAAGAAGACGAAGATGCAATGCCATCCGTTAATCTACAGATGTTGGTCGCAAATGCCTCCGATATATCACACCCTGAAAAGCAATTGGCTGCGGTACAAGCGGCTAGGAAATTATTATCATCGGATCGGAATCCACCAATTGATGATTTAATTCAAAGCGGAATATTACCAATTCTTATCTATTGTTTAGAATTAAATGAACAGCCGATGTTACAATTTGAGGCTGCATGGGCATTGACGAATATTGCCTCTGGTACCGCAGCTCAAACAAACAAAGTGGTCCGAGCCGGAGCTGTGCCATTATTCTTAAAATTATTATCATCGCCAGTGTTAAGTGTACAAGAACAAGCTGTATGGGCACTCGGAAATATAATTGGTGACGGTCCTACCCTCAGAGATTATGTAATATCGCAAGGAGTCGTTCAGCCATTATTATCATTTTTGAATAATCAAGAATTACCAGTTACATTTCAACGAAATGTTACATGGGTTATTGTGAATCTGTGCCGGAATAAGGAACCACCACCACCACCAGCCACAATACTTGAACTATTGCCAGCTATCAGTTATTTAATGAGTTCGAAGGACATTAATATACTTGTAGACACAGTATGGGCACTTAGCTATCTAACAGACGGTGGTAACGATCAAATTCAAATGGTAATAGATTCTGGTGTTGTACCGAAACTAATACCATTGTTAAGTCATCCTGAAGTTAAGGTGCAGACAGCAGCATTACGTGCTGTTGGCAATATCGTAACGGGATCTGATGAACAAACACAAGTTGTATTGAATTGTGAAGCACTGTCATATTTCCCTCATCTGTTGTCAAATCCAAAAGAAAAAATCCGCAAGGAAGCTGTTTGGTTCTTATCAAATATAACAGCTGGTAATCAAGCGCAAGTGCAAGCAGTTATTGATCATGGCCTATTACCGAAAATTATTGAAAATTTGAGTAAAGGTGAATTCCAGACACAAAAAGAGGCAGCCTGGGCAGTCAGTAATTTGACTATAAGCGGTAATCGTGATCAGATTAACCAATTAATTAAAGATGGTGCTATTCCTCCGTTTTGTGATCTGTTAACTTGTAAAGACGTTCAAGTAGTGAATGTAAGTGCAATGACACAGCTGAATAGCTGATAATAATGTTGTGACTTTTATGAATCTGTTTTTTAACAATGATTGTGGTCTATTTTTAGGTTGTACTCGATGGAATTAATAATATGTTAAAAATGGCCGGTCCTCACTTGGAACAGATCGCCAATATGATCGAAGAATGTGACGGTTTAGCCAAGATTGAAGAGTTACAGAATCACGACAATGCTGAAATCTATAAATTAGCCTATGATATTATTGCTCACTATTTCTCTGAAGAGGTAATATTATATTACAATGACACTTTTATGTTACAATAAATAATAATTTGTTTTTTATTTACTTTTAGCCTGATGACTCGAATATTGCACCGCCAGCTGATGATGGAGGCTTCCAATTTCAAACTCCAAATATACCAAATGATGGTTTTAACTTTTAACAATGGCAACTTACAGATTGGACAGAAGTAACGTTAACAATGGAATCAATCCGTTGATTAGACATAATATATCTTTAAAAAATGAAAGCAGATAATTGATTTAAAATATTTTCCAAGACGTTTAGCATTATTCGTTTTGCCAACATTAAAATAACTGGACACACGTTTTAATAAAACAAATTGAAAAAAAACTACCGGGAATACATTATATCACTTTGCTTGATAGAAAAATACCGAAAGTTACTTTTATTTATTTCGAAATGCTGAATGAATTAAGTAAGAATTTTGTTTAATGCAAAAATATGTATTCACTTCATCCAGATTGTAAGACATAGTTGGTGAAAAAGCATATACATACTTATGTATATAATTTATATAAATTTGATACGAATTATTGACGAAAATAGCCAATCAAGATACAACAAACAATTAAATGAATGCAAAGTTAAACGGATTAATATGAATTACAGAATACTATTTGTAATCAATCATACTATTTAATATACAATTCTAATGCAATTTCACAATATAATTATTTGGCATGAAAATTGAAACTGTCAATTTGTAAAATTTCTTTAGGAGGAAGGATACGGAACCACCTTCCTTTAAGCCAGTGTAAAAGTAAATTTGTAAAATAAAATTATTAAATTTTGTGAAATTGCATTTGATGTTAAATATCCAATTATTTTTTTTTATTTAACTATAATTAGATAAAATTACTAGAAATAGTTTTTGTCTAAAAAACATATTACAATCATTTCTTTTTCTTTTAAAATTGTCTTTTAATTATTTCTTTTTTCTGTTCGAATTACATCATTTTCAAATACATTATGTTCACAATGGTTAATTTTTATAAATGGTCTTCTATCACATAATATAAAATACCCCCTATTTTAACAGGTAATGATAATTTCATTGCCCCTGTTGACTGTCGTTGTATCAATTTGCAGAAGTATTGGTAATTTCCATACAATACTAAGAAAACAACAGGAAAAATTTACCCGTAACTATATGCCGCTTGATTTGAATCTCAGATTATTTCTTCCTCACTTGAATCTTTCAATCTTTATGTCAACTACTGATTGACCTTTATAACAACTAGAGGGAGTACTAAGCACTAAGAGAAATATATATATTTCATTTGAAATCTATTTTCGGTAAATTTTTATCATACATTATGAGCAAAAATTTCTTAAATTATTCCAAAAGCAATTAAATGGCCCTAATATATCTATTCCATTCCTCCAAATCATCTGTTAAATATATCTAGCAAATTAATCATCAATGTCTTTTGGTGATTCATGAAACCTACAACTTTGTTATCAATGAATTGCATGACTTGTACAAATTAATTTTAAAATAACTAAACCAACCAGAGTATCAAATCACATTAGCTTAAATGCTGTCAATTAAAAGCAAACATAAATTATACACCTGAATGCATTTACGAAGCGCCGTTATATACAATAATAATAAATGATTATAATAATGTGTTTCATATGTATTTGATCCATTCTTCATTGTTATGTAGCGCGATTAAGCTCAACATAAACATTAAATATTCCCATATAACATATCACATATCACAGTGAATCGGCCAGGTGTAAATTTCAATCTACATATTTATAGGAGCTTCATAAACTAAGTTATCAATAAATATAAGACCGTGAAACCAACTCGCTTTAACCTACATCGAAACATCATAATATCCTTAGGCATTGTTTAATGTTTACTGAATACCGGCTACCGGCTTTCCCAAAATACGTGAAATATTATTATGGCGCTTAGCTATTAACTAAAACAATACAAAACGATCTAAACAAATGTGGGAGAATTTATAAATGAAACGGAATATCCTTACAATATTCGTAATGTGACTTAAATTGAATTTTATTTTATGCTATCCCCTATATTGATAATTATGATATCATGAATGCAAACCACGTGACCTGGGTCGATTAAAAAAGGACAAAGGTGTGTAAAAGGCCAATATTCTGATACAGTAAACATAATAATCGTGTATCCACTTTGTTTTATTCAACATAGACTATACAATGTCTAATAATAGCTTATATTCGCGCTGGCGCATTTTCTTTAACTTCCAATTCAACGGTCGGTCATATATATGTAATTAATCTACTCCAATGAAAATATTTATTGTTAGTTTAACTAAAATCAAATAAGAGAAATATATCAATTGAGAAGACTCTTTCAATGAGGATGAATCAACATTATATATTTTTACGCAACATCACACAAAACTTTCCAGAGGATAATTTGAAAATCGATTTATAAGATGGAAAAGGTTGCGTTATCGTTTCCTAGGATTATGCAAAGTAACGTTCTTGTTGCGTTAAAAAGAAAAATAAAAAAAAAAAATATTCTTGAACAGATCGATCAAATTATAGGCATTTTATGATACTGAAGCCATTTTAATGCATAACAACAGCGAAGAGAGTAAAAGAAAACATTATTCACGGTGTAATAAATCACTTGGTATGATGATGTCATCTTATATGAAATATAATCGTTGACGATATTACCTTTTCAACTTTCTCAGCCCGGAATGACCTTGATTGTCACACATGTATTATTTTTTAATAAAAGGGATTGGATTACCCCTAAATAATAATGTTTTTTAAGGACTAATATTGCCAATATTGTGAGAGAGTGACATTATCAAAGTAATTCATATACGAACAGTCAAAATAAAACTGGTTTACATTCTCATATTGTTCAGTTAATTTATGAATGTTTTACGTTGATTCGGTGGATCTTCCACTGTTTACGCTATTGAAGTTTTTCTGTATTCAAATTAATTACAAATTTCTGTTGTATGTAAAATATATAAGAAATTCAGTTGCTATTAAGTAGAACAGTTTAAAATCGTTGATTTTATTAGTTCATAATATTGCGGATGACCTGAACGTGTCGATATTTTAAAACAATTTGAATCCACCAAAAATAAATGTGAAACAGTGTAGATTCTATGCGACTTTAACGTTGAATTTGTTAATTGCGGTATTCCTACAAAATATCAATTTGTATGTGTTTTTGGGTGCCAGCTTGAACGAATCCAACTTGTCGGGCAGTTGTTCACGGACTGCCATCGAATCAACAGTAACTTTACTTGGTACTGTTCGCTAATAAAACGAATTATTTCAAATAAACGTCAGTTTTATAAATTCGAGTTTAGGAAAACTTAAATTATCTTCTGAAAAACCGTTTTACTTTTTTATTTAAAAAATATTTATAGTTATGCTTGAGTGAATTTCATTACGAAGATACAATCGATATCACGATAGTTTAGTGTCAAAACAATTACGAGAACGTTAATTACTAATTACGTTAAATTGTGTATCACCAGTTAAGTGAATTTTTTTGATGAAATTTGAAAGGAATAGGTATTGTGAACTTATTAAATTGGATATTCGTGTTTGAGACGACTTCATTTAGTTTTTCATTTGGATAATTGTATTAAAGGTGACGGAAAATATTTGTGTGAGTTGAAAATGTAATGGAATACAATTTAATACTAAATCGATGAAAGGAATTCGAGTCATATGTACAAGTATGAGAAAATATAGGATACTATTTTAGCTGGTCAACGCGACCATTAAAACCTGATGATCCGATACGAAAACAACTTAAAGTCAAAATAAAAATAAAAAATTGAATTAATTTTGGATTAACATCATTTGAATATTCACCAAAATATATAGAGAATTTTTATTCGATTATTTTAAGATGTTTCAAAGTCGCTATACGTTTATTTAGTTTAGTTCAAAATAGCAGATATTGACTGGTAGTAGTTTTTTTTTGTTAATCTTACTTAAATAAATGTCGAAACAGTTCGCAAAAGCGCCCATACAATTAATGAATTCATGTTTCAAATGAAAAAAAGAAATGAATAGAAATATCGGATATTTAGATATGTGGAAGAACATAAAAGTGAATTGAGTTTTATTTTTTACAAAATGAAAATAATTTTGTATGAACGCATAAATCTAATAATGATTATAAATTATCCGTTAAAGATAGTTTTTTGAATACCTAATAATGTTATTTCACGTTTCTAGTGTATCTACCTGTTTCAGGGTGTTGTTGTTAGAGAATTAACAATTTGAAATTTACGCTACATAGAACGAAACGGTTTAGGTTTATAACTTCTAGTCATTTGAATTACATTTGAGGTGGAAGCGAGTTTTTCCGATGATGGGTTTGGTAGTTATTGATCCAAATCCCAATTCGAATGAGCCACTCTAAATCGCAATCGAAAGGTGAATTAAATTAAAAAAATGAAACAAGTTCCAAAACAGAACAAAAAATACAAGAGATTGAATCGAAAAATGATTGTATAATTAAGCCGGCTAAAATTCAGGTGTATTAATCGTGTGTCTTTGGATGGACTATACACGTTTATTATGTGGTATCAATTCTAATGTATCTCTATGTTCATTTGAATTTCGTTGCTATTATTGTTTTTTTTTTGTATTCTGATTCGTGAATTAAACATATAAGAATTATGTATACCAATTTAACGTGTATTCGTGGAATGAATTTTAATGATTATCATTTTATACATAACAATGGATAAAAACTATACAACAAAAACTACTGAATAATAAAAGAACAAAAATAAACTAACTTTATATGACCGAATCTGTTGCTTTATCTTACCTTATTTCAAATGAATTCAAACCCAAATATAAATTTAAAAGAATAAAAAACTTTTTTTTATTTCTCCGGTTTAAATTTATGCTTTTTTGCTGCTTTGCCATAATCAAGTAAATAAAGCAGAGCTTTCTTAAACAATATTTTTTCATTTTCAAAATAAATGTTACCAAACATAACCGGTTTAAAAATGTATGGAAATATAAAAATTTAAATTTTAGTATATTTTTCCATTCAACAAACGAATGATTTTATTTTGGTCTTTTTTATTTAATATTGAAACAAAAATTTTCTTTTTGCGTATTGGTCTGAATTGAATTTCAAAAATAGTTAATAAATATTAACTGTTTCTTAGAGGTATTGAGATTTTATTATACAGTAAATTGTATATAGAATCAGTTTGCTGAAATAAAACTACACGATATCATTCCGGAGAGGCATCATCAATCGGTGGAGACAATTGAAAGAATCTGAAATATTAAAAACTCATGCTGTGAACATGACGAGATTACCATTGCAGTATTATTTAATGGATTCTATTATTGCTATTGTATACTCGTTGAATTACATTGAATAGTTAGAGATTCACACAAATTTAGTTTTCCTGTACAAGGTGTATATGTCATTGTTCATCAATTAATAAATCGTTAATTGACGCTATTTATGGCGAGTAATTTAACTTAAAAGATGATTAATTACATTTTATGCTCAATCAAGTTGATTATGGTAAACGATTCATAATATACTTACTATCATTGATTGAATTTTAAATTGATCGGGATGGTGATTTTATGATAGACAAGACGCTCCTTTATATTCAATTCACCACCTTGTCATCTTCATTTGCATATTAATGTTTAGGGTTTTTAGATCCAATAAAAGGTTGAATTGATATCAATCATATTGATTTTAATGGAAATCTAAATATTGGAATTTTCTATTCATAGGCCGCTAAAACATTTCTTCGGTTCGCTAAAAATAGATAATAAAAAAATTATGAAAATTAAATATTTGAAGAATGAATAGACTTCTTTTTAAAATTAGAACATTTTAAAATCTGTGTTCCGATGTTTTCATAAGCATAACGTTGTATTTTAAGGTTCTATTATGATCAATGATGAATATTAATGTATTCGGATTTATATTCAAAAAGGACTTGGTATAGAACCAATTGCGTAAGGGATCACATTAATTTTAGTTTTATAACACATTGGTGTTTGGGTGTCCATAAACAATATGCCAGTGATCTTACGATTTAAGAAATCGTTGTTCCAATGTTTTTATATTAATGTTATTCAAATTTATAAAAACTAAAACTAATATTCGTGAGCTTTTTTTAAAAGGGGGAGACGACTGAACTATTGGATTATTAAAATTTTGAACATTTGCCAAAACAGCATCAAATTAATTAGTGTTGTTGTCTCATAAGCAATACATTTCACCGAATTTTCAGTATATACTAACGAGAAAATCAAATTTTAAATATTTCAACAAATCCGATTAGTTATTAACCACTGGCGATTCGTATTTGACTCATTAAGTCTTCATATTTCGTTGATCATTACGGGAATAAAAAAGCATTCATATTATTTACAAAAAGACAAAATAAATTTGAATAATTAACATAATTTTCACTTTTCTCAATAAAATCTATTCAATTGTATAAATATATTTGAAATGCACTTTATTATACAAGTTTTAATTAAGATTCAAATGCGGTTTAGCGGAAACACAGTGAAAAGAAATAAAAAAAATTGTAATCTAAACATTGGATTTATTATTATTCATAAACATTTGTATAGCATCGATCCAAATGAGTGAAGGTACCATGATATACATTAAAATTTAGATTTATTAAGCCACCTGCGACCAAGAGTCCATAATTTGAATTTTATTTGATGGTTCTATACTGTCCAGGTGATAGAAATACAGTTGGTTTTGTATTTGTGGTTCTTCCTTTACCGGTTGTAACAGAGAAAGAGGGTCGTACATCTCCATCACTGACAGTTGAATACAAATTAACAGTCTACAGAAATTCTATTTACTCTTCCGCACAATGACCATAAATCATATGTATATAAATTAAATTAAACGGCCATTAGAAAAATAAATAAAATTATTCACATTAAACTAATTTGGGAAAAACTTCTACAAGTTATGTAAATCATTTGCATATTAATTATCAATAATGAGATGTTGTGTTATGTTGCCAACTTGACCGTTATGCTGTCACTTTTAATTGCTACAAATACCTTATGGGTTAAATAATTTTTATTTATGATTATTATTGAACTTGAAACAAATACAGGAATAATGGAAACAAATGTTATGAATTATTCTATCAATCAATCCATTGATTGGTTACGTAAACGGATTTCCGGTATTTTGAAATTATGGGTGTTTGATTATGTTTCTATCCCCATGTTACGTTCATTGAGTCTATCCATTGATTTATGTATGTCTCACTTTTTTATTGAAATCAATTGTATCATACAGGACAGTTTACCTGACCTAATTAACTGATTGTTTAGATGAAATCAATTATTTTTGATTTTATTATAAATTACTTGAGAATCAGTACTTTAGTTATTGGTTCAGTTGCCCTAAAGGCATCATTAATTCAATTCATCATAACTAGAATAAATAGAGCATAAATTATTTTCTTATTGTATTTTAATTCCACTTTAATTTTAAAGAAATAAACAGTAACATTATTTTGAATAAACGTATTTTTCATTATGAATATTTCATAGCAAATGATCCGTTGTTGAATTGTTTAAATGTTATAAAGCTGAATATCATGAATTTATTCTCTTATTATATAATCAATTCTAAACTGAATCACATCGAATACGCATCACATTTAACATTCTCTGTTTGGTTCATTTGAATTTCATCTTATTGAATCAACTCAATTAACCTAATTGATCGTATCGAAATAAAATAAGATGTAAATAATATTTGCTGTTTCTTTTTGTATTTTATTCTGAATAATTCAAAGTAGAAATGTACATAAAATGGTATGCATTGAGAACATTAAAGTCAATGTAAGTTGAGAATAGTTCGAAATACACGATCACTGAATTAGTTGACTCCCTGTGCATAATTTTTCGATCACACTAAGGCAGTACATGTTAGCTTGATGTCGGAAGTCTTTAAGAACTATTTACTGTATTCGTTGTAACTGAATATTCATATTTTCAGTACACTACATCAAGATGTCTTGTAATGAAATTCCAATTAAACTTTGCAATGTTTCAATCGTTTCCGTTTCAGTTAAATTCTATGTTTCACTAAATACGTAGAACAAGAACACTTGTTTCATTCGATTTCAACTATTGAATCGAACAGTTGTTACATTTTCGTTATTATAAATTTTTGAAATCAATTTGAAAATATTGTGCTTTATGCAAATGTTTTTTTATAGTAAGCATATCATAAATTAATTGTAAAACTTACATAAAAATATACAAAAATGTTTTTCCACAATAGATAATTGAAAATGTTGGATTATAAATTTATCTTTTATATTCCATTGAATAGTGTTTATTATCGTTAGTTTTTTCCACTGAGGATTCACTATGACTAATGGCTCACGTAATGCACTGAGTAAATAAATCGGCTCGATATGCAGAAGGTGTCAATGAAAAATCGATCATTAAATTCCACAAATACACAATAGTGTAAACCACACAATATGAAGTGTGATCATTTGTTAATTGCATTTGATGATTGTGTTATGGTTTTATGCTAAAAATAATAAACAAACATTTCTTGAATTCAATATGCGATTAAGTAAAATACGTTCTGTATATAATGTTGGTAAAATTCAAAATGAATTAAGATGAGAAATCCAAAGAACAAAAAGAGAGGCAAAAGAATTTTAAAACGAAATGGTTAGACAGTGAAAATTTATGCTGTCCCAGTTCTAAATTAATAATGTTAAATTTATTTTTCACACATTTATCACTACAGACTGATCGCTTCTCTGGTTCAGTTGTAATGTCTAAATTTACCCTGATTTTATAGTTTTTTCAACGAGAGAGTCTTTTTTTCGTTTGGATTTTACCAAGCCTAGTATACACCCACATGGGAAAACTAAATGAAAATTGTGTCGAAAATCGTGATCTCATGCGGTGAAATATCCCGAGTTAAAGAAGGAAAAAAAAACAGTAAAAAGAGAAGCAAAATGTATTTAAGAATGCAATTCCATAGTTGATTTTGATTTTGTTATTTTATTTGTTGTTTAACATCAACTCGACTTTATTAGATTAATCAGAGTTTGTAGCAACATATTCCTAGTTTGCTTATACTTCTTAGCATAATAAAAGCCCAGTAATCATTTAGATTAAAGTGTACGCGATTCCTTTGACTTTTTTTTCGTCATATTCGGTTGATGGAATTGTACGTAAACAATAAATCAATATTGTTTGTAAAGGCTCATGGAGGATTTATGGCCGTTTGTCACGAAGGTTTCTTTTATTTTATTTCCTAAAACCGTAAAGTTGGTAGTTGTTTTAATGAGGTCATTTTCTTATTGGTATAAATTATACCTTAATTAAACCTTTATTACCTCATCATTAACATTGTACATATGTATGGTTCAGTGAATTCTTGTGAAGTGGTTTTTACGCTTTAATAAAAAAATCCTCTCTTTTTTCATAATTTTTTTTTTTTTAAATTGAAGAATTTAAAATGAAAACTGAAATAGTCGAATTCATTTATAAATAAAAAATTTATTATTTTTGACTAATTAAATGTATAAAACCGTAAAATGTGAAGGAGAGTGGTAAAGCGCAATACCAAATGGCAAGACTCACCGGTATGACTGACGTAATCAGTGTGTCACTACTATTCTAATGGAAATTTATGGTTTTATGTAAATTAATATGTGCCAGAATGACACGGAATTCATAAAATAAAATATTCAATTGATTTTCTACTTCACCATTTCATTCCATAATTTCTTAACATGTTTAACATTAGGTTAAATGATTCCCTAATTCACTATTTTCATTTATAGAATTTTCCACATGTTTTCCCCAAATAAAATACTCTAACTTGGAATTTGATACAGTTGGTCGTTCAAGTAATTAAGTTATTTTTGAAATATTTTATGCAACTCTTTCGATACACACATTAATCATTTCATAATCAGAAAAACATCATTTTATTTTGTTTAAATTTTTTTTGATTTGTAACAAATTATTTTGCCATTTCAAAAGAAAGAAAACTTTATAAATCCAAATATCTGTTTAACGTTTTCTTTTCTATAGTTTTTTACAATGATTTCTGGTTACCGCGTGTGGGAAATTTTTATATGTTAAAATTCGGTAGGCCTGTAATTCCACAATTATAAAATTAAGAAAACGAAAAAAAATTTAAAATGAATCTTGAAATAAAATGTTTAGAATAAAATGGAATTTTGGTTGTAATAAAACATCGTAATGTTTATGTGATCGACAGTTACTCAATGATATTGTTGGATATTTTGTGGCCAGAATATGCGGATACAGTCATGGATACTCAATTTAAAAATTTTTCTTTATCCGTTTCTAATAATCGAATCAATTCATTGAATAAAGAAAGTTAAAATTGAACATTAAAATGTAAGAAGTAGATTAAAATTAGTGGCGCATGCACGTGCATTTTATGTTAGAAAATGAATAGTAAACAAAATATCAAAATTGGTAATATACAATTATGGCCACACATTTAGTTCAGAATTCAATTAAAAACAATTTCACAATTGATGGACATCTCAATTTTCCAGAAGCGCGATATAATTAAACGTCCATCGTTTGGTGTGGTTTATATCCACCAACTGATGTCACTTGAAGTCAATGTTGATATAGAATACGACCCTCCTCTATATTGTTAGTATTTGAAAATAAATTACCTTTCATGCAACCATGCCGTATTAATTTCAGTGTCTTTTCTAAGTTGTTTTGTTCAAAAAATCGATTCTAAAACAGTTCAGATCTTCATCATTAATTAAATGTTGAAATATTAAATCCGCGGGGCGTGTATTAAGCCAAACACATAAGTTTAGTAAAATAAAAATCACACACTGTGCGTTTATCTTTACCATTAAAACAAAACACAGAAAATTGTTCAATGTGACTCTTTGTTTCTGGTTATTCAGTCAGAATATTCTGTTAAATAGCACCGGGAAGAGCTTACCGTGAATTATTTTGATAGATAGTTACCGCTGATAATACAGATAGGAATAGGCTGGGTATTCAGTGACACGTTATTCAATTCAGTCTCTTTCATTGTTTTTTGTTTCATTGGTAATCTGAAACGATAATGTATTTTCGGTGAAACGCTTAAATTCCACTTAACATTTGGACCAAGAATATACATTTGATTGTTAAAATTCCTCACCAATTAAACGGGAGAGAGATCATAACTGAACAACACATCGTACAACTATCTTATCATGACCTGACGGGTCAGTTGCAGTATTTAAATTACTTTTAAATTTTATTAGTACTGCATATACATATTAAATGATTAAATGTCAGTTGGGTTCATACTGTGTGTGTACAACGAATAAAACCAGTCTAAATTTGAATATCGAAGGTGATGAAAGTTTAAAAAGACATGATGTCATAGTCATTTTGGAGCATAATTTTGCCACCGGTTACAACAGTCATAATTATTAAAGTGTATGTTTTCTTTCGTATTGAGTTCCTTGTAAACATTTGTGTAAAATCAACATGAACACTGCGACTATTTCACTTAATTCATTGTATTTTCGTATAATAAAAAATTCATACAGTTTGGCACATCTGTGAAATGAAGAGAAACGCAAAATTACTTGATATGATCATTATTAAGTTTGGCCAGATCTTTGAGTATGAGACAGTCATTGTAAATAATAAATAAAAGAAAAACAAAATATAAAAATATAACAGACATCAGATAATCTATTCCGGTTTATAGATTCCGAAAATATAGAGGAACCAAATCAACCTAAATAAAAGGCAAAAAAAAACAGCAACTGATCATTTGAATTAAGTCATATTCCATGGAATGAAAAATCATGTTTAGAAGATCAGTTTTAATTTGTTTCGATACAATAAAAAAAGTCTCTGCATTAAATGCCTACACTTACATAAAATGCCATTCCCTTACATGACACAAATATTGCATAGTTTAAATGGCCCACACAGATATTAATGGTTACAAATAATATAAAATAGTGAATTACACTTGTACATTGTTGTTTTTCTATTTTTAATTTTAAAATATTTTCATTCATAATATTCGATATCAAGATCATGAGAATTACTGTTTTTATATTCTATATCTAAATCAGATGTTTTACTTATTTAAAAATAGTGCGTGAAAGAGCACATTTATTGTGAACGATAATTGAAGAAAACTTTCTTTTAGAACATTTTGATTCCATTTTCAATTCAAAATTCATTGGTTTTAATTTAAAATTGTTTAGTTCAAGAAAAAGGTACCGGAAAATATTATGTTTAAAACGATCAATTTTTATAACGATTTAATGTGTGTCGACATTAAACATTAATGTATGAAGGTATTTTAATGTTGTAAATATTTGAGTATTTGTATGCATTTTAAGATCACACGATAATTGAATGCATCTCTTGATAATGGTCTATTGTTTTCCTAGAAAGGATATTTATAAATTTATTTAAAGATTCAAACAAACGATTTTTCTGAAAAGAGAATTTCAATTGGTAACAATCCTAACAATTTACGATAATTCAAAAGAAAATAATAAATTAAAGTTAAATGCATCAACATACTGTTTATGTTTATTGTAGATATGTGATTAAATGTAATGAGATACTTATGATTTGATGTGGTGTATCCAAATTGTATTCATATTGTTATGTAATTATCAAGATCAATGGTCTGCTGCGTTTGTAATTTTATAACCTTTGGTTTGCGCCGACTAATTATCACTACGTTTTATATAATTGTTAAACAATTATAATTAATCATCAATTGTGGCATTTCAAGTAAACAAAATCATTGGTCGTTAAATACTGGACAATAACTGCAATTCACTACAATATAAAAGCTGAAAATGTTTAACATAAAAGTTAATCTTAACCTTTGATTGATAGTTGATACATTCACTCTAAAATTAATTTAATTCTGAGGTGTTTATTAAAACATTACTAGACTTAACGCATATCTTTTTATATAAAATTGAGTCATTTTATTGTTTGCGCGTAAGCAATGTATTACAAGAAAACGTGAAATTATGTAAAATTCATAATGACCAAAACATTGTGAATGCATTTTTCCGAAACAAACTTTCTTCTATAATTTATTTACCACGCATGCAGTTAATCGGTACACGAGGAATGATGTTGTACAACAACGATTAAATGATCAATACCATGGTGTTGAATGAAAACAACGTCTTTGAAACGCAATATTAAATGAGATGCAACCAAATAATATGTTTCGCTGATGGAACATACAAATTACTTAAAGATGTATAAAATCATCACATGTTGTTTATTATGTGAAACAACTTAAAGGTAATTAAATTAATTACAATGGTTTTAATGTTGAAATGTATGTGGGCTTTATCAATTCATTTCGTCTTTCACTCAATTCATTGTGTTGGTTTTTTTTTTTCGTGGTGAACATATTGAACATAATGGCACGTTATGCATAATATGCTGTTGGACCACAATTGTGGACATATGAATTTTAGAATTAATCTGAAACCACATCACTTATGATGTAATATTTAATTAACTATTTATTTATGCAAATGTTTTTGTGTGGTGAACAGTAACTGTACGGCCTTTAAACCTTTTGTTAAATGCCCTTCATTACGGTTTATATTTTACACACCAATTGGAATCCTAATATTGATTATGACTCTGTATAGTTTTTACAATTTTTTTCTATGTGTTTATGAGCTATACAGTCAAAGATTAGTTTTTATTACCATTCAATAAAATACAATTTGTATGAGGTCAAACATTTGATATGACATCATTTTGTATTACTGAATTATGGAACTAAAAATTTGTTATGAAGATGTCATCGGTAACTATAAATTAAGATTTGCATTCAACGATAGATTCTATTAATTTTATAAATATTTGCGAAAAATATAATGAATAAAGTTTTCATGTTTATTTATAAATTCAATTACTAATATGACCATGTTCAAATACACGATTTATTAATGGAGATATTGTGAATTTATGTATAATGGAATTTGTAATGCAGTTCCAATGACACCTTCAACAGAGGTAATCATGAGTATTTTTAAAAATTCATTTTCTTAACAATTAATTTGTATAAGTGCCTTGTTAAAACATGTTATTCTTAGATTAAATTTCAATTGTCGGCAGTTAATATTTACGATTACTATTCTTTGCAAATATCTGACACTGATAAGATTAAATCTTCTCATTTGTACATGAAGATCACATTGAATCCAATGAGGATATCCATTTTAATATCATTATGGAACAATAAACCGATATATAGAAATTCATTAATGTATTATATGCTTCGATGACTTTAATCAACATAAAATTACATTTTCGTTGATCAACCATATTTATAACATGTTGATGGAGGTTTAAAATTTTTCAAAAATATAAAAGCTATTTGACATGCCAAATAAATTTTGAAGATGATGTCATTCGCATGAGCACATGGTGACCGTAAATTAATGGAAATAACGTCTCTTTGTAAGAATCTTATTTAGATTCACTCATTTTAAATAATTTAGTTATTCTTTGCTTTTTATTTCAATGAATGAAATACAGTGCTATATATCTAAATTCAAATAAAACATTTGAAAACATTCTATATAATACTGTTCACAATGTATTTCGTGCAACTTTACATTAAGATTGAGTTAAACTGGCACAATCAAAAAAAGATCAACTCAATCATTCAATTAGATGATATAAAATTAGAAGAATATAATGCCTACGAATTGATATGGTTAGTATGTTAGCCAAATAGAAACAAATGAACCAAGTGAAAAACACTTGAATCGAATCAAAATTTAAAATCAATTTGAATACTTTACTTATTTAATTGGAATGAATAAAATCATGATTTTTCTTTTAAAATAATTTTATTTAAAATCGGTTAAATAGTTCAAGGACAGTTGCGTGCCAATTTGGTACGCATAAAACTTGAATCGATATACGAGTAACTTTACCTAACCCCATATTCATCCTAGTTTCGATTACAAGTGGAAAACAATTTCAATTTCCTTTCACTTTTGATCTGATTTCCGAGCATGATGGAAACAATAAAAAGAGAATCATTCAACTGGGGAGACACAACAAACTCCTTGTTATTGCTATCAATCGCAATACTACAGTTGACCTATATTATATCCATAATACCGGCGCCACATTCATACTACGTACGCAGTTTATGACTAACAGTAAAAGACTCGTAATATCCTTTCACATTGATATGAATTCGTTTTGCGTAGCTGTACAGTATTTTAACAACATACTTAACTACCATTTCTTATTATTTTATTTTCAACTTATTTAGATTGATTTCCCAGCATCCATCAATCATCACTGTTCTCAATGGATTCATACAAATTTAACTTTATTCTTCATTAATTTATACAAAAAAAAATACAAATTGCGAACATAATTGGGTGATAGTTATTGTATTCTCAAAGTGAAATAATAGATTAACAGAATGGCCGCTACACAATCAAAGAAACCCTTCTGCACAATTAATAAGGATCTAGTCAACCTTAAAGTGTTTTTATTCTTAGTATTTTTAGGTAAGCATTTAAACCTTTTTAGTTTAAAATTCTAATCATTATTAAAATTAATTAAATTACAGCAATCGGTGGATTGTGTAAATTTTTACCAGTTCATGCTAAAAGCTTTGGCTTTAATGACAATGAAGTCAGAACAATTTTATTAGTTGCGCCATTAATTTCAATCTTGGGACCGTTAATCGCTGGTCCATTAGCTGATCGATGGGCTGCCCGTAATGGAACTGCTAAACATCTTCGTCACATGATTGCATTTTGTTTAGTATTAGCAGCCCTATTTTATGCACTGTTGCTTGTTGTACCAACATTTAAACGCAGTCGTTATCAAGATTCAGATCCGATTGTTAGCTTTGGATGTGACGGTGAAGGCAGTTTAATTTTTCAACAGCAATGTGTTGAATCGAAATCTTGTTTCCATTGGGATGGGATTCGACGTGGTGAATTGACACTGACCAATTGTACTTATACCTGCCAGAAACCAACTGAATTTGAAAACCTTTATAGTCCATGGCATAGTAAAACAGTTGCGTCAACACCACAAAAGAGTGGTGAACAAGATTATGATTATGATTTCAGTCAATCGCTAGAAGTTACATTAGATGTGCAACAAAATGAACGTAATGTATTTGTTGAACCACCACATATTTGTCATATTTCTGCTGAAAATGGCCAGGAGGTAGTGGATATTTGTCACGTTTATACGCAAAAGGATTCAAAAATAAAATTAGATGCATTGCTTCGTGGTGCTATAAATCAAGAGAATGAAACTCATACAGCTGAATGGTGTAATTATCCGTTAGGTAAAAAAAAAAAATCAATTGCCTTATAATTAGAGAGAATAACTAATTCAGAATTACTTTTTAAGATAATTTCCGTTGCAATATTCCACCGGAACAAATAAAATATATGAAACGGAAGCGACATGACTGTAAGCCAATGGTTGAGTGCGAAATTCATAAACCATTTGAAAGTGATGATAATGTCCTCTATGACAGTCAATGTACAGTAATTGAAGGTGATCCAGTACTGTCATTTTGGTTGTATTTGGTGTTCCGTGCATTAGCTGATACTTTCTTATTGGCCACGTTAACACTTATTGACACTGCCATTGTAATTGCAACAAGAGAAATATCATCTGGACGTGACGATGTTGGTATTCAATTTGCTTGGGGTACTATTGGATGGTCTATTGTTTATATTGCCACTGCAGCTAGCGTTAATTTTACTCTACCGATCATAATTGGTGTTATTTGTATGGCAATTGCTGGAATTTTAATATGTTTTGATTCGTAAGTTATTCTTAGATTTTGTATTAAAATAAAAACAAAATTATTATAAATAATCATAAATTTTAGAAAAACACCTTTAAGTCCTCCTGAATGGTGGTGGCATACGAAAATCGGTATGTTAGCGATTCCATTGTCGGCAATTCGTAAATATCGTCCAGAGATTATTGCAGTTGGTCTAGTCACTGTTATGCTTGGAATCTTCTGGGGTATTTCAATTGTTTATGGTGAACTATTTATATCGTACATGTCTTATTCGTTGGAGGACCAATCATCGTATCCATATCCATTTGAATTGAATGAAAGCATGTTTATATTGGCCATCTTCCAACCGATTTTATTATTCATTGTTATATGGAACGCTGATCGAATTGTATACTATGCGGGACATTCAAATATTATGATTTGCGCTTTCGCTCTCTACGTGTTAAAATTCTTATCGTATTATGAAATCCCATCAGATCTTTACTGGCCAACTTACATTATGTTCTTGTTGGAACCAGCTATGTTTGGACTAATTTGGGTTACGTTGATATTGTATATGAGACATTTGTTCCCACGTCGTCTAATTGCCACTGGACAATCATTACCAATAATTGCACACTTTGGTATTGGCGAATTTATTGGAGCTGCAATTGGATTCGGAGCTGATGTACTATTTGAGGTGCCATTCGCTGAAGTATTTGCTGCACTAGCCATTACAGCTGGTGTTGTTGGAGTCGTTTACTTTTTGGTATATCATCTTTATTTGAATCCACGATGTGTGCCAGCTAATCAGCCACCACCACCGCCATCAGAGCTGCAAAGTAAATTTTGTAATAATCAAAATATTGAGAATTAATTAATTTTAATTTATGATTTTTTTAATTTCAGCTCATACAAATGAATCGACACCAGCAGCCCAAAACGGTACCTATTCACCGCTAAGAGTATATCATAATGATAGAGGACGTAAAGGACACTTTAGATATTAAGCTTTAATAACAATATTTCAAATCTCCATTTACTTTTAAACAAGTAAATGCAATTGAAATCTCTTATTTTATTAATTCATGTTAATGTCTGTAAGTTGATCACTGTGAATTATCAATTGTAATCTAAAATTACAAGTATAATTTTATGTTTTTGTTTTAAGAAAAAATATATTAAAAACAAAATTCTATGATTAGTTTAATTACTTATTGGCAATTTTACACGTTGACATCGCTGATGTAACCAGTTATGATGAAAGCACCAATTTTTAAAATTTTTGTAAACTAATGATATTCAAACTTAAATTTATTTCTTCGTACTAATTTAGAAAAAAAAAACGATTAATTAGCTTCCTAATTCTGGACCCCTTAAGTTCTGAAATAGCAACTCGAGGATTAATATTAAACGATTTTCTTTCTCGGCTCATATTTAAATCACGAATTGAATTAAACCGTGGTAAAGCACTAATTAATCGTAATTCTAATGAGGTGGCACTAGCTGCATCCTCTGATTCAGATTCATCTAGTATTATTGTACCATTTTCCGTAGAACCATCAACTGTATTTCTTTTATTTCGACTATAAACTTTTAACTGTGATACTGTGGTTCTCCCATCAACTATTGAAGTTTTCAACTGTGTTTTATTCAAATCAATTTGTGTTATTGGAGTTTTAACAATAGCCTCATCTTCATCTTCTGATTCAATTTCTATTACAGGGATCTCTTCTTCTACGACTTCACAAACGTCTGCGCCAACGGCTTTTAGATACTTTTCCTTCCTCTCGTTATCAAGTCTAATTGCTTCTGTAATGATATTCATTTTCATTTCGTTAATTTTACTTAACTCTTTTAGTTTCTCTAATTCCATAACAAGATTCTTGGGAACGAGATTAGCAAATGTATATACTTCATCGAAGTCACACATATCAAGAGTTGTTTGAATATTTCTAAGTTTTGAAAAACGAGTTATCGCAATACGGGCAAATTTTAGAGTATTGGATATCTGGTTATCTAGCTGCAGTTTGTTATTTCCAAAACAATTATTTGGATATGGTCCTGTAGGAACAACTGTGCGTTTGAAACGAATTACGTTTGGATTAGTAACTGGATGATTAATGGGGGCGACTGAATGTGGTACCATTCGTAATGGCGGTCTTATTACATATGGCATTACTTGGCGTTGAGAATGACCATACGATACAGGCGCATAAGTAGTTTCACGTAAACGAATTTCATGCGGAGGTTCAGCATTTAGTAGCACCATATTCCCTGGCAGGCCTTGCAATAATGGTTGGTTCCTCGCTAGCAATGTTGAATTAGTAGAGTCCAATAATACCAAATTACCAGGCAAGTTTTCCATTGAGGGATATTTATTTGTAATTTGATTTTGAGAATGATTGTTACTAGGGAAGTGAGGTTGTCGTCCATTCAGCTCAACGGGAGTGAGAACACGTATTGTCGGGTATGACGGTGGAGCCAATGAACTGGTTGAAGCGTGCTCTACAATTCTATTAACAGTGTTATAACTATCGGAAACTGGAATTATATAATACTGATTAGAAGAATCTCGAGAGGACTGCATTCTGATTGATAATAATTTAATAATATTATAAGGAACAGCAACAAAATAAGTCCCGTCACAATCGATCGATGTTCACAAATTCTGAGAGGGAATTCTAGAATTAAACAGACATTATTTGATGATTACAAATTGATTCCAGTAAATATAATATTTTTAAAATATAATACCGAATAATTGAGGATAGTTTTAATGCAATGCTGAGTAGGATACTGCAAAATTAATTTAATTACGGCCCTATTAATAGCGATTCGAAAAATACACACGGAGAACTCCTGATTGTATTTTCAAAATAGAACTTTGATTGAAAAACTTTCAAATAACTTTTATTCAGCATTTAATTTCATCACATATTTCTGTTAATTCAATTATTTTACACTATTTTACATTTATTTTACTGCATTACACAAATAAATAAAAAAAACAGCTGATTTCTGTTCTATAATTTGTGATATGCTCGTCTCGATAAATTTGAATCAGCTGATATTTGGTTACACACTCGCGCCCTGGACTTCCAGCAGCCCGCAACCCAACTATAATGTAGTACATGTAATGTAATAATCCGGTAATAATGTGAATGACATTATTAACACTTATTGAACACTATTTAACACTTTTCACAATTTTAATTTAATTAAAACACTAATTTTTAATATACAATCGGAGATCAGTCATTAATCAAAGTGTTTCAGACTTACTCCAACTCGGACCTTAGCCGTATAAGGCGACGATAAGTTTATTGGAAATTCACATACAATTTCATATAATTAATTAACTTTATTTCGGAAATCAAATTAAGTTTATAATAGGTGTTCAGTGTATTCTACTTCCTAAAGAAATATGAAAGTATATTCAAGCATCGCAATTACCATCGATTTTAATCAGATGGACATCAGTTATAGGTTCTAGTTGTTGATCTTCAATTATTATAATTCGGGTTGAATCTGTGCCTGAATTTAAACCTGCATCTTCATGTAAGGGTTCTTCGTTAAAAACATTCATTTCACTTGTCTCCATTGGCTCTGTATTACCATCAATTGAAGCGGATTCTTTGTTTGTTAATTCAGTTCCCAATAAATTAATACTGCCGTCATTCGAATTATTATTTGTTTGAGAAATATTATCGCCTTCCATCATATCTGCATCCTTATGGATTTCTTTCAGTGTTCTCGAATAAATTCCAATAGATTCTTCTAAACGAAGAATAGAATAACTGTATAAATAAACCAAACGTATTAAAAGATCTTTTAAATCAGCCAATGTAGCAGCTGATTTGTAAGTCGGGGAATTTAACATAAAAGTAAGTTTATCAACCAAATAATGCGATGTATCTGAACCCACTAAAATTTGTTTTTGTAATGCATCCATTCCTTTCATAACCGCCGAACTTTTAAATGTTTTTTTTGAGGAATCACTGGAAACATTTATTGTCGCTAGTTCAACTGAGGGAATTGATTGCATTATTTTGATATGTCGTCCACTAGCTTTTTCAATTGACCTTTGACTTCTCTGCGATAGTTCAGTATTTAGATCCTTTGTGTTTTGAGTTGAGTGAATCATATAACTAAGATCTGGTTTACACGTTAAGTCATTATTTGAAACAACATTTCCTGCACTATTCTTTAACTCATTAACAAATTGCGAAGCTTTCAAAATGTATAAACTTAAGTCATCTGCATCATTATTAGATTCAAGTGTAGTATCATTTTTGTCCTTCTCTTTTTTCTGTTTCTTCGGTAAGATATTGGAATCATTAGTGACTTTTCCTATCCTTTTAGTTTCCTTTCGTTTCAAATTTTTAGACTTGCAACATTTACTTAGATCTTCGTGTATTTTTAAAGATTCTTCAGTAGAATTTAAACCTGCTACATATAATTGTCTACAAATAAATAGATCGAAAATCAATTAGATGGATTTTTATCTTGTATATTAACTTTTGATTAATACTTACGTTTGTCGGTTATTGATAAATTGTGTAAGTGCCAGGTGCTCTGCTCTCTGACGCAGTATCAATTTAGGGTCGCAGGCGAAACATATCCAGTTATCAATCTCTTTAACCTTATCGAGATAATCCTTGGACAGATTAGATTTTATGCACCTTGAGCAAAACACAAAACAGCACTTGGAACAACAAATAACTTGTCCGCCCTCGCCACACCAACGACAATACAATTCACTACCATCTTCACCTTTATCAAACTCACCAGATGTATAAAATTGAAAGCAAGTGAGACACATGGAGACGTTTAGAACCGGATGAGTTTTCATTGGTGCAGATATTGCACAACCAATATGTTTACCGCACGAAGTGCAGTGACTCTTTAGATTTGGAACAACATCAAAATTAGTAAATGTTTCATCAAAATATAGTCTTTCTTCCTTTGACGCAGGGAACTCCACAAGTTTGGTTTTGGATCCTGAAACTAACAATTTAAGGAAATTTATATAATTGAGGAGGAAACTAATATTTTACTAATGATATATCTTTAACAGTTTTACCTCCGGTTATAACTATATTGGGATCTGAAGACATTTCAGCATTCGCCGTTTCAATTTCATCTTCGGTTTCTTCCTCTTTCTGTTTCTCATTTTCGTAATCATCATCAATTTCTTCTTCAGAATCTAAATAAACTCTATAAGATTTCCTATGTCTTGAAGACTTCCTAAGTCCTGTATCATTGTTCTCATTTGTTGTCCTTTTACCATCGTTGAAAAGCATTCTATAAGTGTTACGGTAGGCATCAGAAGTATATTCATCTGTGTCCGATAAATTTAAAAAAATTGCAATTGATTTTGGTGTAGTCATGAATATCATGTATGAAACACATTCGTCCGTAAATTCCCCGTCGACGTATTTTAAAAATAATGGACCATTATCAGAATAGTTCCTTCGTAAAGTAACATAATTGTTAAAAACTTGGAAATATTCTCCACTTATTTGGAATAATCGCTCATCTGATTTTTCCATCAGCATAAATCGAACATTGATTTCAATTATGTCATTTTTAATTGAAACATCTTCTAAAAGAATGCTTTTCATATACTCTGCGGCAAGATTTCCACAAACGCCTACAATCAATATTGCCTTTAAGGAAAGCAATTATTGAACTCAACGTTAGTACATATTATGAATGAGATTAATTATTACCTTCGATTGCAAATAAGCTTTATCGTCTGCTCTTTCTAAAAACTGTGTTATTTCATCCTTGGAAAAACTTTTTGAATCGATTAATTGGTATTCAGCGAGTTTGTCTTTTATGAAATTTATCACTTTTTCATAGTACTCAATATTAATATTTTCATTTTCCATAAGAGACTTTCTTAAAGAATCATATCGGTTTTGCAAAGTCGTCGGCTGATGCATTGTTGCAATTTCTTTCAAATATGCTAACATTGTGTCCTCAGGTGTATCACCGCTATTTCTCGTTTCTTGCCATTTCTTATAACTATTGTATATCGAATCGTTACTTTCTGGCGGTAGCTCCAGCACAGTTTCATCAAGTACTTCAATATCCATAATTAACACCAAAAATTAATTCCAAATTCTGACTGAAAGATTTTAGAAACCTCAAAATTTATTAATTTGTGTGTAATCAAATAGGAATAATAACAATTTGTTTATCTCCGGATGACATAACCAAGAATGTCAAACTTCCCAATGGCACTGTTATATCAATAATAAACTTCTTCTTCATTATTAGATTATAAATTAGAAATTAAAAGAGATACAATACAATTTGTATGATACTAGATTACTTGAATTTGCTAATGATCAGCCAGTAATTTTTATTCAAGTTATTAAACTCAATGAGATAGATATTATAGAAAATCTATACAAATTAGATAAATATTTAAGTAATTCCATATAAGTTATTCTGAATTAATATGACATCAGTTATTGGTCCTCTACAGCCTCAGTATCATTCGCCCTTAATAGCATTGAATCGGAAATTGACTCAAATTGTTGATCTTCAATTATCGTTACAATATTTGTATTTTCTTCTAATAAATTATCAATGGAGCTATTCTGTTCATCTACATCCAATAAATTTTCATAATTTCTATTCATACTATGATCAGGATTTGAATTAACAACATTTTCATGATTTGTACTCATTGCATTTGCATTATTTTGAATGTTAGACTCGGTTAATATTTCAACTTGACAAAAATCATTTATTTCTTTGTATGAATTGTTACTCATTTCTGATATACTATCGTATTCCCTTGTATCCACTTTTTTGGGCACTGATGATTTCGTAATCAAGCTTTTATTGATATCCTTCATTGTACTTGAACAAATTGTAATTGCATCTTCTAAACGACGAATAGAATAGCTGTATAAATAAGACAAATGTATATGCAAATCTTTTAAATCTGTTAATGTTGAAGCTGATTGGTGTGCATTTGTCTTCAAAAAAGTAATCAACTTATTATGCATATGTTGCGCTACATCGGAACCTACTGCAATTTGTTTGTTCAATGCATCCATTCCTTTTAGCATTACCCGTTCCTTATATTTTTTAGTTAACGGAATTTTGACGGATTTCATTGGTTTTACTTCAACCGGTTTTGGTTGATTTTGTGGAACATTATGTCGCGGAGGATTTCGTTTAATTGGCATTTGATTTGTTCTTGGTGGTACTCGTTTTTCTTCATTACTAGCATCTGTATTTCCAGTTGGTTGGAAAAGATAATTAAGATCTGGAGTACATGTTACCTCATTGTTTGGTGGTGAGATTGGTTCCGACTCGATTACCTCAGGAGTTGATGTATTTAAAATTGTGGAATTCATATCAATGGAGTCATTAATTGATGCGAATAGCGAGAATGGTGTTATGGTTGGTATTTCTTGATTGGGAACCAAATTTACACTGGGAGTTTTTGCCTGTGTACCAACAGTTTCACTCGCTTTTATAACTTGTTCCTCTTTTTTCTGTTTCTTTGGCAATATAATATGTTCACTTGCGACTACTTCAACTGTCTGAACTTCCTTTCTTTTCAAAGATTTAGGTTTACAACATTTACTTTGATCATCACGTATTTGTCGAGATCTTTCGGCTGTGTTTAAAGTTGATGTATGCAGTTCACTGCAATAGATAAATTTAGATTTAATTTTCATTATTATTAAATTTAAAAGTTTTCTACTTACGTTCGCCGTTCACCAATAAATTTTGTAAGTGCTAAATGCTCTGCTCTTTGTTGCATTATTAACTTAGGGTCACAGGCGAAACATATCCAGTTATCAATCTCTTTAACCTTATCGAGATAATCCTTGGACGCGTTATGTTTTATGCACCTTGAGCAAAACACAAAACAGCATGTGGAACAACAAATGACTTGACCGCCTTCGCCACACCAACGACAATACAATTCACTGCCATCTTCACCTTTATCGAACTCACCAGATGTATAAAATTTGTAGCATTCAAGACACATGGATACCTGAAGAACCGGATGAGTTTTCATGGGTGCAGATATGGCACAACCAATATGATTATCACATGAAGTGCAGTGACTTCTCAGATCTGGAACATCATCGAAATGATTAAATCTTTCCTCGAAATATAATCTTTCTTCCTCTGAAGCGGGAAATTCCACAACATTAATCGTGGATTCTGAAACTGTAGTAGGTAAATGCATATTAGACCAAAACAACAAATTGGAATCATTTTTGCTAACTTTCTGAATCTGCCATTGTAGCTTATCCGTTGGAACTAAATAATTTTAATAATTTATTAAAGAATGTCGATGAGCATGTATTAATCTCACTTTCTGAAATCGGATTTTTAGAAACAAACAAACAAATCGATGTACATCTGTCGACTAGCAAGAAGAGATGTGGATTCAAAACAGTAGTATCTAACTATGAAGAGAAACTGTGGTATAAGAGGTTTCTGAAATATATTATTTATAATAAATTTTGACGTGTGACACTTTTTTTCATGAAATTACAAGCATTTTTTTAAATTTTCATCGTTATTCTTTATTATATCTTTTTATATCAGTAATTTATAATTAGGTACTTGTTTTTATGAAAATTTAATATTTTTTAACATAAGTAATTGATTTTTGTATATAAAGCACAAAACAGAAATGTCAGATGAAGTGCGCGCATTATTCTGTCAAATTCCTAAATAAGTCTGTTTACATTTAATTTAAATGGTAATTGTGCATAATTAGAAAATTAAATCAAAGGCATTCCGATAAACATTGTCAATTGTGATTTTCTACTTACATTAACTTCGTTGAGTGATAAAAGTTTAGTATTTGTACATATTTAATTGGTGTTCCCAGGATCAGTATTTACTATTTACAATGACCTGTTCGACTATTGTTTTGTTCTTCAAGATTTAGGAAATTATTATTCTCTCAGGTAAATAAATATTTAATCCCAATGTTCATATTATATCGGTATATTTTAGTGGAACGTAGCAACTAGTTTGTTTATAGATGACCCAAATAAACCGAGTATGGGGATTCCCTTAGCGATATACTAACCCAATACATATTATTTACATTTAGTTCCAACGATAATGAATTCCAGATATCAAAAGGTTTGGAGCCAGAAATGACTTCACTCGAACCCTAAGCTGTAGATCTGTTAAATAGTTAGGTCAATTGAATGGGTGCGTTATTAATAAATGGATATTGAAACGCTTCAATGAATCTGATTGAAATATTTAAAAAAACCAATCTTTCCATTTGTTATATTGCACTATATTTTCTGTTTTCAATACGATCTCAAAAAAATTCATAAAATTTCGTAAAAGTATTTAAGGGATCAGTTTGAGCGAGAGGAAAATATATTGAATGTGCATGTAGTATCTCTATTAATAGCTGTTTAAACTGCATTGATGTGTAAGACCAAGTCTTAAGTGACTTTCTCATATGTATGCGCCTAAAAGAGACTTAAATCATTCTAATGCCTATGTTGATTGTGTAATCTTTCTTAAAATGAAACAAGAAAAACGCAAGAAACATATATTTTCTCATTGAATCGATTTGAAATTTGTCGTCAAGTTTTACTAGTCTTTCATTCTTTTAGAAGGTTCAGTTCGATTTAGTGTAGATTTCGTACCATATAGCAAATATAAAGATCGCTCTTTATTAATATAAACTAAATTTGAATTATTAGTTATAACATTGGCTTAGAGATTACATGTCAATGATAAATCTGAAAACAGTGTTTTTATATTGATGGTGGCCAAATCTGCAAAATCCAACACTCATCTGGTTCATTGCTGTAAGTGCGATTGATAGAAAACAGATGTAAAAAAATAAATGTGTCTTCGTTGCTACATACAGATCCTTTCCCAGTATTTATAATGATAATGAATATATATATATATAGAGATTTTACGATTCCTGTACAAAGGGGAGTTTGTAAGGGAACACAACAATAATTATGTTCTTCTTGTACTCAGTATATATAACAAAAACTATTATACATTCATGGTTAATTTTTGTAATAATGATTCTCATCTGTTTTTATTTTCTAGATTTATTTTTAAGTGTATCAACTATAAAGTATATATAGAATGGAAGAAGAGGACGTCGAAAGAAAAACGAATGAACCTATTATTAAGAAAGCAATTCGTATCGACAATGATGAATCGAGTTCAGCTCATAGCCTCAGTGCAATTGAGGAAGAACAGGAAGAGGGTTCATCAATATCGGAACATATCAGTATTTCACAAGCCGATTCATTGGAAGTATCCGGTTCCAATGAATATATTCAACTTGGTGCAAAAGGAAAACAATTATTTAATTTAACGTCTCCATCGTCGGTGTCACCGGTACCATCCAAGTTTAATATTGATCTAGAACAAAATTTGGATATAAAATTTTCAAAAGACGATAGTATGGGTGGTCGATCTTCAAAAGCAGAGAACAGTAACGATATAACACCACACGACTCATTAAATGTTGCCAGCTCAAAGGAAGTAACTACAAAAGAAAGTGAGAAAAGTCTTGAATTACCATCAAGTAAATCAAATCATGACGATTCTAAATTAGTATCAGCAACCAATAATGATCAAGCGACAAGTGAAATGGTGGTTAAAGGTTTAGTTAATCAAACAGTTGACAATGTAATTACTGCAACCATTTGGAAAACACCTAAACCATTGGAGGTAAAAATATCTAGTGATAGCAGTGAAGCTATAAGAAAGGATTCATTACCTCTGTTAGATCGTGATTCAATGAGTTTTACAACAAACTCAACAGAGTATCGAACACTTGACGATGATTATAATACAAAGGTTTTACTTTTATCCACATCAGTGTAAATGATTTTAATTAATATTAGATTTGTTACTTTAGGTTTTCAATTTTAAACAGGCAATCGATGAACGTGATGCTATTATTGCTGACTTAACATCGTCACTACAAGATTCAATACATAGTCGTGATCAATTACAAGCTCAAGGTGATAAACTGACTTTGGAAGTGATGCAGTTAAGAAAACAACTAATGGATACACTCGATACGATTCGTAAAGATAAATGCGACGAAGGTAGTCAACGATTATCTGAAGTGAATATAGATTTAATAAGTGAACCAGAAGATGATGGTGCGATTGAACAAAATTTAGATCAATTGCGTGAAATGTCTACAGAAAGGACGGAAGAACATATTGATGAGGAACTCAATGAAGATCTAAAGAATTTTACTAAATTTTTAAATCCAGAGGAATATCGTTTATTCCACATGGTGCAAAAGAAATTTAATGATTTCTTATTTGAACAAAAGCTCAATGATGAAAAACAAAATGAATCAGATATAAAATTAATTCGCGATGAATTTGAAACATTTAAAATAAAAAAAGAATGTGAACTTAACAAATTGCGTGAATTATTGGTGAACATAAAAAGTGGTTCAAATGAGGTAAATGAACTACGCGAGGAATTGAAGGCTCATTATGCCAAAGAGACTGAACATTTGAGGGAATATTTTGAAAAGAAATGCACCGATTTGGAGAAAAAGTATAATTATGTCATGTTTTTTATATTTGGATTACATGATAATTATTTTTTATTATAGTTATTCTGAAGAAATATTTTCACAACAAAGTCGGAGACATTCAAATGAAACGAATTCCAGCGCAACCGACCAAGAAGATGATCTTAGTGATGGAGAAAATTTATCAGCTAAATATTCGAGTCATAGCAGCCCCCGTCATAAATCGAAGAACGTTATTTATAGTAATACAACACATTTGAAACTAACACCGACGGAAATTGATGAGAAAACTAAGAGTTTAAACATTCATGGACCATTTGGTGATGCTGGAAATGAGGTAAGTTCAAGTCATATATATATGTCGTACTATACACTAAACTATTTTATTTATTAAATTTCTTTAGCAATCAAACAACATTAATAGTGAAATAAGAATTTTTTATGAAAACAAACTTGCCGAAAATAAAAGAAAATACGAGGAAATAATTGAAAAGTTATCGAATAAAGTAAAAGATATTCGATTTCAAAATTCGGATTGTGAGGAATATGCGGTAAGAAAACTTTTTGAATGATTTTAAATTAAACATAACTCACTTTGAAACACTGATAAGCATGATTTTATATAACAAAACAATTTGTGGAAAATATATTTTTTTTTTATTTCACTTAAACATTAATCATAACAGAAAACTAATTTTAATTAATTCGAATTTATTTTGTAAATATAAACGATTAACATCTTAACACAGAACAAGGAAAACGAAAGAATCGATATTAATTGTGATGAAGTAGCAGCAATTAGAGTTGAATATGAGGAACGTTTGAAGAACCAAATCAGTTGTGCTAAGACTGATTTGACAAATGAATTAGTTCAACACATTGAGGTATGTATCTTCTGTTAGTTTGTATTTTCAATAAATTCAATTCATTCAAAAATACAAAATTGTATACAACAATATCATGTAAATAACAAATTTTATTAGTGAAGAATCAATTAATGACTTATATAAATTAATTAATTGAATCATTCGTGTTCACTGATTAATTTTAAATGTTTTTGGGCCACTTCTTCATTTTACTCGGAAGTATAATCATCAAAAATTCTAAATATCACAGATGAAAACGAATAAAAATTGCCTTGGTTATTTCACTAGCCTGACTATAATGTTATTAGAAATATACATTAAACATTTAATTTAATGTTATGACTGTATGGTGCAGTTGTCGGAGAACGCAATTTTCTTTATACTGAACCGAATGCGTTTTATTAATCATTCCATCGTTACTGATTCAATTTTTTCTTATTGTTAATGCATAATATTATTATTGTGCCTATTTATTTTAAACATATTCTGTTCGGTTCTTCACATTACGGATCGAGAATACAACACAGTAGTTATATTTTTAGAATATGCTTCCTTCTATCTGTAATATAATTGAACATCAGTATTTCTTCTGGCTAGCTACTGAACAGACGAATTTAGTGAAAGGCGGAAAATAAACCGCATCCAGAAAGTGTTTTAGAAAAAGAAATTTAAAGAATTTCAATTAAATTGTTTATTGTGCCTATAAGAAACCCCATGTATATATAGTAAATTTATTTATTTCTGTTCACTATTGATTACATTATATTTTGATTATAATAATCATTAAATACCAAAATCTAGGGTGTTATTCATAAATACCGCATGAAATTTAAACCAAGCGTCTAATAATAATTTCTTTGTCCCATATTCATGATTAAATGTGTGTGCTATTGCTAACTCATTTCATATCAATTTAATGGAAATGTTTTAAAATGTGATAATATTCGTTTAATTTAACTAATTTTGGTTTGTTTTTATAATCAAATAAATTTTTTGTCGTTTTCTTACTGTTAAGCAGTAAAATTTTATTTTTTAAATATTTTTCAGAATTATTTGTCGGAACCATCAACCGTACAGGAAAAATTTTGGCCGAAAGAATTAATTTTATTGAAAGAAAAGTTCACAGCTGAAAGCCAATTGGAAGTAACACAGTTACAAATAAAGCATAATGAAGAAGTAAAATATATAATAATTGATTAAATTATAGTTTTATTACTCCAAATTATTAAATTTTAGATGGACAAAATGAAAACTGATTATGAAAGGCAATTAAGATGGAAAAATAAACGAAATGAAACATTTGATTCCGCACGTAACTTCACTGAAGTATCTGTTGAACGTGATAATCTAAGAGAACTGTCTGGTTCATTTAGATTTTTACTTCAAGGGTTAGTGAAATATGTGTCTGCATGCGAAGATGAAGTGAATAAGAGCACTGTCTTAAACTCTGATACAATAGATGATGGTGATGTCTTAAATGTGTCTAATGCGTCTCAATCAAAACGTTTGAATATTTCACAAAATGTAACCGGTATTTTAACGGTTATTGAAGATCCAAGTTTAAAAGCATTTATTGAACAAACAAAAGATGTATGTGGCGATTTTAAATTAACCGAATGCCTAAATAAATTGCGCACAGAAACAAGCAATTTATTAGCATTGTGTAATAGTTTAACCGATGAACGTTTGAATGATGATAAACACAGTGGTGATACATATGTGTCGTCTGAAAAAGAATACAGCGAAGAAGAGGATGGTTTGAAAAGTACGAAAAAATATGCTAAACAATCGATATCTTTACAAGATAATTGTTCAACAGATAAGTTACCTATCAACGAAACCATCAGTCAATTTATTAGTTTACCATTAGCAAATAGTAACAGTAATGCTGAGATATTGATAAATATAAATGATCTACAAGATTTATTGATGAAAGCAAAGAATGATAACAGTGAGCTTTTTAATGAGTTAACAAATGTTCGTACCAGTTATGAGCAACTAAAAGATGAATATAATAGTTATAAAAGTAAATATGGGAATTCATTAAGTGAAGATTTAAGTGAAGGGTAATTATTAAATTTAGATTACACAATGATATATCAATTGAATTTTGAAAATATTTTTGTGTATTTTTTATTTAAGATATGGAATTAGTCAACTTCAGTCACCGCCTAGAGAGCATATAGAGTCTTTAACAGTTTTTGGTGAATTGCATAAGCGTGCCAGGGATGTGTTGAATAATTCGATTGACGAAGTTGGAAAGGATCCAATATTGCTGATTAATTTAATCGAAGAATTTTGTCGTGAAAGCGATAAATTTGTGGAAGAAAGAAAACAAGAAAAGGATGATCTTCAATCGCAGGTAATATTTATAATTATTTGTAACAGATAACTTTAACGCATCACTCTTTACAAGCAATTTATCTCATATGTATTTATTGATAATGGAAAAGGGAATTGAACAAAACAGCTACTCATAATATTTAATATTTATTAAAATCACTTTGTACATAACTGATGAGGGCAAGATTCCATATATTTTCATAATATTATTTAGACAAATTAGCAAAAAAATGTTATCATAAATCACTCAGATTCATTTATCACTCAATGCACTCCATTCAAGTATATTACATACCTTGATTACGCAATATATTTTCATAAATTCTTTAATGGCACGTAGTTAGGTTTATTATTTTTTTGTTGAACCTTTTATTCTTATTTTTTCCTTAACAGAGTATCAAATTATCATCAAAATCTGTTCACAGTGAGTGCTGTGATAAGGTAAATTCTTAAGTATTATTATTTATTTTATAAATTTTGTATGAAAATTATTTAAAATTTCTGTTATTTAGAATTTTAATTACTTCGTCGCTTTTCGTAAAGTATAGTTTTGTTGTTTTTGCTTAATAAGAAATTGTAATGTAGCTTGGAGGGAATTAATTGGATCAAAATAAGATAATTTTAATTTGATGTACTATTATTAATTAGTGGAAAAGTATCTATGAGATTCTTAAATTTATAATACAATTTTTTGTAATAGATTGAAGCAGCCGATAAGAAGTTGAAATCAACAACATTATTCTTAGAAGCACAGGCAACGGAACGGGAACAAGAACGTGATGAATTCTTAAAAGAAATTGAAAAATTAAAGATAATGCTTAAAGATAAAGAAAAAGAATTAGTATCAAAGGATAATAAAGTGAAGGAACTGGATCGAATTGAAATGGAATATAAAGAATTAGTGGACAAAAATACTAATTTGGAAAGTATTAAAATAAAATTTCAAAACGATTTGAAAGAAACTATAAAGAAAACATTTGAATTAAGAGAAATTATTGCTGATCTTGAAAATCAAATTGAATCAAAAAATGTAGAGAATCAATTTTTAACAATGAAAGCAAAGGTAAAAAAATTATTGATATACATCAATTTTATTTACGTTTAAACGTTTTTTCTTTTTATTTATAGGAACTGGAACAATTATTTAGTGTACAAGGCGAATCATCTAACTTTATAACGGATGAATTAGATAAATTAAAAAAGGAAACAATTCCAAATTATTTAAAACGTATCAGTGATTTGGAAGATCAGTTAAAGAATTCGCGACCATCTGATGAAAATGAAAAACTTATTGAGCATATAACGGAACAATTAACAGATATTGAGTTAACGATTGAAAAGAAAACGAAGACGTTGGAAAATTTACATGCATCTATTGGTTCTTTGTCCTGCAGCACTCCATCGGAAGATGTTTCAGTAAAAGGAGAACGTAAACAGGGAACACCACGAAGTCCATTGTCACTACCAACGGATGAGATAATTCGAATTTTTGATAAACTTGCAAAGCATACTCGTGCAGAGGAAGCCACAATAAAACGAATTAATGATTTAGATATGCAAATATCACAAATTAATTCAGCTTTTTTGGTAAATTTCTGGCGTGTTTATAAATTTAGTAATCAGTACTAAATTCTTTTAATTATTCGTTTTAGGACATCCAAACCGAGCGTGATACTTTACAAGAAAAATTATCTGAACAAATGTCAGTGATTGAATCGTTACAATCTCGTTTAGACGATCATAGAAATCGTTCAGAAGAACTAATGAAACGAAATACGTCAGAAATGGTTCTTCAAATCCATGAACTAAGATCGGAAATTAATGATTTGAAAGAAACATTGTCTATTAGAGACAAGCAAATCGCTACACTCAAGCAAAATATTGAACAGAGCCGTATTATGATTGAGAGGCAAGAGGCTGAATTGGCACTACGATCGGAAAGTATTCAAGACAAATTACAGAAAACAGAAACAGATCTTAAATTAAAATTGGAAGAAAACAATAAACTGAAAGAGAAAATGAAATCACAGATGATTAATAAATTGGCATTGCCAGATTTAGTTGATACAATGTTGGCAGATAAAAACGAAGAGATTGACTGTCTTCGTGCACAATTGCAAAAATTGGAAAGATCGTTAGAAATATATGTTGAGCTAAATTTAAGCCAAGGTGAAATAGACAAACTAAAAAATCGGAAACAGCACAGCGATAATGAAAATGAACGAAGTGATCGTACTTTAAATTTAGTTTTATCAATTTCATCTGACGTAAATGAACCAGATCAATTGCGCAAGGATGCCACAGAAATGTTTGCTTTCTCTTTACCAACATTAAGAACAACACAAGAAAATATGGTTAGTTATACAATTCAAACAATGATAAAACCCAATTTAAATTTATTTAAATAATTTTCACAGGTATCTTTGAAGAGTTTGCCAAATGATTTAAAATCAATTCCATCACAATTCGAATCGAAGGTTATTAATTTTTCATCATTTAATTTAGTTCAAAAGACACCTGAGAAAGAGTTACTTATAAAAAGTGCCTTAGAATCACCTGATTTACAAACAACTGGAGACAAATTGTTAACAACTCTTAAGGAAATAAGGAATCAATTAGAGAATTACAATAAAGAAATGCCATCTGAAGTTATTGCAATTATAAAAGATATAACAAATTTTATTTACAATGCTACTGGTTTAGATACAATAGATGCTGCTTTAATTGTAAGAAATAATGCTGTTCAAGACCTTAAACTTAAAATACATCAACTGACAGAACAAGAAACATTAAATGAAACGTTAAATAAGAAAGTAATTGATCTAACAAAGATTATAGAATCATTAAATGCATTAATATTAACCAAAGATGAACTTCTCTTAAAACATGAAAAAAATATTTTAAATTACGCTAAAAATGAAACTCAATATTTAGCGCAAATTAAACAGTTGGAATCCCAATTAGCTAAAGCCAAAACTCAAAAATTGTTAAACGAATTAAATGAGCTTCGAAGTAAATTAGCTGACACAAGAAATGAGCTGAGTGACGTTCTAATTAAATATCGGCAGGAAAAATTGGTTGGTGAAAGGTTGACAAAAGAACTTGAGGATTTGAAAGGTGGATTAAATACAGATGATATAATTGATATAACTGCATGCGTAGAGAAAGAATTAAATTATTCAGCGGAACTTGATTCTAATATCAAGAGGGCCATTGAAGGAGATGCCGATAAAGATTTTAACATAGGTACTTCTGATAAACCAATTGAGACTGCAAAGAGTCTACAAGAAAAATATGAATTGGAAAAATTAAATACGGAAAGATTACAACAAAAGCTTGATTCTATTCAATCAGAAGATGCCAATATAATTGAAGCATTGCGGATCCGTTTGGAAAACGCCATCAAGAACGAAATGGAATTACAAAAATTATTTGAACAAGAGCGAAATAAATGTGCCAAATTATCGGCTGATATATTTTCATTTGAAAGACAAAAGAGTCGTGAAAACAGTTTATTAACAACGAAAAGTTTAGGAGAACGTACCGCCAAAGAAATTGATTTACAATCGGACATTTTAAGACTGCAGAGTGAAATTAATATGTTGACAGCTCAAAATAATAGAGAACGTGAAAGATTTGCAGACATGCAAACAGTCTTAAACAGGGAAAAGAATCGATTTGAAACAGAGTTATCAGATCACATCAGACACAATGAAAGGATAAAAGAGGATCTGAGTAACGTAATTCGTGAAAGAGATAGACTAGAACGCGAACTACAAGAGATTGAAGGAAAATATGCAATGGCAATGTGTGAAGTTAATGAATTAAAGAGTCAGGTAAATCTAAACAATTTGTCAAATCACGAATCCGTAGACAAGGAAAATTTTATGGCAATATCAAGTAAATTAAATTTAGCATTAGAAGAAAGGGATATTCTAAGATTACAAGTTGAAACTCTTCGCGGTGATATGGAGAGAAGCGCTAAAAGAGAGGCGAAACTAATGGAGTCACTGCTCTCCAAATCTAATGAAGAGAGTTATGTGCCAGAAAAGTTTTTAGATAAGTTAAAGGTTTGTCAATAACTTCAATAATTTTTTCGTTTTAATCATTTTTGGTAATTTAATATAGGAAATGAATGGACTGATGATTGAAAATTCACAAGAAAATTCGCGTATGGCTGCCAGTTTGCATGTTTTAACGACAGAAAGGCGTGAATTACAAAAGAAAATTAATGAAATGGAAAAATCTGGACACATCCAACTAGATTTAGAAGAAAGAGTAAGAATTATAATCTTTGTAAATGTTTCGTATATCTAAAATGTGTTAATACATTAAATTATAGATGAATCATCTGTTTGGTAAATATTTAAGAGTGGAAAGCTTCAGAAAAGCTTTAGTTCATCAAAAACGATATTTATTAATTATGCTAGCACAGTATCAAGCAAATGAGGAATCAGCATTAACCTTAATTGGAACTAATAGAAAAGGACGGAAAAGGATTTCTTTTAAGTCGGCAACACTTGCCATAATTGCAATTGCCAGAATGAAATATATTGTGCATAGATGGCACACTGGAAAACGTGTTGGAGCTCAAGCAATTATTTCCAGGCCTATTTTTAGGTAAAGATCTTAAATTTTTAAATACCTATAATATTAACATGATTTGGTCTTAATTTTAGACGCTCAATTACGGAAGTGGGTTATAAACCAAATCAATTACACCAAGCAGCATAAATTCTCTAAGTTACTAATAATTTAATCATACACTTCACATAATTTAAATATATTTTTAGTAGTTCTACCACCGATATGGTTTCAATAAGCATAAAATAAAAAAATTAAAATTCTATTTCTTAAAAACAAAATATTCATGTTATGGTAATTAGAAAATGTTTTTGATTAACAAAGTGCCTCTCTTTAATCACATTCATTTTTTGTAATAAAAACTATGACAAGATTAATTGCAATTATACGTTGTTTTATTTTTACTAGTATAATAATTTTTACTAGTAAAATTTGCTGAATATTAAAATCAAATTATATTTTATGAATAGATTTTTTAATAATTTACTTATAGTCTAATCAAGTGTTACAAGGATGTTGATTTGCATCGTTATCAATTATTTGACTCTAAACAACTTTCGTAACCGTTTTTGTTTTTGGTTGAAGATGCATTCAATAAAAAACATTCGACTCTTTTTTCTCTTTAGACAAACGCGTAGTTGAATAAAAATATCATCATTGAAAAGCAGTTCGCAGTTTGCTCTTGATAAGGTAGGTTGTGAACAATATTCAGTGTACACACTTATAAATAAGCAAGTACACAGTTTTAACCGATACTTGTTACTATTTAAGATCACTTAAATCTGTTGGTTAATTATTTCAATATAATAATTTATTAATGCGTGCAGTGTTTTTAAACATTTGTTTTTAGTCCTGAAATTACTATTACTAACGATACCGGCAATGTGTGAAGTGAAAAATATTGATTCGTTATTCAACAGAGACCCTTACTTGAGACCATTTGAGCGTGAAATCCGTCGAAGGTTAGTGAACAACTTCCAAATTACATAGTCGCTAGGAAGGAATTAATTCTAATTAGAAGAAATTGAAAAAAAAAATTTGAATGTCATTGGAAGGTCATTTTGATAATGCGATATTGACCTCCGCAGGTGTATCATGTCTATTTTCTGTTGATAATTAAATTTGTTTGTTACTTAAATTTATAATATTCACCCCATTAGACATGAATGTATTAATGATTGGGTCAAACGGATTGAAACAAATGAAGGTGGAATGGAATCATTCACACAGGCTTATAAATACTATGGCCTTCACATTCAACATGATAATTCAGTAATAGCAAGAGAATGGGCGCCGGGTGCACAACAAGTTTATCTTACCGGTGATTTTAGTAAGTATTGTTTTATGCAATATTTTATTTTATAGCATATTTTTATAATCAATTACTTGTTTATAGATAATTGGCAATGGGAGGCTGATCCATATACAAAATTGGACTTTGGTAAATGGGAACTTAGACTGCCGGCAAATGAAGACGGTTCTTGTCGTATACAACATATGTCAGAGGTGAAAGTGATAATTAGAAATAAAGCTGGCCATTTAATAGATCGATTGTCGCCATGGGCCAAATATGTGGTACAACCACCAAAAGAGGCTAATCAGGGAACAAACTACAAACAATATGTTTGGAATCCAAAAGCACATGAAGTATGTTATCATTGCCTCAAAATTTAATCCAAAGAAATGAATTTTCTTATTAAATTTCACTGTAGAAGTATATCTTTAAGCATAAGCGTCCAACCAGACCAAAATCGTTGAGAATCTATGAATGCCACATTGGCATCGCTACAGAAAAATTAGAAGTCGGCAGTTATAAGAACTTTAAAGACAATGTATTGCCACGAATTGTGAAACAGGGATATAATACTCTTCAAATAATGGCAATTATGGAGCACTCATATTATGCTAGTTTCGGATATCAAGTCACCAGTTTCTTTGCAGCTTCAAGGTATTTAATTTAATTTTTGTCATTAGTTAGTAAATAATTTCAATTGATCAATAAATTGTTTTAGTCGCTTTGGAAATCCAGAGGAGCTAAAGGAAATGATAGATGAAGCTCATCGCTTAGGACTTTTTGTCTTATTAGATGTTGTACATTCACATGCATGCAAAAATGTTGCTGATGGATTGAATCAATTTGATGGTACAAACAGTTGTTTCTTCCATGATGGTGCCCGTGGTGAACATTCTTTATGGGACAGTCGTTTGTTCAATTATACCGAATATGAAGTATTACGGTTTCTTATGTCGAATTTGAGATGGTGGCACGATGAATATGCATTCGATGGATACCGTTTTGATGGTGTCACATCAATGTTATATCATTCTCGCGGTATCGGTGAAGGTTTCAGTGGTGATTACAACGAATATTTTGGATTAAATGTGGACACAGATGCTTTGGTTTACTTAGCATTAGCTAATCTGATGCTACACGATATAAATAATGAGATTGTAACAATTGCCGAAGATGTATCTGGTATGCCAACTCTATGTCGTCCAATTGATGAAGGTGGTGTTGGATTTGATTACCGTTTAGGTATGGCGATACCTGATAAATGGATAGAAATTTTGAAAACAAAACAAGATGAGAATTGGAATATCGGAAATATAGTTCATACACTTACAAATCGTCGATGGATGGAAGATACTGTTGCTTATGCGGAATCTCATGATCAAGCATTGGTTGGTGATAAAACAATAGCGTTTTGGCTTATGGATAAGGAAATGTATACGCATATGTCGACAACATCTGAACCGTCATTAATAATCGACCGTGGTATTGCATTACATAAAATGATTCGATTCATAACACATGGATTAGGTGGTGAAGCATATTTGAATTTTATGGGCAATGAATTTGGCCATCCTGAATGGTTAGATTTTCCTCGTGTTGGTAATAACGAATCATATCATTATGCACGCAGACAATGGAATTTAGTTGATGATGATCTGTTAAAATATAAATATTTGAATGCATTTGACAGTGCTATGAACCATATGGAAGAAAAATATGGCTGGTTGAACAAAGGACCGGTATGTTAAATTCTCATTATTACTAGTGTTGAATCGTAATGAATGATTTTATTTGTTTTAAAGGGCTATGTAAGTTGGAAACATGAAGACGATAAAGTAATTATATTTGAACGTGCTGGATTACTGTTTGCGTTTAATTTTCATCCAACAAAAAGTTTCCCGGACTATAAAATGGGTATTGATGTAGCAGGTACCTATGAGATTGTATTGAATAGTGATGATGAAATATTTGGTGGCCATAAGCGAATTGATAAAAACGTTAAATATCATACGTCAATGGAAGGATTTGCTGGAAGATCTAATTCTATGTTGGCTTATCTACCGAATAGAACTGCCCTACTCTTCGCTAAAACAGCGTAGTTTGTTTAATATTAATTACAATATTGTAGAAATCGTTCAAGTTTCTGAATACATATTTTTTATTTTTATAGTAATTTCAACACAACAGATTTAAAAAAAAAAAAGAATTTATAAAGTAGCAAAGATTACCTTGCCCGTTAAATAATAATAAATTCTTTATATCGCTTCTTTTGCATAAAAAAGATAGCAATAAAATTTATAGTGAAATTATTTTAACAAATTTTCGTGAAATCACCTTATGATTACGGTACTACATTATGTTTTTATTTAAATGAATCGGTTAATTATTATCCGTAAACAAAAGGGAATATATTTCAAATACGCAACCGTTATTTCAGTATATAATTTTTTTTGTACTTCTTACAATTCCTCTACACGAATATCCTTTCATCTTCATATTTATTAGTGAACCATTTGACAAATATTGTGTAAACTTTATATTTCATTATTCAATTTATGTATCTGTTTCTCTTTATCCACTTAATCTATGAAAAGAAGATACAAGATAAATTTTACATTACAATTATAATTATTTTCTAATACGAGTGATAATAATTTTTTTTCGACTCTCTGATCCGAACTTATGGGGATGAAATCAACTGAAAACAATATAAATAATTCAAATTATGCTAAGTCAATACCAAACAGTAAAATAAGTCACTTACAGATTTAACGGTTGCTTTAATGAAATCTTTCTTATGTGTTAGATCAAATTCTGGATATTTGGCAAACACTTCCTTGCACACCGTCTTCATTGTAATTTCTTCCAAATTAGCCTCTGCCAATATATCCTTGACATAATCTTTAATTTCATCATCCTGCAAACAAAAAATAAAAATTATGAAAAAAAACTGAAAGGAAACAGAATTTAATAATTTCTTACGGTTGGAGGTTCAGTTTTCGGTTTCTTCGCCAATGGCTCATCATCTTCAGAACTACCTCTGCTTTTGTTATTCTTTTCATCTTCCTCATCAATTTCATCTTCTTCAGTTTCGGAATATTTAACAGGCTTCTTTGTGGCGGCAACCCTTTTCGGTCTACCAGAATTTTGTGCACCTCTACCGCGTGGTGATACCTTACTATCTCGATTTCGTTTTTTCGGTGTCTATAATTTCAAATTAAATTGTTATACTAGACATCGATTTATAATAAAAATTCATTATTACCTCGCTCCCGTCATCTGAATCTTGTACATCCTCTTCTTCATCTTCAGAGTCTGATTTTTTCTTTCCTCTACCACGTCTCACTGGCCGGCCTTTGGGTCGACCTACATTACCTCGTTTTCGACGGGGCACATCACTATCTTCTTCTTCTTCCTCAGAACTAATTGATTCTTCTTCATCACTCTCAGAATATCTGTGACGTTTTCTTTGACCAACTGATCGACGATTTCGTCCTGACGTTCGTCGTCCAGCATCGGAATCTGAACCGGCAGATGGATTATACTGAGAAAAAAAAGGAATAAACTAAGTGAATTAAAAAAATAACAGTTAATATTTGACTTACGTCTGAGCCATCATCGGAATCATCCTTCGTTCTACGTTTCGGTTTGTATGCTTTATCATCAACATCACTCTCTTCAGAACTTGTATATTCAACGTATGCACAATCTTTGGGTCGAGCAGTAGCCGAACGTCTTGGTCGACCGCTGCTTGTTTTCGATGACGCATTTCGCCCAGCTGGTCGACCAGCTCGTGCATTGCCACGCTTTGTTTTCGGAGTTGTTTCTACTTCCTCTTCTGCCTCCTCTTCAGCAACTTCATCTTCTTCCAATTCATCTTCATTTTCATCATCTACTGTTTCGATCATATCACCATTTGGATGTAATAAAAATTCACATATCCTTTGCGATAAGTCCTCTTTACCACCACGTTTATCCAAACTAAGAATATCACACACTGAACGTATTTTACCAATTTCACTTTTCTGTATCAATGTGATTTTCTTGTTAAATTCATCTGATTTATTATCAAAATCGAAACCTTCAAAATTCCTTAAATTCTTTTTTATAAAATTTCTCTTCCCAGTTTCTTCGAAACAAATCTAAAAGGTATAAGATATTTAAATGGCAATTTATCTGATTATGTTATAATTCGGTGTAGTTAATTACCATATAAAGTGTTTGTAAATCATCGGCCCTTGTATTATTTATATTTGTATTTATTTTAGCTATATCACCAAGAGTCATGTTCGGCTTATCTCCATTATCATCGCCTTTCTCATTAGCAACGTCTTTTGCCGAGCCTAAAAATATTATAAAATCATTGTCCATCAAGTTCAATGTAATAAATATAAATTACAAATAATTAATGAAATCAAAATATTTGTAGCTCCGCTTGGAAGAACAATAATTATTAAGTCAATTTATTATTCATGGAAATGAGCCTTTTATGTTCCTTGCTTTTTACATTCCAATCATTGTAGATATCAACGAAAGGTGAACAAATAACAAGGGTAATACACAACACATAAAATACAGAGGAAATATATTAAAACTAATTTTAAATACTACTTTTAAGTTATAGAAAAACAACTCTTTTCCCCTTCCCCTATTTTATTCAAATAGCATACAACAATTCTAGTTTAATTATTAATTGATATAGTTGTTTTGTTTTATGAGGAAATTGATACTAATTGAATGATGTTGAAAATTTTTGGTCCTTTGAATAAATAACTAATTATTAATGAATACTGCAGTTTTGAGGACTACTTTAAATATTTACGATAATTCTGTGATGCAAGTTTGTTGTGAATGGAAAAAAACTCTAAATTAATAAATCAATACTAATCATATTTTCAATAATAAAAGACGGAAGAAAGTATCACTCTTGTTGTGATTTCGTTTCAATCAGGACTCGAACTTATGCTATAAGAACGGTAAGGTAAGAAAATACGATCGAGTGTATACATACGGTTTATTCGTTGTGGCAGCCCACACTTTTAACTCAACACGTTCGATTCTTATCAACAACTATCGAGAACTGACTCAACGAACTACTACATACAAGTAGAGTTCTATAATAAACTGAAAACTACACCGGTGGTATCCAGCATTTCATACTAAATCATACATCCTTTTCATATTTCATTCTCGTCATTTTCACACTTATACGAAAAGACACAGAATATTATTGTGACATACCATTTTTGTTATTCTTCTCTGATGCACTACTGTTTAATTCCGTATTCGCATTATCAGCTACCGCAGCACCGTCCAGTGGAACATCGTCGCTGCTCTTCTATAATTATATAGAAACAATTGATACAGTTAATTAGCACAAAACCATTACTTGGTTACAACTTCCAAGATGAATGCATCAATTTTTAGCCGTCGAGTAAAGTGCAACGTCAATGTTTACAATTCACCAATCTTTATGGAATTATTCAATTTCGAGTTGAACAATTTTATTCTATGCCGATTATGGATTTAAAAAATTGGAATCTCAAAAATTGGATTAAATGTAACGCAATTGGACTAAATTCATGTGAAGGTATTGATAACGATTGCATGAAAAAAACACTCTGTTTGCTCATGAAGAAAATAAGAAATTGCCGCGAACTTGTCACGTCGCCATGTTTAGACGATTGAAAAATTCATGAAAACTGATTTGAGGTTTCCATTCAAATTGTTATCGGAAAACACATCATCACTGATTTAACTAAAGCTACTAATTACATTTAATACTAGACACAATAAATTAATTAAATATAAATACCAATTTCTTTGATTCTGCGGCGTCCACCGACATGTTGTTGTATTTGTTTATCCCGAACGTATAAACATATAAATCAGATAAAAAAGTCACAATGATAGAAAGCAATATATTAATATATTAGGCAATATATTAATTCGACTTGATATATGCCTTTACTTCTCATTTGTTCTCAATGAAAATTATACTATATTTGATACGAAGAATTTTTTTCATCCACGCCGTGGAATGAATCGTGTCATAATGCTAGGCGTTCAATGCGTTTAAGCAATTTCAGGCAGAAATATATTGTGTTATCTGTTGAGGGATAGACCGTTGGTTACGGGATTCTAAGGTGTCATTTGTGATCGTATCCAGGTATTCGCCTAATGTATGAACAAGAAGTAGGATAAATCCTACCGTAAGCCTTAGGATACTAACTTTCCATACAAAATCAAAATAATAACAAACAATCTTCGCTATTAGTCTGAGTATGTCCTATCCAACTATGCAACAAATGACCAATGTAAACGATTCATTAAAAGAATGTCCTATCCGTCTGAATAACACACATATAATGTGACTCCCGTGTGAGATGCATGAACGGCAGCTAGTTGAATGCTTGCACTCATTTGGAGACGATCCCAAATCGACAAATTCATTCGAGTCGCTTTCAACCGCTCTCAATCTCCAAATGAAATTGATTCATACAAAAATCAGATACATGGTCCATGTCATGTGAATGTGTACGCCAGAGTTGGAACGACCGTTTCAATAATTAGCCATTTGACAATCGAATCCTTGTGTTCAGGAGAGTGATAGTGGCACTAAGCAGAATTAAATTACATGAGATTGGAGCAAAATGTGGAAAGACCTCAGAATTCGCCCGATTATGCGGTCAGGATCAGAAAACTACATCAGATGTAATTGAAATTCAGGTTCTATAACTCTGTCTTATTTTTGATTTTGAAACACGATTGCCAACTTCTACCTAATCGAATAATTACGACCATATTGAATGCGATGCATACGGTAAATTTATCGGCATTTTTCAGGTCCTGAGATCAAATATTTGAAGTTACGTTCTTTTATTAGAGGACTGTACATTTTCTGACAAGTCTACAGTAATTTTTAAAAACCGTGCAACTTACAAATCGGACTTTATTGAATACGATGCATACGGTAAAGATATTAATTATATCTATCCGTATGTAAAAAAAAAAAATTGCGAAAATTGCATTTTCCAGACCGTGAGAACAAAAAGAAATTGTGCAATAAGGGCGTAAGTACGCGATTTTAAATTAAATAATTCACAATAAGAATGTAACTGTTTTTGTTGGTTGCGACGTCATTTATTATAGACTAAACAAACAAACACAATTCAAAAAATAATTCGACAAAAACATGTAATATTTGGATTTTTCATGTATTTTGTTGTTGTTTTTTTTTAATTCTTTTTATTTACTCGGTTGTTATAAATTTTTTCTTAATTTTTTTTGCACAGTTGATAAGTTATTTTAATTTCAAACATTTTCTTCGCTTACTATATAGGTCTAACTCTAAAGACTAAAAAGTTATAGGCAAAAACACTAAAATGCGAATATCTCGAAACACGGAATTACACTTACACGCTTTTGAAAAATTACTGTAGAAGTATTGTCAATATTTTTTTTTTCATTTGTTGGCAACAATTATTGGCAAAGTACATGTAGTAGAATTAATTCTTTGGTCGGAATTGTAATATTATGTGCCATTAGTGTGTCAGGTGTAAAATGTTCACGAAAACATTAATCTGCTCATTCATCTTGTTATTTTCAATCGTTTGTGATTCAACAGCATTCACCGCTAATGAGAAATACCCGACAGTGCTTATTGCCATCCTAGTCAGGAATAAAGAACCAATCCTCCCTTATTTCCTCTCGTATTTAAGTGCTCAAGATTACCCAAAGGATCGTATTTCACTATGGTAATCACTTTCTTACGGAATTTATTGCAAATGTTTACCCAAATTTATTTATTCCAGGATTAAGTCAGATCATAATGTCGATAGATCTTCGGAGATAGTTAAATCTTGGATTCAGGACGTGGAAAGCGAGTATCATTCACTTACGTTTGACTACAATGATGATCCTGCTTTATACTCGACCGAATCAAATACACTAGTTTGGGTCGATGAACGCTTCAGTAACATAATAAATCTCAGGGAAGAGGCATTAAATCATGGAAGAAGAATATGGACCGATTATGTTTTAGTATATCTTCTCAACTTCAGGAAATAAAATAATCCATTAATAATTTCATTCATCTTTCTTTAGTATTTGGATGCAGATACATTATTGGTGTGGGATAAAACTATCTTCCATTTGGTGCAAAAGCAATATGGATTAATTGCACCAATGCTACTCTCAGACGGATTGTATTCTAACTTCTGGTAAGTTTTGCTCAAATTGATCATTATGAATAAATTAATGTGTTTGATTATCCTTTATAGGGGTGGCATGAGTTCAGATTATTATTATCGGCGAACAGATGAATACAAAGAAATTTATAAATATGAAAAGAAGGGACTCTTCCATGTGCCAATGATACATTCTGTATTTTTGGTAAATCTTCGCCACTCTCGTTCCGACTTTCTGACATTCAATCGAACTATATTGCAATCAAACATAGTTAAACTGCGAAAATTATACGGAATGAATTTCGAATATGATGGTCCATCTGATGACACTATTGTTTTTGCAATGTCAGCAAACTTTAGTGGTATACCAATGATCATAGATAATGAAGAATTGTTTGGATTTATAACGGCACCATTGGAAGAAGATGAAGAGTTTGAAAAGGATCGAATTCGTTTACGAAATCTGTTAATAATTGCCATTAATGCTATTAATAAACCTCCATTTGTAATGGATTCATTACAAAAATATGTACATCCGGTTGAGAAACGTAATCTGGGTTTTTCAAATATTTATATGATTAATTTGGAGCGTAGGTCGGAACGACGAATTAAAATGCAATGGAGTTTTGATGTATTGGGCATCGATGTTGAAACATTTTTTGCCGTTGATGGTAGAAATTTAACTGATAGTTATTTAGATGAAATCAATGTACGCATTATGGATGGGTATTCCGATCCCTATCACTATAGGACTATGACAAAAGGAGAAGTGGGTTGTTTCTTAAGCCATTATTATATTTGGGAACGAATGGTTAAATTAGAACAGAAAGAAGTTCTAATCTTAGAAGATGATGTGATATTTGAGCCATATTTTTTAGAAAGAGCTGAGAATATTATGAACGAGGCGAGATCGAAAAAAAATTGGGACTTATTGTAAATATTCTTATACATATCTACATTTCATCGAACGCAATAATTTTATTTATGTATTTTATAGATACTTTGGACGTAAGCGGTTGGATTACGACAATGAAACATTTGTCGAAAATTCCAATCATATTTTAAAGGCCCATTACTCATACTGGACCTTAGGTTACGTTATCACACTAGAAGGAGCAAAGAAATTATTAGGTAACCCTCGTTGGATATTCTAAAATGAAGGAATTTTTACTTATTTTTAAATTCATTCTAGATGCCAAACCATTGGAAAATTTGATTCCCGTTGATGAATTTCTTCCTGTGATGTTCAATCAGCATCCCAATGATACTTTTAGTGAAATTTATAAAAATCGAAATTTAGTTGCATGGAGTGCACAACCCTTATTGTTGTTTCCAACCCATTATACTGGTGATGAGGGATATTTTTCAGATACTGAAGATTCTGATGAAATTGTAACTGAAGGTTAGTAACTATGAACTAATTATCCACGGAGTACTTGATTTCTAATTTATTAATCTTTAGAGTCGGAAAATAAAGGAAAAAAGGAGAATTCGAAGCAACATAGGGAGATGAATTCCGATACTGAATTACCAAAAGGAGTGAGATCACAATTATTCGATGGTATCAATGATGATATTAAAGTAAGTCATACAGAACTTTAATAATTATACTTTGCCATAATAGTTGTGGCATCTTATGCAACGAATATTTTAACTTAATATTAATTCAAATGTGCCTTGAGCTAGTAATTGACCAAATTATTTTTTTGTAAAATTTTTTATGAAATGTTTTTTTAATGGATTTTATTATTATTTAAGCATAACCAACTTGAAATCTCTATTAGATTTTTTTTAAAACCAAAACAAAATTTACTCTAATTCTTTGTTACAAATTTACTCTTATCGAACATTATTGTTTCTAAAACAAAAAAATATATATAATTATAATTACTTATGACTTTAATATTATATTAAATCACTTTGATTAATAAAATCCCGAATTTCAGCACCGTAAAACAGATTTGATCCACTAAAATTGAGGAAAAGTGAATTAGATTGATTTTCTTTTGTAACACCATGTAATAGAAAATAATGTAATTACCTCACTCATTTCAATCTTAATAATGTTATTTTGATCGTGATCCTTCTTTTGAAATAATTCAAATGCAGTAGCTAAATGTAGTATTGCGGCAACATATTCACCCATGCGTAAAGTACCATCTTTTCTCATATATTTTAGCATTAACATTGACATTATTTCTGTATTTAATTGAAAACCAACATCGTATAATGCATCACGGAAACGTTCAGCTCGAAGTACGCCTGCCTTTTCTTTTGTATAGATTTTAAAAACACCTTGCCAAGTCTTCAGATTCACCATAAATGTTTTAAATTGCTGGAAATTTATTCGTCCATTTGTAGTCTTCTAGAATATATAACAATGAATCAATTTACTACAGCAGATGATGATATAATTTATACTTACATCCATGAACGCAACCACTTGTCGACATACATCAAGACTCGCACAACTTTTTATATAATCATTTGGTAGACACGCTTCCAGGAGTTCTTGTAGTTCAAATGCATTTATCGTTCTAATAATATAATTTTAAAGCTATTAATGACAATTGTTATTTTGCAGTGTTAAATTAAAAGGACATCATACTTATTCTCATCGGCTAATTGCATAAAAACTGGTTCATATTGACATTTCTTCGATCTCGCACTGTCGGTATCAATTCGATTCGTTTGTAAATTAACAGATGGGAAAGGATCTAATAACAACAACGTTTGTGTTTCTAATTGAACTAATTTTATCGAATGGCCAAGTACGCGAACAGTGAAACCAGACTCTTCACCTGGTTCATAAGTAGTCGCCATCAATAAATATTTTCCTATATCCAATGAGCATCGGTAGCTTACATGCCGTGAATTTCCATAATCTGAGTTAATGTAACTAACTTGTGTGCGGAAGAATTCTTTCGGCAATGTTTCTGATACCTTATTTTTACCAGTTAATTTATAAATTGTGAATCCAATTACTTTTGGTTCAACGGCAGTATGTTGATTTAATGCCACAATTACATCTTCACGTTCACTTACATACAATTGTAATTGTGGATTGATGTGAAACGATTCTAAAAATATTTGAAAAAGAAATTTTAAAATTCAATGAATGCGGTTGCATGTGAATTATAATAAACTAACCATGATTGCGACAACCACCAGCCGACACACCTCTCATCCAATTTCCCTGATACATTTTCATGGCCCAACGTTTTGGTCGATCAGCTAAAGACAATTCATCTTTGGCTGTGTCTGTGTCCAGATGAATACATTCAAGTGATGCAAATGTTTGTGTTAATGAAACAAATGACATCCAAAATTCACCAGAATCTAATTGACCAAGTAATCGATCTCGTTCTTGTGGTGAAACACGTTCCCATGATGAGGACACTGTAGACCAATCACCATTATAATTGATTTTACCATCAAACGTACTGGATGCCATTGGATCTTTTAATTTCACTAATTGCACTGTGTCACCCATTAATGTTTCAGCCTTATCTAATGAACATAAACGATAATTGGTCTCCAATAAAATTCCATTTTGTAATCGATCAGATTGTTCTTTTGAGCTACCGCTTCCTTTAATTGCTACACATGTTATTATACTTGTGATATCCAATATTGATTTTAAGATTGTTGGACGGATTGGATCAATACCAGATCGAACAGGAATCGTTTCAACTATTCCCCCGGTAAGATCACTTAAACCATCAGATCGTGTTCCGTACTTTAACGCTTCATAAGATCCATGTAATCTAAAAATTTATTTTATTTCATTGAATGCTTCTACGTAAATTGAATTTAGAATATATATCATACTTTGCAATTGCCTTTTCAAGTAATGCAGCCCAAAAACAATTCGATTTGTATGGCTGCAGAAATGCTAATTTTCCATTAATTGTAGGTAATCTATCATCGACTAGAACTTCAACCCATTCACCACACCACCATAAACGAAATCGAAATACCCCAAATGAACTTTCAAAATTTTGATCGGCCGGAACAACACGGTAAAATAAGTTTTTTAATGAGTATAGCACCCCGAGGCATGATACCAACCATTGATCACCTTAAATTTACGTAGATTAGAATTGAACTTGTTAACTGTTTTATGCATTAAATTTTAACATACCCATTTTCCCCGGTTGAATATCAAATAGTTCGCCATCATTTATAAATGCTGCTTTACTGCTGATATCACGGATACGTTTCCATTGAAATGTAAATGGTGGCGTTTGATAATAAAATACAGTTGATTGGACTGCTTGAAAGTCTGGATCTTCCCAAAGTATATTCTTTTTTCGGCATTCCGATTTAATTCGTTCGTATTTTGATGTCATCTTATTTAGTGTTTTAATATTTATATATTCTGTTTTGTGTGTGTAGTTATACTGTTATCCGTTATAATTGATACATAATCAAAAGCCTTTTACCTGAAATTTGCATAAATTCGTTTAATAAAAATTTCTTAAAATCAATGGTTCAACGATAAATTGATTTATAAAAAGACACTTTGAAATATTTAACAATATTCGATAACACTTGAATATGAGAATTATTTTAAATGTGTTTATCCATTAATATTCTTATGTACCCATTAACCAAACATAAACTTTATAATATTGTTCTTTTATTCCATTTCATTTGATCGTATTTGATCTCATAGATTTCGTTAACGGCACTTCAACTTAAGCAAGTAGAAATTGATAGTTTATTAATACACATACTAAAACAATATTGGTACTACCTTGTTGATAATTAGGTGATTGATAATTACCCCGATATATTTTGGTAAAAGAAATCGGATTTTTAAATTTTGATTAAATGCATTCAGGTTGACGGTTATAAAGAAAACATTAATAAATGATTAAAACAAAAACATTTTCAAATGAATACCTATAACGAATGTTATGAAACAATAAATTTATATGTTACAATGAAAATAAATTTTTTTTGTGAAAACAAATGCGCTACCTAAATCCATATGAAACGGAAATAATGAGAACTGATGAAAGTTTAACAATGAAATATTTAAATTAATTTGCCAATGCTAATGAATCTGGACATTGTGTGCTGAATATAAGATTTATTGATTACTTTTAATTGATTTATTTTTACACCTTTTCATTTCAATAAAATACATAAATGTTACTTTACCATATCGATCATAAGCTTATTTTTATAATATGGAATGTTACAAGACATGCTTGATTAATAAGATGAGCCATTGAACTTGATTCACTTTGGGCAATTAAGAAAATTACAAGATTTCTTTATTTATCAATGGTGGTTTCAATGTTTCCAAACAAAAGTATGTTTAGTATAACATTCAATTGCAATATAAAATTAAGCCAAATATAACATACTTTTCTAAATACAAAACGTATTACTGATACCGACATGGCGGGATTCTAAAAACCAGTCTCAATCAAATAAGGTGAATTTATTTGATTCATTATATTTCATATTATAAACGAGATTTTCTCTTCGTATGAAATATCAAGTTCGATGCCAAAAAGCAATAGTGTTTCTTTTCTTTATCAATCTCAGATGAAAAGTAAAAACATCAAATGGATAGTTAACAATAATCGATGGTATTCATTGGTTTTTTTCTTGCGCTGAAAGGAAAATTAACTTTATAAAGAAGTTTCTATAAATGTAGCATCACTTTTAGTTTGCTGATTCACTTGTAACTCCACCAATGAATTGCCATTTTTGACAAAATTGTTTTTTTTTTCTTTTCACGACTTTAATGTTTTGAGTCCAATAACATTAATTTTTTTTTTCTTTAAATCATAGACTATGAGATAGAAATGATCATTCAAACTATGGTGGGCTCAATTTATAGCTGTGACGTTCTTTAAGGCGTGAAAAAAGTGAAACTGCAAAAATGGTTTAGCTATCGAATTAATTACGAGGTGGGTGAATAAAAAAAACCAATATACTCATTGATATTGTTTTCCATTCAACTAAAAATTCTTTGATTATAATGAAATAGAAGGTGGATTGTATTTACAACAAATTCAAGTTTTATTGTAAATAAAAAGATTATTATGAATAAGAAAATTAATTTCACATTGAAATTAGTTATTAATTACTTCATTATATTATTACTTGATATTACATTATTGAAATTAAATTCACATAACTCTATAACAGCGTTAATAATAAACTTACGTGTTAAGTAAATTGAGGTATTTATATATAATTTCAATCTAAAAGTTATTATGATTTGATTTTTCATATTGCCATTCGCTTTTTAGCTTATTTTTATTTTCGATTTAGCCCCTCTACAAATACTGCTGTATGAATGCTTTCTTTTATCATTTCATTTTATATTTCCAACGTATTACTTTATGAAATAAATATACAATACAAAGGTATACTAAAATGAGAGCTTAAAACCGTAAGCTGCGTTTTTTCAATATATACCATGAATTTCCATCGACTGTTAACATAGAAAACATATAATGTTAATGTTATACTAACGAAGAATTTTTAAACGAAAATTCTATTATTACTGTTCGGTTACTCATCAAGCTTCAATCTGCATGCAAACGGTAAAAAACAACTATTAAATACACTCTTCTATGGAAGACTATTTTTGAATGATTCTTAATTGTAAAATTTTATAAATTCCTACGTTTCGGCATAGAAATCATGAAATTAACAAAAAAAAAATATCATTCGTCATTTTGTTAAATAAATCTATTGACATTTACAATTAAAGTGTTACACCCTCAAGACAAGTTGAAAACATTAATTTTGTAAACCATAACTGGATACCAAAACATAATTTGTGTGTATGATTCTTCTAACACATCCCATGTTTACCGTATATCCAATTAAATTTAATATAACTGAATCAACTTCACATCTCACATTCAAAAAATCATGCACAAGTGTTAGATGTACCCTTTTACTTAAATTTGCGTAGTATGTTTCCATTGAAATCACCATAGAAATCATATCTAGATAAACTGTTATATAGGTAAACTTTTCCAACATATAAGACTCTGTTGAAGATTAAGTTAATCACATAGTAATAATGTTTTCAAGATACTTAATTAAGTGAAGCACTTGAGTTTTGTTTTATTTATTATTCTTAACATTCAATTCACTAAACATTTAATCCTATCTTCTTATAAACTACAGTTGAACGGTATCATGAATTACTTGTGGAACACTTGTTTCAAGTTCTCTAGATTTCATATTATGAGATCACACACAAAATCATATCTTGGTATTCAATCATACATTGTAATCCACTTGTTGTTATACCAAACTATCAAAAAAACAAAATCAACGGTTTTTTTTTTAATTTTTATTACGTTGCACTACCAATTACTAATCTAAAAGAAAAAAAAATTACCTATGCGCTTCAAAAGTTAAAAATACAACAACGAAAACCAAAATAAGAAAAAAATTTCTCTAAAAATCCGGATTTAATTGAGGTCTTAACGAACGAAACAAACTGATCCGCGCCATCCGAATGTACTTATGAAACTATTTGATGAAAACAGCAAAAGATATTGGCATACCAACATATTGAGAATAATATTACCTGTTGGGGGGACTGCTACCTAGTATATGATATACATGGAAATGTGTTTTAAGTGCTTATGTTGTTTTCTACCACAATTCAGGTTTTTTAAATTTTTCAAATGTGCGTGTAGTTGAAAATGTGAATTTACAATAAAACCAGAAATTCAATAAAACCAGAATTATATCAAAATTGCAGAAGAAACACATGGATTGAATCGACGTCACAGAGTCAAAAGAATGTAAAGAACTTTCAACTTACCATTGAATTCGCCAAATAGACAATTACGAGTAAATAAATTATTCAAAATTATATTATTTTTTGGTAATTGAAGGACTACAATTCTTTCCATCGTTAAACTAATTTTTTTTAAAAAATGGATACGCAAGACTTTAATAAATGTAATCTCAAACTGAAAGGATAAATTAAACTATCATTCTGATTCCTGAATAATGTTGTATTATATAATATTATATTCAATTTATTTGGTGAAATAGGTCAACCGTTAATTAACTAACTATTGTCAAATATTGATTTTTGTGAAAGAACGTCCCATTATTATTTTTCTATCAATTTTTCTTCATTTCATAATTTACAAGCTATTAGCATTGGTACTTAGTATTGGTACTTAAACTATCATTAAAATTTATCAAGTGATTTTATATCTTGAAGTTGGTCACACATCGTGTGTTCAAATAACAATTGACTTGAACTCCGGTTGAAATAAGTTAAATTAATTATTCAATTATAATAAATGTTGAAGGTCTGTCGAGATGGATTGTAAGGAATCGGATCAAATAAGGTGCACAACTTAATTAGGCTTTAAGAACGGATAGGACGTTGTAATTATAATTATTAAAATTTTTTTTTTGTATTTCAAAAACAAAATCAATGATTCGAACGCTTGAATATCGCACAAATCAATCCACTGATGGATTGTAGAAAATATTAGAGATATCAATCCATCACTGAATTTGATTAGTTGATTCACTATTATTATTTACTAACCATTGATGACATTACATTTTAAAAATATTTACAAATACGCATGATTTATATTTTATTAAAAGTGTTATTCAGTTAAATTATCTATTTATTAAACGATGTTTCATTTTAAATCGAGTGACGAATTATGTGATATGATGAGTTTTGTAATCAGGAATAAATTTGTATCTGATTACTATCTGAAAATTACCGATAGTTATATTTCGTTTCCTACCACACAAGCTACGTCTAATGGATGGAAAGTAACGGCAGAATCAACTCTAAAAAATGTACGAATATTTGAATTTTAAAATTAAAAGTAATTAATAATCGTTTCATATAATACAGCTAACTGGAAAGATATTGCCATTTGAACCACTAAAAATGTATAAAGTATGGGTCCCCAATCATTCGCTGCCGTCACTAACGCACATGGTATTCCTTGCAAAAGTTGATGCAAAAACCGAGCGACCAGTAATGATATAGTTAAAAATATATATAATTAACATAATCAGTTTAATTCCAATCAAATATTCAAAGACATCTTACAAGAAAGGAAAGAAAACAATCCAACAATGGATTGGGAAGCAACAAATAGATGAAATGAAGAACCAGGAGTTTTATAGTGATCCATATATTTATCTGGCCATTGCCTTGGCTGAGAAGAAAAGTATTACGACTGTAGCTAAAGCGACAGTTACAGTAAGTTCTTTTATCCTTTATTTTGATTATGAAACAATTTAATCATCTGAATTGCAGGACTCTGATGGATTCATAACAGACGTTACAGAAGACGATGTCATTTTAAGTACCAAGAACACAACAACGGAACATTTTGAATTACTTCAAGCGGCAGGATTGAATCGTAATGGTAAGATCAATATGTAATCCATCTAATAAATTTAATGATCCTATCTATTTCTGTAATTAGATCAAATGGCATTATTTAAAGAATATTTATGTTTTGTGTTTCCATCGCTGACAATGAACAGAGTTATGTTCGATGAAGTGATAGGTGAAAATTTTGGAATTCCGTATGACCAACTTCCAGATCTCTTTAGGCATGTGGTTAAATATTCATTTGTTATTTAGTTTATAATTCATATCTTAATTTAGAGCTGCTGATGTACTTAATTCTAAAACTCTTTCATACCGGGATTTCATATATATTTGTGCTGCATGTGATCCCAATGTGCCGCATATGGGAACAATGGGTGAAATTCGATGTCGATATTTATTTCGATTCTTGGATAGAAATTCAGATAATATTATGGATTTTGATGATTTTGTTCGACTTATTGAATTAATTAAGAAATCTAAGAACCAGGTTGCTTCTCCAGCTATAGCTAGAAGAGATGCAACACAATTGGCTGAGTATGTTGTTAGATTTAAATGTTAAAGAATATTTTGGAATTTGAATTATTTTAGGTCTATTGGATTAAAAGGTACTGCAACTAAAATCACCTTGTCTGAATTTTTAAAACTCGTTGGTAATTTAAAAATTCGTGGTACGGCTGCTGTGCTTAGGTTCAATAAGCCAATTAAAGAGTTTCTCAAATTAAGACAGTAAGTAAATTGCATGCTCTTCAATTTAACAGATAATCATGATTTCAAAATCTTCAGGAGCATGTGTAAAATGAAAACTTCATCGACACGATTTACAGCCGTTGCAGAAAAACTTAATGGGGAAACTATCAGAACATATAAAACATCGTTAACTTCGCACACGTTGCGGATGAAACAATTTGGTGCTATGATTGATATTGAGAAACTATATGATAAAGGTAAAAGTAATCGTATTCGGTTGAAATACCTCGGCTCTATTTCCTTTTCTCTGTAGAATTCATTTCACCGAATTCTTCAAAACTAATTCGGGATCTCGTAACCAAGCACTCAGTAGAAAATTTTAATCAACGTTTTTATGGAAACGAAGTGATTAATACTTTAAAATATTTCTCACAACAGCTTGGAAGTGATCCGATTGAAAAGGCAGCCTATAGTTGGGGATCTGTATGTATTCCATCTGTATTTTAACAAAAGCGTTTTTTTTAAACTATATGCTTTAGTATGATATGCTGCCCTTTGCAACTGCTCTAATTAAAGTTTGTAATGACGTTAAAATTATTTTGAAGAAAGAGCCAAGAATGGTGCAAATCTCATCACCTTGTTATGTAATGGGTAGGATATCAATGTTTTACCATTTCATCTGGAAATCATATTTCAATTTAATTTTAGGTGATTTACATGGAAATTTTCTTGATTTAATGTACTTTGAACGAGTATTATGGCACTTAAGTCCAACGTTAAGCCCCTCTAGTTTAGTCTTCCTAGGTGATTTTGTTGACCGTGGTCCATTTGGATTGGAAGTAGTATCCTATTTGTTTGCATATAAACTTCAAAATCCAGATAAAGTTTTCTTGATAAGAGGTAACCATGAAACCAGAGATATCCAGAGGAATTTTACATTTTACCAGTAATGTGGAATTTATGTAGTTCTAACATTGTAAGGAAATTAATATGTCATTATTTTAGAGAATGTATTAACAAATTTCGAGAAAAATTAGCCGCGGATGTGTGGACAGCTATCAATAATGTATTTGATGTGATGCCAATTGCCGGTGTTATTGATAATCGGGTATAAAAAAGGTAATCGAATTTTATTGGAAGAGTTATATGATTACATTAATTTTAGATGTTTTGCTGTCATGGTGGTATACCGCCACCATGGTTGTGTCCTAAAGCAAGTGCAATCAATGATATTCCCTCACCACTTTCATTACCAGACCAACAGAGTCAATTAGCATGGAATTTAATGTGGAATGATCCTGCAAATCCAAATCTATTGAACGATGCAATGAGAAGGGAATTACAATTAAATGATGGATTTGCGAAAAATACAAGACGTGGTACTGGCTTCATATTTAATGCTCAAGCAATGGATGCATTTTTAACACGAAACAATTTTACACATTTAATTCGTGCACATGAACTTCAACCTTATGGAATCAATGTAATGTGCACTGAATTACTAAAACATTTAATTAGTCTCTTATTTTATTTCTTTAGATATGTTTTAGAGGTAAATTACTTTCTGTATTCTCATCGTCGAAATACTGTGGTGGTACTAATGAAGCTGCATGTGTGTCGATCGAGAAGGGAAAAATTCGTGTATTACGGATGGAAACCAGATAATACTTATTATATTGTTTACTGCATAATATGATTATTTTGGTAGATGTGTTAAGTTAATGCTTAAATTATTAAAACTTAATGTTATACAAATTACCATTTATAATATATTTTGATATATCCGGTAATTTACTTAATGTTCAAATTTTGAACGCATTAAATTCAAGTCAGTATTGAATTGTAATTCATTGTATAAACATGAAAGTTGTGTACTTCATTTATGTTCTGTTGTGGGAAATGTTATTGGACGAGTCCTTAGCCTGGGTAAGTCTCTGAAGAAGGGTCTTATTATTCAATCAAATTTGATAATTTTAACTGATCCTAATTTTAGAGAAGCTTCAAAGTTCAGTTTAAGAATATCAGTGTGGAAACAAGTCCTGACTATGGTTCAATATATGCAGAGATCAAAGAACATGGTGATGAGACTGTTATCGATGGAAGATTAACCTTAACTCAGGATATACCATCAGTATTTGTAAGACAGTGTATTTCACTTGCATTATCCATATATTAATTATTTCAATTTTAGTTGTATGTAAGCCTTCATTTAATATCAAATACTGAGGATAAACATGCTGTGTTTGAGAATACAATGAATGCATGTAAACTCTTTAAATCTAAAACGGGATATAAATTCCCAAGATTAATTTTCACTGAACTTTCCAAACACGGATTAGCACTCAATTCCTGTCCATTTAAGAAAGTACGAATACAAAAATATTAAAGACAATTATAACGTAACATTTAAATTAACAAAATTTCATTACATTTAAGGGAAATTATTTTATCCGAGAATTTAAATTGGACGAAGATCTTCTTCCTCCCTATTTACCAGAAACTGATTTTGTTTTCCATGCAATGGTACTTGCCACAGCCAAAGCTGAAAAAACACCTGCATTGGATGTAATTGTTAATGGACGTATTGATAAAACTAATGGCTTCAATAATCTACAGTTATTCACAATGGATAATTGAATAATGAAAAATTAATTTGATATAAGATATTTTCCAATTGGGAGTAATAAAGATAATAAACCGACATTTTCTTGAAAAACTGAAATTTTCTTATAATTGGAATAGGCAAACATCAGGAGACACGGATCATATCAATATAGTGTAAAATCCAATTCAATTTTAAACATTATATGACCGCTGAAAGAGGAACTATTAATGTTCTATTTCAATTGCGATCCATTTAAACAAGAGCGAAAAGAACTAATTGATTATTCATCGATCGATAAATTTACATCATTAATTTTAAACACTGCTCATTATAATTAATATTAAAAGAAAATTTTATATTTAACATCAAGCAACAGAGATATTCAATTATTATTCGGTTCATGATTAGGAAAGTCAGGAGATGGTTCAAGAAACATTGTATCAAAATTATACGATGGAGTGTCGCCTACATGTTTTAGTTGTTTACCAACTGCCGGATCTTTAAGTGTTATTGATTCCGATTCAGAATAATTATTAATTAAATCACCACCACTATTTTCAACAAACTTGCTCAATCGTTGTATGTATTTTTGATATATTTCATCACAATCACTTGATACAGGTTCATAATATTCAGATTTGTTTTCAGATAATAAAAATTCTGGCCGACAATTATTATCAAGATATTTATAATTATGATTTATTGCGGTAACTCTTTCATGGGTGTTTAAAAATGTCATGCTTTGTGATTTTTTAAATGATTTTTTTGATTGCAATAATTGTTTTATTTCTTTGTGTAACATTGTTGATTTTGATTCCAGTTTATGTCTATCTGGTAATTTATCTTGACATAATTCATTGTCATTATTTTCACCTGACAGGTTATTTGTTTCCATATTGATATTGTATGCTGAAATATAAATAAGAATATACCCACACCAATTGGATCAACACAAAAATTAGTGTGTATGCTAATAAAACTGTCTTGCCTTTATTGCAAATATCAGGTACTGATTTTATTGTTGGTATTTGACTTATGGTAAAGTTTTCAGTTCTTGGTGTACTAAATGGAATGGCTGAAATAATATGGTTTGCTTAAAGGCCTTAATGTAATTGAAGATACTTGATACTTACAAATCAAATTTTGAGAATTATAAACTGAATGGTTATGTGTAACAGGATGTCTATTGTTATCTGCACCTTCATCGCTGACTATTGAATTTTTACAATTTGAATGGTTACTGTCTATGTCATAAGTATTCTCAGATACTTTTGCTTTATTATTGTCATCAATCGTAAATGTTGTATTTAGGAAAATATCATGGATTGAATCAATTGATTGATTATCCGAATGCTCGTCAGTAGAACACGTTGAAGCGATTTCTGATGCAGAACATTGTTCCTCGTTAATCATCTTTATTTTATTTTCATTTATATCCTTTTTAGAAGACACAATATTTAATGATGTATTTAAAAGTAAAATGTTATTACTTGTTACTCTTAGCTGCTCTGTCAAATGATTAGTCGGTGTTACTTTCATGTTGGACAAACGAGACCTATGTTCTGGAAAGTATTTTGTTATTAATACTCTAATATCTTCATCAATGTCAGATGAATCCTCATCATTCGCTTCTAATGGATTAGAACATATCGCTATAGAATTTGTATGTTTCTTCGAAGTAAAACATTTCGAATAGTTAACCGATCGTTTACCTTTTCGTCTTATGACAGACAATGGAGTGATAACACTAGACTTAGGTGCTTCTGTAACTGATTTATGATCTAAGCCGGCTATTATCTTAGAATTCAAATTATCTACACTACTTGTTTGTGATGCTACATCTGAAATCGTTATAAAGTATTGATAAATTCGAGACTAATTATAGAATAATACCTTTAAACATATCAGTTAATGGTCTAATTTTGTTAAATGCCGAACTAAACGGAATTGGTTTAAATTGTTGTAAATCAATAGTGCCTTGAATATAACGTTTGAATTCTTTGGATGTATCCATATGATTTGAGATCAAATTATCACAATCACATTTCTTAAAGAAACTACCAACATTTTTGATTTTACTTGAAAATCTAAGACAAAAAATACAATTAGTTTTAATGTTACAAAGTCTTATATTAGATAAAAACTAATAGTAGTGTATTGTCACGCAATAAATAATTTAACATAATACTTTTTGAAACATAATTTAGAGCGTTGTGTAGTACTTATCATTGTCTTCATGTGATTTAACTTGATTGAAACGCTCATCAATTAATTTATTTTTTAACTCTTGTACTTGAATACGATATTCGCTGGCCAAACGATCACTTTTTTCTTGTTCAATACGTATTGTATGGATTTCATCCTATAATAATAATAGAGAGTAAATAGATTTAGTTTGGTCTATTAAATTACATGAAAATTACCTGTAACAAATTTACTTTTTGCTTCAAGTCAATTGTCTCATCGTATAATGAACGGTTGGTTTGCCGTTGCGTTTCAATTTCATGTTCACTACTTTGCAGTTCAGTTTGTAAACGATTTACAGGGCCAATTTCATTCGTTTTCATTTGTAACAAGATGTCTCGTAGTTTATCATTTTCCACCTCCAACTGAAAATTATTATTGATTATCGTTCTATGTATTCTAACGTAAACGAAATTAAGTTACTTGTTTCTGTATTTTGAGAGCTTCGCCCAACTCTTCCGAGAGTTTGTCCTTTTGGACATCTAGTTTGTTACATAACTCTTCAATCGCTTGTAAATCAAGCCCCATTTTCAATTTGTTCTCATTGGCTGTATGTAATTCATTATGCAGTTCAGCCAGTTGTTGTGTCAAAGTTTTAATTTGTTCAGACAATAAACCTTCTAATTGTCTTTCTCTCAATCTCATATCTTCAATTTGTGTTGCATGTTTCATTTCACTTTCAGCCAGTAAGCGCCTGCAATGAATGAAGTATTAGTTGTATAAAAACAAGAAAATTATTTTAACTAATACAAAACAATAAATTACCTCACTTGATTAGCCTCTTGTTGTAAATTTTGATTTTGTCCTTCTAAATCCAAAGCGTCATGTGATAATGAACGGAAATTATCCAGCATTTCTGTTCGTTCATATTCTTTTTCCATTAACAATTTCTCAGCTTTTTCTACTTCGATTACATAGCGTCGCAATTGATTCTTTAAATCATCTATTTGCATATTTGATTCATGTAATTTCTTCTCTAACAATAACTGTTGAGCACCGGAATCCGCTAACTCATTGGTAAGCCGACTATTTAAATACAAAAATTAAACATTATATAAAATTAAAATGCAATTCAGTCATAACAAATATTTTCTTACTGATTTTCTGCCAACAAATTGTCATTTGTTTTCTTCAATTGATTCAATTGCTTACGGTTTGTATCTAAGTCTCTGGCTGATTGATGTGATGAATTTTCCTTATCTTTTACTTCCATAGCACTTTCTCTATATAGAAAAAAAAAGCAAATCGTGTATATAGCAGTACTTATTGCATTGAAATATGTATATAACAAATTAAAATGTTCACAGCATAGGAGATTGTATATGAACATTAATGAAATCTATATATGCTTAAAAAACTAGATAGCAATTTATTTATTTTTGAAAATTGAATTTTTATAAAAGTATGGGGCATTTTTAAAAGTTCAATAATTGATCCATAACCTTGGCGTCTGGTTAATTTTCCGTATGTTTTTATGTATGTAAGTACAAAGCATAAAACTGCTAGACACACTAAATTTATGTTAAACTTTAACTGCTACATAGCGTGTATTCGACTTCAACTGTTAATTGTGTTTCCTTTTATAAAATACTCATCTTAATGCAAAATTATATAAGATTTATACAATAATAATAAAAAAGTACAACAATCCGATACCGACGCACGTTATAAAGACTTTCGATTTCACATCCAATAGAAAATCACAAGACATTTAGATGTTCCTCTAGAGTTTAATCATTTAAGTTATGCAATAATCATATTAAAGATTGTGTTGAAATCACATAAAAAGGTAACTTAATTACATATTATTGAAAAATGTTAAATTAATAATTGCCTTATATCTTCATGTCAGCGAAATGCTTTGACTTTTATATTAATTATTAGCAGCTTTATAATTCATAATTTACAAAAAAAAAACAATCTTCTTGTCTTCCAAATTGAACAATTCCAAGTAAAAAAGAAAAAAACTACTAGCTGATTGAGAGAATATTGAAAGATGCATTTCAAAGTAACATGAAAATAAATGACAAATAAATATTGAAATTGGTATAGCATTGTACAATATGACAATTTCAAATGCTTTCTGTCATCTCGAAATATAATTTAAATGTACAGAGAAAATTAACAGTCAATGATCAAATAACATGAAATACATGTAATCATTTCAATTGGCATATTAAAGAGACACACCAATTTTTCAATAATAAAACGTATAAAGTTTTACATTGTCATTTCATGACGAAGAAAGGTATTTATTGTAATTTTATCATAATTCATCATAATCATGGTTAACATTCAAAGGAATTGATTGAACAGAACATAATTGTCAGTTTGATAAAAAAAGTGAAAATGATTAATTTATTTTATAACGTTCAGTAAAAGAACATTATTCAGCCTTATTTATTACATAAAAGCCAAATCGTGTAAAATGTTCTGATTTATATTCAAAATTAAACAATGTAGTTAAACGTTTCTTGTCAACATCAATGTTATATTCAGACTATAAGGAAATTCATAATACGTTTAATAATCAATATATGGTGAAAGTAATCTTCTAATATTTCATGCACATTGCAAGTGAGAAAATATTATTAAAATTTTAACTTTATGTTGTGATGATTAGATTTTCAATGAGGGCCATTAACTGGAAACGATAATATTAAGACATTTTTAAATTGTATTTAGTTGAGCATCTCTATAGATTCATTCGATCATTGTCTAGCCAACTCTATTCACAACCAAAGATACTTAATTATTTTGTCGGAGGCCTATCTCATTAGACATAATAATTCGGAAGTGATTACGATACATTGAAACCTTTAAACAAATTATTATTTCATCTTCAATTGGTAATTCCGTATAGAAACGCTCCAATACAAAAATTAAATCAAATACTAATATGTTGTGAGATCGTTTTGAGGTTGTTAGCTTACAACAAAACGCAAACTTGTTATAATTTTCAATTTGTTTATAATTAAAATTTGCATCACTTGAATATTATTCATTTTAACTATTGTAACATATTATGGCACAACAAAGTTTGTATGTATTAATAATATTTATCTCGTTTGGATTATTTTCAAAGTCAAACTTTCTTTTGAAATTAAATTTGCCAACCATTTATATATTATTTATACTTAAATCGCTATATCAATTTACTAATAATCATGAAATAATTATCTCCCTTATCAGTTAAGCCACACATAATGCTCAATGAAATTCCATGTGTAAAGAGAGTTCGTCGTTTCAAATCTTTCGATTTTTTTTCTTTAAATGTAGTTAACTCAAAATTATAATAATCTTATTAACCTAATCTTCGTATATATTCAGAGTTAAATATTTCGAAAAAATACTTATCTACTCTATTATATATGATAGTTTTCAAAACTGTTTTATTGTTGCTTGAATAGTACAAACTTATTGTTTTGGCAATTAAATACAATTGAATACAATAAGATATTGAAATTAGAAATTTTCATTATTGAATTCAAAGTCAATTAATTTTTGCACGATACACCAGGTACAATTTATTATTTATAAACAATTAATGTTACCTTGCATCTGGATTTAACTTTGCTATCATAATCAAATTTTAAAAAAATCTCATTTTACGCGGTTTTATTTTTAAACAGACAAAATGCACTATATATTATTCCTTCATTTAAAATTCATAAAATAAAAATTATGTATTCAAAGATGTTTTATAATAAACATCCGAATATAATAAAACATTTAAATTAAATGGATATTTCTTTTGAATGGAATATAAAGTAGATAAACATTTTTTTATTTATTTTCATAATTTCCGTTTAACGTGATTCAATTGAGCGATTAGATTATGTATGTGTGTTATGATGACACCAAAAAACGAATATAAATGAAGTTAATAAATGACATAAAATTTAACACCCTCCAGTATCCAATGAACCATTTCAAACAGCAATCAATACCACACTTTACAAAATTATTGGAATTTTATTTAAAGAAGATAATTATTATCATTGATTTAATATGAAGTTACGTAAATTTAACGACCATAAATCTCTTAATGTCGTCCCCAAAAGAAAAAAAAATAACAAAAATCTTTATGATTAATACTCAACTAATCGAAGAAATCAACTCAAAAACATTTATGTAAATATAAAACACATTACAAGTATTTTGCAGTCACATTATCGCAAACCACATAACACCAAATAGACTTTTGATTGTATGGAATTTAAAGAAAAAACTGTATTCAACTCCATGTGATTTAGTATTTTATATTGTTCATTTATTATAACGTTTGTGGTATGTTACCTGAGCACAATATCTTTGATATCAGGTTTATTCATTCAACAAACGATCATGAATATTCAGTCTCGTGCAAACCATCGATACCAACGGATTAACTAACATAAAACATAACGCCATAATACGTTAAATCAATTTTGATTAAAATGTGTTGTGAATTCTATAAATTATAAATGCATAATTCAATAAAGAAAATAGTGTTCAGTGTTCAGTTAGCCGGAAAAGTAAAAATATTACAGTTCTTTAAAAGGTCAATTTCAATACAGCCAAGATAACCATTAAATATACAAAAGACCGTGGCAATACGTTGTGAAGGTTAAACAAAGCATTTAAAATAAAAAACCAAGAATTTCTTTATGGAAAATAAAAATAAAATCTTTGTATCCTATGTGAAACAGTTTTTGTGTGTTAAACAACTAAAAGACAGAGCTAGAGGAATAAATAATTATAACTTATATTAAGTGGTAAATTAAACCGTGAAAAAAAACTTATGTGTTCTTTAGTTATTTATTCATAAAACTGGAGAAAAATGATAGAATGTGGAATGAATATTGCTAACACAAAAATTAATTCTTAATTCCTTGAGGAATAGTGACGAATATTTTATATAAATATAAATACAGACAAAAGTGATAACAGTCAATGTTACAGGTGAGTGAGCCAACAGTTTCAAGACACTAAAGTACATAAGTGTTAAATTAAATATTTAAAATTGTTTTTGTTATACTCTAGAAGCCTTGAGCCAATTTATCACCGGGGTTTTTTCAAATTTTATTTATGTAGCTTCATGAAGTCTAACGTATTATGCATAAATAATAAGTAACTAGTGGTTTTACAGTTCATTTTCAATTAATAAAAGTTTTTGTAATCGACCATCAATACCTTAGTGTTTCGATGTGCTTCTAATTTTTAAAATAAAACAACTTGTGCAAATAATAAACGGATAAAGACTTTACATTGAGCCTATTGAATAATAAAAAGAATCTGTATTTAATTGTTTAGTCAATCAATAATAGATTAAAAAATGCACAATTTTTTGGTTAATTCCTCTTAATTTCTTAAAACAAATCAACTAATTTAGCCACATCATAGACCATCAATTGGATTTATAACGAAAGAGTAGCAATGATTAATCTTTTTAAATTCCGATAAGACAATTCACAATTCCATTGTGAAATTTTTGGTTTTTATTTAAGTGAATTATGTGTGATAAATTCCCGTTTTACATAAAAAATTCATCTGAAAAGCAAATGGGCCAAGTTATTCAACAACAATAATCAACTGACAAAACTTCTTTTATTGTTGAGGCATAAAACCGAGATATAATTAATGAATAATTCACGATTTTATATTTTGTTTTTCAATGAATTCTTTGTTCAAAGTTAAAATAATCTTATTTATTGCAATAACCATTATGATTGTTCAGTTTTACTGGGTGATTACATAATTGAGCCAATTTTCTGTGTGTATATATTTTTTCTTAATCATAATTTTAATAATGAACACAACATATAAATGAAAAAATATGGATAAAAAATTCAAATAATTGCATTTATAAACATGTGATGTAAGAAGTTGTATTGCACAAACATTTAATGTTTCACTGTTAATTAATTCTTCACGATTCATAGTTATCATCATGTATTGATGTGTTGCACATTTCTTAGACAAATATGTGAATCACATTATGATATCAAATTCACTTAAGACAAACCACTTTTTATTACGAATATACCAAATATAGTCATATTTAATCACAATTACAGATTCATTTTCCATTTTTATATACGAATCAATTAATATGAAATTAGTTATGAATCCCCTAGTAATATTACCATTACTATCGATATTATGGATAACTTTAACTTAAATATTCAAATTCATAATAATTCAGTTTACCACAATATAAACTATCAAATGATATCTCTCTAAGGTATTACCTTAAACTATAACTCGAATAAAATTAACTTTCTTTCGTCTATAATCGCGTGCATAATTTTTAACGTGTATATGTACATATAAAAACAACCAAGTTTTGTTTGAATAAATGCCACCATCGAATACATAATATGAAAAACATACATTTTGCATAATCTCATTCATAAGTTGTATACCGATTTTGACTTCTATTTTGTGTTTCTTTTGGTTTTATCGTTTTATATTTATTTATTTAAAAGCCGAAAACTTTCAATTTCAAATTACCTTATTGATGCGATATTGATTTGTTTTTTTGTTATTTAAGAAACCATATTTCACCTCAATTTCCTCACCTGAATTACATTGTTTTTATTTAATTTGAGAAACACGTTTTTTATGGTATTATTTAATAATCTTTAGTTAATGTAAATTAAGTATTTTTCTTAGCAGAAACTTTTAATTTTCATGTGGAGTTAACCATTTATATGGCTGAATGATAAACCTGATAAAAATTAATATGTTAAATAGGTTAATGGAACATTAGGCAAATCTAATTTTGATCATTTCAGAATTATTTTAAAATGACAATATGGATATTGACATCGTTTTTATTATTAACAACGCGATACACTTCAGGAGCAATTGTTCCACCACCATGGAGTAATACAACCATAAATCCATGTGCTGCATTACCCGGTGGATGGCAATTACTATATTGGCCACCACTAAAGCAATGCTTCAAAATATTTTCGGTATATCGCATGAAATTTAACAAAAAATGTAATTATAATCGCAATTGTATTTCAGTTAGGTTATCCATGTCCCGAGACAATGGAATTAAGTCCAGTAGGTAATTCAATGATAGCTGTTGGAATGACAGCAGAATGTAGATGTCCACCAGGAACAGCGGAAAATATTAAAACAAATCGATGTTATAAATTATTTGAAAAAGGACCATGTGATGTAGGACAATATTTTTCTCCTGTTCTCGATCTGCCAGGAAAAAGCGCTATGTAAATCAAGTTTTAATTGATCAAAATTATGATATGAATAATTACTATGAATTTTCAGACCAAAGAAACGTATTGGAGTTTGTAAAGTACCAAATCCATGTTTAAATGGAATGATACTTTGGCCAAAAGATGAAAAATGTTACTCACTGTACACTAGGGGTCCATGTCCAAAAGGCACATTATTAACAATTGGAAAAGATAAAATAGCTGAATGCAATGTAATTATTAATTCTTTACATCTTACGATTATATTTTCATAAATTAAAATAATTGTTTCAGTGTGAAAACCGTGGAGATTTAGCTCAATATTTTTATGATGAAGACAATACATGCCATGAGCATTATACAAGAGGACCTTGTCTATCAAAGGGTGAATTATTTTTGCCTAACAAACGATGTGGATGTAATAAAAAGTTACCGCATTACCATGAATCTACTGGTCATTGCTTTGAATTAGGTAATCAACATTGTGGTTTCCTCATTAATTTATTATTAAGAAGTTTTTTTAAATTTATAATTCATATATTATTATAGGAACAATTGGACCGTGCAAAATGGGCCAACAATTTATTTTATCAGATAATACCATCGAACAAGAAACATCTTATGCAAGTTGCCATTGCAAAGATGGATATGTAATGTGGTCGAATGGTTTTTGTTACAGAACTTATACACGAGGACCATGTCAAGATGGACAATTTCTATTGAATACATCAGAGTGTATAGATAATCCATGTGGAAAGGGCCGATTATATTTTCCAGATGAAAAGACTTGTTATCGTATCGGATCACAAGGTCCATGCAGTTTAGAACAAGTTGTGGTATTTGATTTTACAACCAGACCATCAGTTGATGGTATTTCATATAATGGAGTATGCGGTTGTATCGGAATCATTTCCAATTTGGATCAATCTTGTGTAGTAGACGATAAACGTGAAAGTGCATGTAATTCATCACCTGGCATGGTAGAATTAAACAATCAATGTTATAAATTATATAGTCGTGGACCTTGTGGGCCTGGTCAATGGTTAGAACCACGAAAAATACCAAATAGGGCTGATAAACGAAGCGCTAATTGCCATTGTAAGCCCGGTTACACACAGTATGAAACACAGGATGGCATTATTGGATGCCATGCACCAAGCGTCAGTATAGCCAGGTATTTAAATGGAAAGAACTATAAAAATTATACGTTTGGTTTCAATTAAGAATGAATTGTTAAATAAAATGTATTATAACTACGAGTTTATTATATTTTATGCTTAGTTGAATAAGAATTAGCTATTCATTTTTGGCATTTTGGTAACTGTTATTAGTGAAACGAATTCTTGCAACTATAAAAAGACTGAATATCAATCGCATGTCCTAGTATATTTTATGCCATTTGCATTATTTAGTGTTGGGAATTTCTGAACGCATGGCATGTTAATTATATTTGAACTGTGTTTTAACAGTTCTTAAATGGATTAGTTGATTATATTGTATTTGTCAATTGCATAAATAAAGCATGTTACCCATTATTAGTCAAATAATTCACATTATAGAATATCGTATTGTCGTTATTATAGGTGGCTGTTAAGTTTTATCGGATAAGCAGATGAGAATTTAATCATATTACGAAGTACACTGGTCATTGATTGCAGATGTAATTCATGAATATTAAATTAATTGAGATATAATGTCTAGTTGGATATCTCTCGTCATTAGTTTTCTAAGTGCCATTTCATTATGTTTAAAATATCTATAAAATATAAATAAATATAAATATAAATTACATTTACCTTAATTTCATATGTAAATGTGAGATTTCCTTATTATAATCATTGTTCTTTTGTTTGAACAGTTTGACTTCTTTCTCCAATTCATCCAAACGTTCAACTTTTTTGTCCAATTGACCCTTGAAACGATAGATAAGTAGTAAATATTTCAGGGTTTGATGTTATTCAACTCACTATGAGATTTCTTTTTTCCACTTCTAAGTCCATATTAAATTTTTTTAGCTTCAGAATATCTTTTTCCAATGACATTCTTTCCGACCGGAAGGTGTCTCGAGCACTATCAACCGTCAATAACTTCGATTCAACTTGACCCAATTGACGTTCTGATAATAATAAGCGGCTCTGGGCGTCTTCAAGACTTTTTTCTGTATGACTATGTAGAATTCTGTTAAACAAAATATGTGATTGAATCAAGTGTTAACTTCTATTAAAATAGGGAATTAAATGGACAAACCGTAATTGTGTAAAATTTGATTTTAGGGAACAATTTTCATCTTGCAAACGACTAATCTCCTTCTTTTGATCTGCAATCTCTTCTGTTAATAATTTCACTGTGATATCATTCGGTACTTTTGACGACTCTAAATGGCGTCTTTCACTTTCTAATTCCATTACCTTGTTCATCAAGGAATCGATTCGCTTCTCATGTCTTTCCTGCTCTCCTTTTTGCAATTGAATACTTGATTCAATACGTTCTCTTAAGCTATCCCGTTCGGTTTTGAGACGGTCAACCTCACACAACAAACCGTTTCGTTCTCGATCCATTTTAGATATTGTTGTTTGTACAGACTTACTGGTTAACAATTCAGCTTCATCAATTTTATTTCTAGCTGACCCTGATTCAGTTTCTACGCCTTCATTTTTCCTCATTTCATTTAATTTCTGAATTTCAAATTACCAGATAACATTTCAAAGATCAATTATTATAAATTAAATATTCATTTTTAAGTCAATTAAATACCTCATTGTTGTTCACTTTTTCAAAACACTTTTGAAATTCTTTTTGGTAATAATCTCGTTCCAATTGCATTTTAACAAGTTTTTCAGATAATGACTGTAGGTTTGCGTCCTCCCTTGCAGCCATTGATGAAACAATATCCTTACTTTTATTAAATTCTTCAAATTGATAAAAGATTTAAATTAAAAAATTATATTCAAATTTAATATTTCCGCAATAAATCTCACCTATTAAAGATAACTTGTTTTTCAATTTTGCATTCTTTTTTGATAAATTTTCAATTTTCATTTTGTATTCCTTTTCTGCAACATAGAAAGTAAATTTATTTAATTTCAGGATATATAATTTTAAAAACACACACCTTTGGACGTTAAACTATTAATTTGTTTAATTAGTCTACACTTCTCATCGTTAGTCACATTAATTGCTGCTTGTAAATTCACCTTGGCATAATCTTTATCAGATGAAATTTTAAATAATCGCATTTCGTTTTCTAGTTCAATAATTCGTTCTCGTGATTTTGCTAACTTCAATTGTAGTTCAGAATTGGTACGTTCTTTTTCCACTAGATTAGCATTGGCCTCCTTTTCTACCAGCAAAGCCACTTTTTCTAGCTCTTCCAATTCCTTTTCGAGTTGCTTATTTTTGTCAGCCAATTTTACAGCTCGTTGCATTGCTTCATGCTGATTATGTATACTATCCTTTAATTGCAATTGCATTGAATTCTTCTCTTTTTGTAGATATTCAACATCTTCGGCTAAAGTTCCAACATTACGATAACAACACTCCTTGCCAAGTGCAGATATCGGTCTACCTCCAGTGAATAAATCGCAAAGCCGTTGAATTTCCCTATCCCGCGCATCCAACTGTTTTCTATATGATTCCAGTAATTCAGATTGGGTCTTGGTGTCATTTTGAAGGCGTTGAATTTCAAACAGAACATTGTCGGATTTACTCATTGAACAAGTGCAGTTACTTAGCTTATCCTCGACTGATTTGAATATTCCAGATATTTTCGGGAACGTTGAACCCGATTTCACAGTCGACACAAACGGTTTCTTATTCATATTTCGGCCATTTTGTAAATTTTTAGCTGTCTTTGGATCACTACCACTTAGTTTGTATCCAAGAACTGTGCAATGTTCTTCCAACAACTTTTTATCAAGCTCCAGATTTCGAATTTTTTGATTTAGTTCGATTATCTCCGATTCGTGATTTTCTTTCAGTCTCAATGTTTCCAAATGTAATAAATTGTTACCAGCCAACAGTTTAGCGTTATCACAACGATACGGTTCAGTTTCCAATTCCCAGGCTTGTTTTTCCTACAAGATAATTATAAACAAAATTTCTATTAGCATATTATTTGACAATAATCAATTAAACGATTACTGTGATGATTACAGTGAGATCTTACTTCGAGTAGTTGGCTGATTTCCTGCTTCGATCGTTTTAGACTATCAGTGGTTTTGACCAGATCATCCAGGATAGCAGATACCAAAGCGTAGGCACTAATCGGCAGTGGTTGTGAGAAACCAAGTATGTCCAATTTCTTTCTTAATAAGATAAAATTATTATCCACCTCGTTATCCATGTTCGGTCCCGGGAGAACAATTAAAATTAATTGCAATCCTAATAACAATGGATGTTTATTGCAGATTCCTCACAATCAATATAGGGAATGCATTGGTCACTCACTAATTTGTTTACACGATAAAAGTATAGAACTAATTAGAATAATCACTCAGTTATAAATCACTAAATATATAAACAATATAAAGCAAACGATGGAACGGATTTATATAAATTGCAGTAAAACATACAAATGATACAATTATATACCGGGTATGACCAGTTTGAAGAAAAGAGCTGAAGTCCTTCCTACCATAAACAACGATTTTAACGTATATTCTATAACCAAGAATTTAAGCACTGCTCTACTCGAAAAATTTAAATCAGCTGTTTTTTGGTATGATCGGAATATCCAAGGACAAAAGTGTTGAATTAAAGACTAAATTCACCATTTTCTCTCTTGGTAGAACACAGGCTAAATCTTCCAACAAATATGATCGATGTGACCTTGGAGAGTTTGAGTCGGAACACCTTTCATTTTTTTTTAAAAGGGGAATCTTTGCATCGAGCTAAGAACGCTCGATAGCTTGAGTGTGGGAACCCGTGATAGGGTTGACCTAGTGGTTCACCTTGATATTTCAAGGTTTGATGAGTGAACCCGATATCGGATAGATTCCGATATGCAGGCCACTCATCAGAGTGAATAACGGTACCTGGGGCACATTCTCGCTCAATAATTGGAATAATAGTTGCATGGTCTCTTTTTTTCCACATGAAAATAACGGCAATCGGAACCGTTCTTAAGTCCAAAAACCCATGGACCATCGACACGATTACCGTGGTTCCGGTTGTTTGCCACTTCAACCAAGGAATCGGAATCGTTCGCGGGAAAATCGCCTTTAGACGCCGGTTATATTTGCGTTGCCCAGAAAAACGCGCCGCGTCAATTTGGATGGGATTGTCCAAAGTCCCAACCATTTGCCCTCTACACTCTACATATACGATACTGGAACAAACCTCCCGGCATATGTTAAACCAATCGACGACGGTCGTATTGGAGCGACTGGTGAATTGGACGACCTAGAGAATTGTTTTTTCCAACACAAAAAAATTACCAATTCCAAGATTTCGGAAATCTTGAAATTTGTATGCACCTTTCCATTGAGATCAGTAAAATGGAAATACATGTTTTATTTGTATTGATGGTTTTCCTCATCTCACCCCACAACGGTCGCATACTTTGAGAAGATCGATGGCCAAGAAGGCCGTTAGCTTTTAAAAAAGCTGTAACGCCTACCTCATCAGAAAGAACATAAGTGCCGTGAGAAAACTTTCGAACGCGTCTGAGAGCAATTGGTAGAGCACACTAAACTGGTACTGTTAAATGTTATATCAACGGCAATTTGCACAACCAGTCTTCGTTACATACATGGAATATTACTAGATGGATGAATTGATATATTGACTTAGTATTCTATATTTTTCCAAACGTAATTCTTCATTTCTTATTTGACAGAAATTTTAAGGCAAAAAAAGTGACGTCTATGTTACTAAAATGGTATTTACCTAATGTCTTCATAGGAAGTAAGTAAGCTAACAAATTGAGAACGCATCGCCAAATTACATGAAATCAACGTCGAAGAAGATTGTGACTATTTTTGATAATTAAAATTCATTATTAGACGAGACATTCATGCAATTCGATGCACTCTTATGAGATGCATGAACGGCAGCTATTTGCATGCTTGCATTCATTTGGACCCGATTCGATACAAATTCATTCGAGTCGCTTTAAACCGCACCTAATCTCGAAATGAATATAATACATACGAAATTTGCATACGACATCTCTGTCATGTGAATATGTACGCCAGACTTGGAACGACCCTTTCATTATTTAGTCATTTTGCATTGGAATCTGATGTCCAGGAGAGCCAGAGTGGCACTAAGACAGTTAATTTACATAGGATTGGAGCAAAATGTGGAAACATCTCAGAATTCATCCGATATGCGGTCAGGTTCTGATAAAAGTACATCTCACAATTTTACAATATAAAGAAAACGGTGGAACAGATTTAAATAAATTGCAGTATAACATAACCTTAACTTATAAACAATTATAATTTTATTGCACAACTGCAGTTATTACTTTCGTTATTTAATGCCAAATTATTGCAATCAGAGCTACAGTTAAATAGCAGTAGTTTTTAATCTTTTTAATTGAAATATATTCCAGAAGATTTAATTGTTTACTGTGGAATAATTCGATGAAATTCCACCAGACTGAGTCTTAACGTTGAAGGGGAAATCTGATTGACTGTCAAATGAGAGAAAAATAAGCGGCATATAGTTACTATATATTACAGCTATATAGTTACTATATAGGCATATATAGTACAGCCTGAAGAGCGTTCAAAATAGTGAGGTTATGTCGACAAGGTTATATAGACATTTTTCTTCGAGTATATTCATATGAAATTATATAATATGTGAGATATGAAAAATATCATATTTTTTTTAATTAATCAGGAATAATTTTTTTTGCTTCGTTTTTTTTAGATCGCATTAATGAATGAATTTATTGTCACTGAAGTTGACGCTACTGTCAAAAAATGTACGTTAAATTCATTCGCATACGCTATATTTGCCAAAGGTCGTATAACCGCACTTTTGAATCGTTAACGAATTGTAAAATACAACACATTCGGATATCAAATACGTATATCGAATATCCAACGGTTAGAACCTTTAGGTACAATAGGTGGAATCACGCCACTTTTCTGAGATGCATATGTGTTCGAACAGAAAATCGATTCGAATAGAACAACAAACAGAAATCTAAATATTGTGAATTACTTTAAGTAACTGAATTGCATCGATATTATCAATTTTAAAATATTATTATTATTGAAAAGGTGAAGTGATTGCATACTAAAGCATAATAAGAAGGTGAATCGAATTGGATTATCTTAATACAAGTGGAAAATGAACTGCGGAAATTCTTGAGGTTTGTTTGTTTTGTTTTCCATTAAATCGTTAATTTTGCACTAATCCAAGGTGAACAGTTTTATTTTACGGGCATTGTGTAATTACCAAATGATACTACATATAAATTGTCTGGTATATTAGATAATAACATGTGTAATTAGAATAATCGGGCCATTCTAAATGAATCATAATTATTAAAAGTTTTTAAGACGTAATTCAGATCGTACGATTTTTAGCCGTCTGTATGTGTGACTCAATGGATTGGTAAATCGTTAAAGTTTTATTTGTACCTAAATTGCGTTTAGGCCAAACACATTTTTTATTAAATAAAAATCAATACTCATCAAAATATTGTAAACAATAAAAAAATTAGTCTATAATTCATAAATGAGTCTGTAGCTTGTGTGAAACTCGCAATATTGAGGTAGGTTGTGAGCTTTTCTGCTTGTGCTCATCTTTTGTGCATTCATCTGGCTTCATAAATATCACCAATCGAAGGCAGTTAACATAATATCTTGGCATTTTTTGTAAAATTTATATTAAAAACTTAGTACCGGTAGTAGAATAATATTCATGGCATTTATACCTACCACGTGAGTAAGAAAACTTTTGTAAGCTCGAATAGAGTTCAATGAAACTGTATCTTCCACGTTGCTTTTACTGATACGTTCCTATTTTTTTATTGTGTGAACAATCAGGATTCACGAAAGAAAATGTATTCTTATGGCACAAAGGCAAATCATGTTAATTGTTAATGGACTTCTTCAGTATTGTCACAATAGTACCAAATTGGGAGTGCATTTAACATGATTGCAAGTGTTACTGTTTTTAATCGGCTAATAAAAAAATGAATTTAAAAAACCACGTCAGACTTATACACTTAACTCTACTCATATTATATAGAATTGAGTCATAGTATGTTAGGTTTATGTTGTGCTTTTTTTTCTCTATTGAATTCCCCATTAATCAACGATTGTATTCCGTGGGTTATTTCCTTCATTCAGCTATGGAGTATTCCTAATGCGCGATGACGTAGCGCATCACGCCACTACTTCGATTACCTTATATTATGAGCCCGTGCTGCGGAGCAAAGAAATTCATTGTATTGGGCGATCTTATTTATGTATAAGAGAGAGAGAGAGAGAACCAGCACCATAATAGAATAATTCAAACTTGGTAAAATATAGTTGTGTGCCATGCAAATACTTCTCTCGGTTAGTCTAAAATAATAATAAAAAATTAATCCACAAAACGGTTCAGTAAGACCCAAATACTAATTATTCGTTTAGTAGTAGCAATATATTTTAGTATTTAAATTATAATGTGTTGAATTCTAACGGTGTGAATAACTAAAGTGAGATGAATGTTTAATCAACGAAGTGACACATTGATAACATACCTATAAACGATTTAGTTTAGGCAGTGTATTGCAATACCTTGAAGTCGTGTCATCTCAAGAAAAAGGTGGTGTAGAATTGAGGAAAATTAATATTTAAAATAATACATTAAATCTGATTGAGTACTGGACTTATACGAACAACGTGGTTCCTCTCACTCTCTCTGAATCTCCTGTTCAGTGTTTTAAAATACTTTCTTGGGTTTTATTGAGTTTTGTGCCATTTGAAACCGATAATCAGTGAAAAAATTCCATTTGTTCGAATGGAACAGTACAGGAGAAAGGAACTTATTGGTTTTCTTTTAAGCGAATACTATATAAACAGTAAAATATAAATAAAATTATTGAATAAAAATCCCTTTATTTAAATCTAAGAATAAAACGTGAATAGATAGTGTGCAAGAAAGTTTTAATTATGGAAAATTCATGTCATTTATTGAGTTGAATAACTGAGGACCGATAAAATAAAACTCTGGGAATTTTTGCATTTGTGAATTTTGTATTTGAAGAGTGCATTATAAATTGAATACGTTCATAATATTAGCTACAGTGTAATAACAAAGTAATTATTGATTATTTTCTATAGAACAATATTGGCGAGAAATTTTGCGTTAATCACTAATTAACATAAAAACAAAGTTAAATATTGTGTGATATTATTAAAAGAATAAACTGTCACTGGACAGGTTCAATACAACTCAAGTTTGGTCAATAAGAAACTTTCTCATTATAATAAAATACAAAAGGTTTGTGTTTTCTTTTGATGTTCTTTATTCAGATTGTGAAGTTTCGTATTTATATTAAATTAGTTAAATGCAAATTTTATAAAAGAATGGTTCATTCAACTGAAATTGGCGAACATCGTAAAATACATTGAAAATGTTAAAATAAAGAACCCGAAAATCGACTTAACTGGAATTAAGACGCATTTCATGTTAAACAAAATTCAATGTTTGTTTAAATTGTTGAAAACGTCATTACGTTATTGAATATTACATTAATTGAAAATGATGTTACAGTAATTGTAGCTGAAATAGGAAGAACCATTTAATAATTACATAATGTCAAATTGTGAATTCACAAATATTTTATTTTCTTCATCTCCGTTATATCGGTGTATTGGATTTAACGAGATGAACCTGTGATATCTTGATGTTAGAGAATCGCGACATGCGATACAGTAAAACCGAAGGAAAAAAACTATAGAGTAGTAAAAATACTTCAATGAATGTCAGCCTATTTATAAAACCGCTTTTTAGAATAGGTTTTAGTTGAATATTTTTTTTATTTTCTAATTCGATGTTTGTGATAATGAGCGAAATGCGGTTTATGTTATTTTTTATTTTTTTTTGCAATAAATACGAACACAGAAATGCACTGCAAATCTGTTGAATTTGTATAAATGATAGGAAATAGAACAGTGTAAAATACTTCAAAAAGACTTTAGACACAATAGTAGCTTTGCTCTATTAGATAGTAATATGATTCCGTGCATGGTGAAAATATTTTTAAGAAAATATATTGTAAAAGTGTTTAGTAGGTCATTGAGAAATTCTGCAGTAAAATATAACTGTTATTCGTTAAACAGTCGTTATAAGAAAGTATAATTGTTGATTTTTAAAACGCAATTGTGGACATAAATCTCTAAATGTTAATACGGATTCCGGTAACATTAAGTAACATTATATGAGGACAATAATTGTTACTTAAAGAGTAACATCGAATTGGCTTAGCCTAAGGGTGCGGTATTACGGCGCTGATGGTCAACAGTTTTAAACCATTTTATAATATTGCTTATCGGTTACAGAAAAGGTGTAGCCCTCTTATAATATTTCTCATACTGATGATAAAATTATATATTATACATAGTTGCATGTGTATAGAGATTGCCTACAAATAAACACTGTCTGCGCAAGTGTTTCCACGTGGTGGCGTGATTCTATTGCCTGATTACGTACTTTTTTTTGTTAATTTCAGATTCGGATAAAATACAATCAACAAACGAATTTAGTCAAGTTCATTTTATTTTCCCAAGTAATTTTGCCTAAATAATTTGTGAAATCATATAATATTTTTCAAGTTTAACACGTTTATATTTAAAATTCTAGTGAGTTGGTTACGTCAATGCGAGAAGTAAGTTCTCATATTCACGTATCATTTAAAATATAACAAATATGAAAAAAAAACTTGATTTCAGTTAGAATGAAACCCTAAATGATATGTACATTATAAATGTTTAATAACAGATGATTGTTTTCATGGCCAGTCAATGATAATGTAGTTCAGTGAATATGTTTTGTGTGAATTACATTACTATTATTATTATTTTTTTGAAATTTCATTTTGTGAATTGCAATCTGTTGATTGATATGATAACCATATCAGAAGAGATAAAATACGGGTTAACTGATTTGACCAAGTTCTGACTATATGCGTATAAACGCTAATCTTTTCGATGGATTAAAGTTACAAGTGGAAATGCATTAAATTTATATAAGATCATGTTCATTTTATAATATAGAAGGTTCTGTGTCATTTTACCATTATAAAAATCATGTATATGAATTTATGGATAATTCTATTCAAGTTGTGTGCTAATGGAAGTAGCACGATATTTTCACTTAAATTTTCTAATTCGTATAATTGTTAAACCAGTTAAACCATATAGGTATATTTTATCTGTGTAAACTTGTAATAGTCTATACAGTTGATAATCGTACAACTATTCGGGTTAAGCGAACAATTAAACAATATGATGTTTATTGTTGGAATTTTCAAAGATCAGTTGATGTAACTTTGAAATTTGATCTGATACAATTTAAACGCGAGCTTTGAGGTGTTCGTTTCATACGCAGTTTTATGTGACACTTGATCTTATTTAATTAATTATTACATATTAGGGCGACTTGTACTATGGACATTTGAATATCATCTTTCTTTTAAATTATTGTTTGTGTCCACCTTTGTACGGATGTTATTTGTTATGGCGAGAACTTTATTTAAGTCAGATCATATAGGTATCCAGAGGTTGATATCCAACTCCATTGTATGTTTTATTAAAGTTCTTGGAATATGGTTTAGTAGTTATTTAAATTAACGTCCAATTAAAATAATAAATATTTGGCATACCATTATTATATTGTTATGCGAATCAAATATTATTTGTTATATTATAATAAATAATATGTATCAAAGTCCACAGTTAATTTACTGTAACTTAGTGAATATTAAGAGATGTTCCTTACATAAAAAATACGTTAATATTTCAATTTAATTACATTGAGGTAACAAATTTATTATTTTTCTTTCATTAATTTATCATTTTATAATTGAGTAAAATTAAATAAATAATTATAGGAAATTGCAATTGTAATAATTAGTAGTTATCAATGAAGTTTGGTTTAAGTAGACATCATAGAGATTACTGTATTGCAGTTTGTCTGTGATTTAAAGTTTTTAACTAAAGTGATTGAGCAATTTTTTACAAAAATTATTAGGTGATTTGAAATTATACTTGACTTATGTATATCACGCAGTAAGGTTAAGGTGTTAATTAGATATTAGTGTAATGAGATGATTTTAGTTTTTTATTAACTAGTTATGTACTTATACATCGTTAAGTGATTAAATGTCAATTTAATTCAGATGGCAATTTATATAGGCATAACAATTTGACTGTATCGTATTTATATATTTTGATTTTTTTTTTTTGAACTTATATTTGGATTTGACAAATAATACGGGTAATAAAAGAAAACATAAAATTGGTAAATTCTCTATTGCTTCATTATGTACATTTTAAGGCAAGTGACAATATCTGAAAATAACTAGAGACTTGGGGTTTTTTTTTATCAAGAATACAAAAATACATGAAGATAAATATAATGGATTTAAATGAATGTTTAAGCCAGATCAGAGTCCAGTTCAGTTTATTTCATTAAACATAATCTCTGGGTGGTTTTAAATTTTATTTAGTGTACCGAATCATTTAATATAATTTACGATGCTCGATGACCCCTAGAACTGTGATGACGGTTATTCCTTAAGATTAAAACAAATGAAAATTTTCGTCATACTGATCAAATTGAAATAATTTTATACATTACGATAAATGAATTTTTATTTTGTTTAGTTATTTAGATTTTAATTATTCATAACGAAGGGATAAAGTTAAGTGGTGTGACAATTTATTGCAATGATAATTAGGGAATTTCATATGAAAAATTAATTAAATAATATTGTATTGATGTACACCAATGCCCATTAAATCATACTTGGATCAATATTACGTAAATAACGAATTAATTTGATATTGATCGCATTTCTATGGACAGGTATAATTGATATTGACTGTAAGAATGGTAGATAAAAATTATAATTGTTTTTTTTTTTTTAATTTACATAATATCGTTGTTATATGTGTGCGGTATAATGTGTGTTTTGTTTTTCCATGAATATTGTTATGTTTCGATAAAAACCATAACAAAAGAATAAACATGTCATCATATATATGAAGCAAACATAAAATAATATGTATACATATCGTGGAAATTCCGCAAAAGGAATTTATTTAATAATAATTTCGTTATAAACGACGATTTTATGATTCTAATTTATCAAATGTTTGGTAATTTAATGAGTTTATGATTTTGTAAAAATAAATTAGTGATTTATTATACTTTACAAGTTCTAATCATGCTTTTAATATAATTAAACAATGGAATTAGTTAATTTTACAATGTATGTTGTATTCAAACATATATTTATATCAATAGCTGTGATAATAATTTCCAATTTGTTAATAATAATTCTAAAGTTGTAAGGTGTATGTTGAATTTAATTTCTATTTATAAATTCTATTTGTTTCTCGTTTCAGGAATCATTTGTAAAAGTATTAACACTTCACTGAGAATTGAACAACATCTCTTCATTCAGTACGAAGATTATTCATAATATATTCGCTACTAATTAAATAAATAATTTGTAATTTTGTGTCGTTAAGAGGAATATTCATATAAAAGGTGTATTGATTAAGAATATAATCACCTTCTCTATATCTCACAATTAAAACTAAGTAAAAGGGTAATCAAATAAGTTCATAAAATTGCATTTTTGAGAGTGAAGTTAAAAACCATCCAAATAAGAAAGGATAAAAAGATTCATACCTAAAACAGCACCGGTGTATTTCCATATTTAGTTGAATACCATTTAATTGTTGCTAGAAATCCATAAGAAATCATCTGTCATCATGTTTATTGAAGAGGATCAACAGTAAGTGTTGTTTTGTATTATTCATTTTATAAAAAAAGAAGAAATCATTTTGGTGTAGATTATTCACTTGTTGTTATTTATGTGCACTTTATTTATATAAGTAGTTATCATTGCAAAATACTTTAATAAATCATTTATGTATATTACATGCCTTTAATTGTTGATACGCATAAGCTGTAAAATTGATAAGAAATCTATCTATGGCTTTTACTAATACATAAGTCTGTCTTTAATACTCAAATCAAATCAGGGGGATTTTCATTTATCAATGAAATAATAAAGTAATTTTTGCAAAGTTATACTGTCTTACGGTTCATATTTCTAGAGTCCAGGATTTAGTCTTTGATAGTCTTACCGTTCAGTCAGAAGGCTCTTCAAAATACGGAATTGAATTTATAACTATTGTAATCATTACTACAAATAATTATCAAATTTTTGTGCCACTTTATGTTAATTATTTTGAATATTAATAAATTGAAAGTAAGTGTAGATCGTAAGTTTTGTTATAATGGATGATAAATGTAATTTATATTCTATTAAAATTGAATGAATATAGAAAAACTGATAAACAGAGTTCAAAGTAAATTGGTTTTTGGTGTCAAATCACCGCTCATACATTTAATAACATTGCATTATCTATCTAATAACTGCACTTTGATCACTTAGCGCTATTTAATTTGCGTTTATTGATTGTAAAAATAATAGTAAAAAAATTGAAAATCTTGACTTACACATTGAATGGAAAATAACGTTTTGGCATACGACTTTAAAGTGGTTCCAAAGGTGAAAATCAATAGATTTTTTTCACATTGTTTCATATCAAACATTTAGATGTTTTAAACTGTAACGGTATTTGACCATTTAGATTTGATTTTTCTTTTAATTTTGTATTATCAGAACGTACTTAAGAGAGAATTATGAACGTGTAGATAAGACATTTTTTCACAATCTTCCAAGTTATTTTTTATAATCGTATGATTCTGAGAATTCTATTATCTATTATCAATTTTGGATTTGAATATCTTTGAACTGGAAAATTTATAATTTGATCCAGAATTCTTTATTTGCTTTCCTTATTTTGACCGATAAAACAGCAGTTTAATTTATATCAGCTGTTAATTTTTTGATAAACACGTTTATTTAATTTCAAAGTAATTTAATTGTTTATAAATAAGAATTTTTCTCTAGTTGATATTCTGTTAATTTAATATAATTAATCATATTTATAAATATTTCAGAATGGATAGTTTATGGGTGCAAACTATTATTGGCACTTTAAAAACATTTGCTGCAATCTATGATATATTTACGTTCCCGCTATATGCGATCCTTCAAAAACCATGGAAGCGGCGTGCTTTATCTAGACGTGTAAAGGTCAGTTTTATCAGAATATTTTAATTTATTTTAGTTAATTTTGAAACGCATTTAATGGATTCGTTATTTAATTGTTTTATTATTCGATTTTAGGCGAGACCTATCAGCCAGGACGATAAACAAATCACTTATAGAACAACTGAACCTCCACGTGAGATTCATGTTAAAATGTTACAAAATGATATTGATACATTAGAGAAAATGTTCAATTTTGTAACAAAGATTCATACAACAAAACGATGCTTGGGTACAAGACAAATAATTAGTGAAGAGGATGAAATTCAACCAAATGGACGTGTTTTTAAGAAGTATAAGATGGGTGAATACAAATGGAAAAACTTTATTGAGGTGGAACACTTAGCGAGTTGTTTTGGACGTGGTATTCGTGAATTGGGTGCACAGCCAAAACAGAATATCGTAATTTTTGCAGAGACCCGGGCTGAATGGTTAATTGCAGCACATGGATGTTTCAAACAAAATATACCGATTGTCACCATTTATGCAACATTGGGAGAAGATGGTGTTATACACGGTATTAAGGAAACGGAGGTCACTACTGTAATCACTACTCACGAATTATTACCTAAATTCAAGACGATGTTAAATAGTTTACCAAATGTTGATACAATTATTTTTATGGAAGATCAAATTCATAAGACTGAAACAAGCGGTTATAAATCCGGTGTTCGTATCATTCCATTCTCTCAAGTGATTCGAACTGGTAAGGAGAGTAAATTTGAAGGTGTATCACCAACAGCAGATGATATAGCAATTATTATGTATACATCTGGTTCAACTGGAACACCGAAAGGTGTATTGCTGACACACCGTAATTGCATATCAACAATGAAGGCATTCTGTGATATATGCAAAATTTATCCAGACGATGTTTTAATTGGATTCCTACCATTGGCTCATGTCTTTGAATTGTTGGCAGAAAGTGTTTGTCTATTGACCGGTGTATCAATTGGTTATTCAACACCATTAACACTTATCGATACCAGTAGTAAAATAATGAAGGGATGTAAAGGTGATGCAGCTGTGTTAAAACCAACATGCATGACAACAGTACCAGTAAGTAGTAATAATCAATCATATAAAAGACATTTGTATTATATTCGCAGAAACATTAATTATGAATGTTATTTTCGTGTTATCTTAAAGTTAATCTTGGACAGAATATCAAAAGGCATAAATGATAAAGTTAATTCTGAAACTCCATTTAAGAAGGCACTGTTCAAATTCGCTTATCAGTATAAACAAAAATGGACTACCAGGGGATACACAACACCACTTATTGATAAGTAAGATAATCTTATATTTAAATAATGATAAATTATGACTGTTTGGTCTAAACAATTCTATTATCTCTTATCGGTGCTATTATTATTTTTAGATTGATATTTAAAAAAGTAGCGAAGTTAATGGGCGGCAAAGTTCGAATTATGATGTCAGGAGGAGCACCGCTATCACCCGATACACACGAGCAAATCAAAATTTGTCTATGCGTGGACCTTCTGCAAGGTTACGGTTTAACTGAAACTACATCAGGGGCTGCAGTTACTGATAGTGAGTTGAAATAAGAACCATTTGATCCAATTAATCTAGTTTATACTGATTTAATTTAATTTTTTAGTAATGGATATGGAATTTGGACGTGTTGGTGCACCATCCACAATGTGCGATATTCGTCTTGTTAATTGGGAAGAGGGTAATTATCGTGTTACAAATAAACCATATCCACAAGGTGAAATTGTAATTGGTGGAGACAGTGTGTCAAAGGGTTATTATAAATTACCCGGTAAAACTGCAGAAGATTTCTTTGAAGAAGATGGAAGACACTGGTTCAAAACTGGTGACGTTGGTGAATTTCATCCAGATGGTGTACTTAAAATTATTGGTGAGTATTCTTAAAATAAATTTCTCATCATTATATATATTTATTAGTCATATTTTAAATTCAATCCTTTTAATTTCAGATCGTAAAAAAGATTTAGTTAAATTACAAGCTGGTGAATACATTTCACTTGGTCGTGTTGAAGCTGAACTGAAAACATGTCCAGTTGTTGAAAATATTTGTGTTTATGGTGATCCAACAAAACAATTTGCAGTTGCATTGGTTGTACCAAATCCAAAACATTTAGAAGAAATTGCATTACGGCATGGAATTAGTGAGACAGATTTTGAGGCCCTTTGCACAAATCCTGTGATTGAGCGAGCTGTAATCCAGGAATTAGCTGAACATGCGAAAAAATGTAATAATGACTAAATGAGCTTTGTTTTTGAGGTCAAGTATAAACTAATGTTAATTCTAAATTTTAGGTAAACTACAAAAGTATGAAGTACCGGCTGCAGTCACATTATGTAAAGAAGTATGGTCACCAGATATGGGATTGGTGACAGCTGCATTTAAATTGAAGCGTAAAGATATTCAAGATCGCTATCAGCATGACATTAATCGCATGTATGCTTCTTGAGATCCACCTAGATGTCGTCCAGACCGCAATAAGAAATGAAAATAGAATTTAAATGTGTGTTGATTTACATGCACATAGTAAAAGAAAAGTAATGCGAAAATATGTAATAGATGCAAACAAGAGATATGTAACAAAGAATGTTAAATATGCCTTGAAAATTAAAATTTAAATTTTTTTTATTATAAAGGGCCATTAAATAATGTATAGATGAAGCAGCTGGTAAAGAGTAATTGGTGATCTAGAATCCATTTATAATAATACTATAATATGTGATTTTATGTAAATATTTCTAAAATGAAAATGTGTGAATGTTGGAACTGTAGATAATAACACTTAAACACAGCATAAATGAGTTTTACGGTATTTTGATTTCTTGTTTTGTTTTTTTTCTATTCAAAAATTTTAGTTACTTTTTGTTTGATTTTAGTTTACAGTCGATTGTATTTGTATAGTGAGTTTTATAGTTTTTAAGAAAAATTACGATGTATACTATTTATACTAGCACATAACATCAATTGTATAAAGTACTGAAAGGTTCATTGTAGTTATTGACGATCAGGAAATATATTGGTTTACTCTAATTAGTAATTTTTGAGGATTCGGAAAGTTTTTTAAACATAATTCGTGAATATCTTAATATGGAATTCTTTTATAAAAATTCATCAAAGTATTTAGATTATAAAAAACTCAATTGAATTAAATTATAATAGTAAATCTCAATTAGATAGACTGTTGTAAATACAAATGAAAATAATTAAATGATTTTAGTATATCGCTTGATTAAATTAACTTTTTTCTAACAATGATTAGGGCTAGAAAACGTAAAGCAAATACTGAAGGCAGACTTAAGTTTTGTAATTTTTTCCCAATTTTATATGAAAAATTGATAAACATTATGGTTGGCGCAAGGTACCGGTATTTGGTAGTCAACAAAATTTTGTTAATAGATTTCGTATTATTTACTGTATTTAAAGTTAAGGTTGGTTAACACAATTAATGGAAAATGAGATGAGCAATACTGGCCGTCAATATTGTTAACATCGGCAGTATATCAACTATTTAGTCATACGTACGTTTAAGACAATAGATGTGCTACGGATTGTTTCGTATGTGAAACTTAATCCATCAAAAGTTAGGCAATAATTTAAAGTAAATCTAATTTTTTAGTAAAATATGTCCTATTAGCTGCCAGATTTTTATGTTTCATTGATAATGTTCAATAATATATATTTCAAAAGTTTGATTCTTCAATTTCATTTAAATATACTGTAATTGGATTTTTAATTTAAGTAAACGCTGTTAAAGGAATTATAATTATAAGGGCAAAAGAGGATAATTGAATTAAATAAATTATAAACATATTAATAGAATTGTCTTAAAAATTTAATCTAACAAGTTACGGTAAATTTATCGCAAGTTTCAACGTTAATATTATATTTCAGGATTAGAGAATACTGACCGAGGATAGGAGCAGAAGAAGAGTTTTTGTAAATTTGAATTTTTCAGAAACTTCTCTTTTTTAATTGCCAGGTTTTCCGATGAGGGAGCCAGTATGTGTGACTAGGATACTTACCTCCTGATGTTATATTCGTCTATTCCAAATAATCCAACTTGACCGGAATTGATTTTTTAATACCTGGACACATTTCAATACTTTCCTGAGAATTTCAACAGGTGAACAAACATGTAGTAAGCAAATTCATCTACTGTATAATTTAAAGGATATTAGATTAAAATTTTGTACCAGATCTTTTCCGGTATCGATTGTAAAAGTGTATGTATTGATATAAGCAAAATAAAAGGTGTCGAACGAGAAATAAGAAACTTTTGAATCTCAGTAAATCATTTACCTAATATAATTGTCAAATTATAACAACCTAATTAACAGAATAACTTTTACAAATTTGGTTAAACACACACATCCTAGACTTCTGGCTTTGGTTTCGTTTTAATCCTATTCTCCAGTTTCTCGAATTCTCGAACTGCTACTTTATCTGCTTCATCAAAGACCTGTTCAACACCTTTTACTTCTGGTATGTAAAATTGCAACATATTTTCTACACCATTTTTCAGTGTTACCACTGAACTAGGACATGATGAGCAAGAGCCCTGCATTTTAAGTTTTACAATGCCGTCCTCGTATCCCTTAAAGATAATGTCTCCACCGTCTTCTTGTACTGTTGGTCGAATTCTAGTATCCAAGAGTTCTTTTATAAGCATCACCGTTTCATCGTCGTTTTCATCGAATTCTAAAACGGAATTATGGAGTTACCAATAATGTAATCAACAATACAAGGCCAATTAAATCTATTACGAGTATCTGCATTCGGTATACTATTTTCTGTCAACACCGGTAAACCACTGGCAAAGAAATCCATTACAACGGCAAATATTTCTGGTTTCAGCACTTGCCATTCGGCATCTTCTTGTTTTGAAACAGTTATGAAGTCGGAGCCAAAGAAAACTGAACGAACGCCTTCAATTCGGAATATTAATTTTGCTGCAAATATACTAAGATTATACGAAAGAAATGCCTTCAATCTGGATTATACCAACCAAGAGGACTACCATAAGCTGTCGTTCCATTTGGGAAATCCATGGTGTTACCCTTTTCTAGAACCTTAACACCAGGTAAAAATTTTAAACTGTCAGGATTTGGAGTATCTTGCACCTGAATGAACATTGTCCGTGTGAATTGAGTTAAACATAATTTATTAGCATTGGGCACAGACAAGAGATTATTCAAATTGCTAAAACTCCGGTTGTGTCTCGTTCGACCTGGTGCCAATGACAACCTACAAGAGATTGGCTAATATTATTTTTTATTGTAAAAACGAACCTCATCAGCACTTACCCAATGTCATTCAGTTTCTTCAATGACTGGAAACGAGACACGTTAAATTTATGTGATAAACGAAAAAACATTTTCAATGATGAATCCACAAAATTTATAATCAACTTGATTCAGAACGAATTAGAACAATAATAATTGTCGAATATTACGTCGAATTTGCCGATCTTGTGGAATACACATTCGGAATTTCTAATTTGATTTCGTTTTCTCAAGCATTGCGTTTCAGTGAAATTATTATGATACGCCGTGAAAATATTATTGTGGGAAATCGGTTGGTTACAGGATTCTTAAGGCAAAAATGGTGACGTCTATGATCGTATCCAAGTATTTGCCCATGAAGATAGTATTCACAGGACGAAGGATAAATGCTCGCGTTTTATTTTCTGTACAGATTGTAAACAAAATGAGAACGCATCGCCAATTCATATGAAATTAGCAACATTGTAGATTGTGACTGTTTTTGATAATTAAAATGCAATNGTCTATGATCGTATCCAAGTATTTGCCCATGAAGATAGTATTCACAGGACGAAGGATAAATGCTCGCGTTTTATTTTCTGTACAGATTGTAAACAAAATGAGAACGCATCGCCAAT